>NQII01004700.1:0-132179 GCA_002778355.1 Clitarchus hookeri | reverse complement strand
AAAGGTCCAAACCAAATGCCACTCCCAAGTTCATTCAATAGGCACTGCATAAACCCATACATTTCTTTTGATGGTTGTATGTCTTCTGCAATGCTATAATCCCTGCTGTGCAGCTAGTGGCAGCAGGATGGTGGTGATTTAGCCCTCACTGAGGCTGCAAGTGCTGCAGGCTTCGGGTGCTGATTGGAGGTAGAGAGGCGAAGCTGGAGCCCTGCTGATGTGGTGCTGTTGGAGCTGCTGAGGGAGGTAGGTTGCCACACACACACACAGTGCAGGATGCATGTGGTAAGCAACAGAGATGCTTGGCGCTTTTTACTATTGAAATTATGTGAATCTGCCATATCGATGAGTGCGACTGTTGACTGTGAGTTAGTGTAAACAGATATGTGAAGGAGACTATCGTAATTTTGAAACATTTGGTCGATGTATGACCAGATGGTTTGCAGGTATTCTTTGCTGTGTTCACTATTTCTGGGAGAGGGGTTTAGCAGCCTAACCTGTTTTACTGTTTCCTGGTGCTGGATTTTTCTTCGGCTTGCGACTTGGGAAGTCCTTATGCCAATGCATTTGTTCACCAGGGCAGTAATAGCAGGGGCTAGGTGGCAGTTTGTCAGGTGCTGTGGTACAATATTGTAGCCCTGTGGTTGTGTCGTTATTACATCCAGGTGCTCTCAGATGGCTTGGAAGCTAGTGTGCCACCATTGTGCACTGCTGGTAGCAGACTGCCAGATGCAGCATTGTTGTCCCGCTTCCCAGTGGATGGGATGGATGCAAACAAGTGCAGAGCACATGGTAGTGCGCCACATTGACATAACTCAGTGGTGTCAAAGGAAATTATTGACAGCTGTTCGCATGGAATTTTTGAAGCCACTGTATAATTCTGGATGTAAAGAAGCTCTGAATTCCAGAAGGACTGTCTGTATAACTGCTTCTAACATATCCATTGCCACAATGTGGAGTGTAAGACTGGCTTATGAGAAAGACCTTACATCTCACGAATGTTTCTAGGTGTTAATGAGCTTGTTGCCGCTTCGATTTATAATCAGCAGCATCTGTATGTTTGCCAGAATGCTGGTGTACCTAGGGAAAAGTTTTGTGACAAACTGCTACTGTGTATTTTGGTACTCCTTAATAGATGTCCAAAAAGTGCATGAGTTGTGCTCCCACAACACATGGCCACTCCTTTGGTGGGACACAGCACCATTGGAGTTGTTGAATGCACGAGGATCCTCCGAGACCTGACAAGGGAAATTCGATAGTACTTAAAATCTCGCTGGAGTTACTGCTGGTGGCAAATGCGAATGTTCAACAGTTGGCGACATGGAAGATGAGGATACTGCGGCAGGCTGCAGTGGTGTTAGTTGAAGCATGCTAGGTGTTGGCAATGGTAAGGGTACTGAATGTCCTTGAGCATTACGAAAATGTTAAATCGTATCGCGTTTCGACTTGTGGTTGGTCGGGTGTGACTGAGTCGCACTGGGTGAGTTGTTCAGACATGCCTTCCTAGCACTGAAATGGAGCACTGCAAAAAATTTTTAATGCTCGACTGCAGTTATGCAGGCGAATTGAGACTTTTGATCGCACTTATGACAGATAGCAATATCCCAAGTGTTATGTCTGCAGGTAGGAAAATCGCATATGTCCGTGGTGTAGCAGGGATTTGTGGCAGCAACCCTAACAACACAAGATGTCCCCGGGATATCCCATATGTTTCTCGAATAACCAAAATATATCCCAGTCATGATATGGATATCTCATGTGTAGCCCAAATGTTCATTTACCTTCTCCCTCTGTTTGTGATGCATAATAATGTTTTCGTAATAGAAGCGAATTTTTGTTATTTTGTACTAACTTTAACATCTTTGATTTTTATTTAAATGGCTATTTCATTTTTTGTGTGGGATATTGAGTTTACCTTATGGAGACGGATCATCCCATGGATATCCCAACACACAGCACAGTTTAGACAAACCATTATTGTCCTTCATGGATGTCCTATGGCTATCCACAACATGATAATTGGGACGACTCGGGAATATCTGTAGTACATCCCATGGATATCACAGGATACCCTACTGATATCCTGCATTCCCGAAAAGGTTATTCCATGGTCTTCTGTACATGGAATAGTCATGTGTTGTTGGGGGTAGTCAACTGGTGTCTTGAGGTCGACACGAGCCAGTCCTTGGGTGACGCTACACTGAGTACATATGAACTGTCCAGAGACAGTACTAATGTGTTTCACAAAACTGAGGGTGTATATGAGGTATTCACGTGTTGATAAGAGACGTCCTACACAGATAGCCAATTTCGGCAACTCCACAACAAAATATACAATGCTGACATGTTAGGGGGGAGAGATTACTGGTAATGGTTTTGATAAGAGCACGCTTGGGCATGTTTAGTTTAGGTGCCTTGTTATGGCCAAAAACTCAACTGTAAGCACGCATGGCTTCATTATGTCTCTGAGACCGACATACGTATTCCCTTTTGCACCTTTCCAAAAGGCATGCAGAGAAAGCTAAACTAAATAACTAGACCTTGAATGCAGAATAACCTCTCTTGCCTTTTAATGTATCATTGAAAACTTCGAAGATAAATCCTGAATATTTCGTAACTAGTGCTTGAAGAAAATGTGTTCAGTGGCGAGAGGTAAGTCATAGTTTATCAATGTATATCACGAAATTTAACAGTCGTGGGTAAGATTTGGATAAATAGGGGACGGAATCTAGCTATTTATGGAAAAGTGTAGCATGAAAATGGCTGGTTTTTTCGCAAACTCTTCAACTGCTGTGATACCTCGAACATATTCGATGGGGTGGGCATACAGTGCCAACACACTTTCCTTCTTAGTCATTTCCAGTCGCATACAAATTCCTGTAGGGACATGAGGTTATATGTAAGTATGGCAAATAATTATGATTTATGATTATACATAGGGTGCAACCATCGATGTCATGTTGGATTTAAGATCACAATTAAATTGCACAATTTCATTTACTCATCGTTAAACAGGAAACAGACATTCTTAACCTACTAAAGATATTTTAGCAGGCTGAATACATAACACAATTTGCCCTAAGACCAGCCTAGAAAAAAACAGGCATAAAAGTGCTGCGAAACAGCCAGAAAATCATGGAATCATAATGGAAGAGCATCATGACAATGGTAATCACAGCACTCGGGTGTCAGCTAACATACGCCAACTCCCGAAACATTATGAAACATGACTCGAAACCATAGGCTGTGAGTCAGACAAATTGAAACAGGGAGTTACTCTTCAATAATAATTTGTGGCAACAACAATTTGCATGGGTGAATGTCCAAAGTTCACTGCAGAATAAACAATTCTATTAAGCAACTAAAAGAGTTAACACTCATTCACTCAATAGACATTATATTACCCTATATATCCTAAAATCTTAACATAATTTCCATGGCAAGTGTGCCGTAGCATAATTTAGAAAAACACAACACAATACTTTCTATCTACCTAAACATTCCATGTCTACGGCAACAGCAGCTACCCGAAAATGTTTTGTTTAATCTCAGGCGGAAATTTCAAACAGTTCTCATCATCTCGAAATTACAGTTCAAAATTTTCAAACATGTTCAATAACTCAAGAACAATTATCATTGCAAAGGGTTAAGCATATATAATAATTATAGTAATTTATACTAAAATTGTTATACATAAAAGTTGTGAAATTTTGAAATTGTGTATTTTAGATTATGTCTCCAAGAAAATTCGAGGCCCGAATTAACAATGCTCATTTTCAGTCTTTAATTTTAAATATAAATTATACTGTATACACATAAAATATTGTCACTGAATACCTTATAAATTGAAAACATAATTTTTTAAATATAATTCAAATAGCATAACCAAATAAATTAAAGTGATGTTTGAAAATATGGCACATGTTAATTACGAAATTTACTTATGAATTTAGGGCTTTCCATTTACTGGAGGTTCTTATATTCTGCAGTATTTGACTTAAGTCATGAAATTGAGTTTAATATAAAATGCAAATCACTGGCGTCCACTTTATTTTCATGTAATTTCCAGGTTAAAAACCATGTGCGCAGTAACAGCAACATCTGACACTTTTCGAATATGGTTCCCTGTACTGCCGCATGTCTCCTGTTTATGTCGTCCTCTGCTTCTCGTTTGGAGCGCCCTGCATAAAGCACCCAATGGACTAGAGTGGGTCGAGGGAAAGTGAACGAGAGTGTGTGTCAGTGAATTCGAATCACGGGTAAACAAATTTCCGTTACATACCATTTATGTAACTGCTTAATTTCAAATAAACTTTATAGCCATACTACAAGCCGACATAAACATGGTATTAACCATAGTTCTGATTTGTATCACCATAGTTAGTCAACTCATGCAATTTTTTTGTATTCAGAAGGCAACATTATTGGTGAATATATAAGTCAGAGTTTAGCTAGACATTGTTTACCCCCTAAGTAATTTACCTTTGGGGGTGACCAAAACTTGTAATAAACATGGCATTGACAGATTTTAGTTAGTATATATTGAAGTTGTTAAGTAAATAAAATTTATGAATACATAATTGATAATGCCTGTGTTTTCAGTTAAGATATTTCATATCTAATATTAATTCATGCATACAACAAAACCAGGAACATAACTAACATTATTTTATAAATTGTTATCGTATCTCAATCATCATATAAAAAGCCCGAACATAACATGTATATCCGCACATCAACACAAAGCCACAGGCTACCGGAACGCACCACTTTGACTAGCAACAGCCAATAGAGCGAAAGCCACCACCACCAGAACAGAAAAGGTTCTACCAAACACAACAAAGCACACTGATGACCATGTGGTAAGTGATATTTTCAATCAAGCTATAATCCTAACATAAATTGAGCCAGCAGATATGATGTTATGTAGGGTGTGATGTGCAGGAGTGCGGAAAATTGTCGTTTTGCTGTGTGTACAAGAGTGGCCTCACTATAGACAGGCAAAATGCAAGTAAATGTAAATGGCATTTGCCTTTCTAAATTAAATAATGATTTTATGTCCAAAATGATATAGTATCAGAGATCAGTTTCATTCCCAGGCCAAGTTTATCAAAGATACATGAACAGATGCCAGAGTACTAGCTTTTGCCTGTAATACTGTGCTGTTACAATTTAAAATGCTCCCAGATGTTTAGAAAATTAGCTTGGAAAATATTTTATGTAATATTAAAATTTGATGACAGGTTGTAGAAAATTATTTCTATTTGTCAGGAGGGTTTATGTATGTGGATATGATGTGCAATTATGGAAAAGTGTTTTTGCATACTCCTGCATGCATCCGGTAGGCACAAGCTACCTTCCTCATCTGCCATTTCTCACTCTTCTTCAGAGCTCCACCAGGGTAAGTCACACATCGCAACGAGATGCCATCATCCTTATGTGCAACTCTTATTAGTTTACCACCTTGGTGCTTAGTATTCTGGAAACTTATTTATAACCCCACATTTTTACCTCGGCGCACCTCCGTGTACAGCTGAGTACAAAGGAGCTTGAATGTATTATTTTAGGATATGACGACTCCACAGGTTCCTGATTGTCCCACCACATGGCAGGCCACTGTGGCTTTGTTTACTAGTGTTTTATAGCATATAAAGTAATTTCCGTTTTAATCGAGCTCAGAGACAAGCAGAAGATAGTGTTGTTGTGCAACAGTGACCGTAATTGTACTGCTGCACGATTAGTGTAACTTTTATCTCAGTAGATTCTATTTATAGTGACCCACATGTTTTCCATTGAAGTAGTATGTACTCTTAGTAGGAAGTGCTGAATCTAAGTGGGAGGGCAGAAGGCATACTAATGACATGAACATTGGTAGTAGTTTTTTTGTAGCTCCTGGTAGCTGACCTGTTTAATATTCAGTGCACTTCAACGCGTTGCAGCAGAGAGGTTTCGCCATGCCTACCAACTGGCCTGAGATCTCAGCTCCTCGCCCTAGCCCAGAAACCCTAGATGTTGCCTAAAAGGACGATTAGTGATGTTAAATTCTACATTCTCCCCATGGCACGGCACTGGTTATTTGCTCACCACTTTGCTGGCCAACAACACAGTAGTTTCAACGACAATTGGCACACAATGTAGGGCTACAAACTTCCAGCAGGTTCTAAAAAGTTTCCGATGGGACCGGCCCTGGCCTCACCAAACCTACCATCCAGGTGGCCAATGCCTATTAACAAGTTTTACCTGAAGCAATACTTTCTAACTTATGTTAACCATCCCAAACAAAGAAGATCTAAATCGGCTCTTTTTATTTCTCAGTTGCCACCGGGAACTTTGTTATTTCTGACTTGCTATGCTGTGTCCGAAATGAAGTTAAAATCCTAAAAATATACATACATGCATAACGCGTTCTTCACATTTCCTTCTTTCACGTTTAAAATACTAAAAATTGCAGTTTTCCCGTCAACAGCCTTACTACAGCCCCAGTGCACTCGAGTGTATTAAGGGTCTTAGATTCGTGAGACTCCCAATAAACAGTATCGTTCCCTCCTCCTCGCCCCCGGTACAAAGGGCAGTAAATCTATCCTTCACTGCAGTCAAACGATACCATCATATTCAAATATGTTGGTAGGAAAAATTAATGACTGGTATCTAGATGGGCGATAATAGATTCCAATGGTTGCACAGCTGTAGCACCAAGTGCGAACATGCCATGGTTATAGTCGTGACTCTCCAACACATGATTCACTCACTTCGTCGTCTTTCTTCTTTCTCATCCTTTCTTAATGCCTCTTTTCTCCAGGAGGGGCAGTCTTCGAGGCAGATAAAGGGTGAGTATACCAGAGCAAGTATCGCATGCCTGGGTCTCGTCGCGAACCTAGTCTGGCCAGTCAGGATCTCCTAAGGATATCACATACATTCCATTAAAAAACAGTCTCGTCTCTTGTAGACCTCTGCCAATGTCGAGAGATTCACTCTTGCCATCGTCCTTTTGCATAATCCGAGGCAATCGCTTGGCCATAATCAGTTTTTTTAGAAACAGAACGAACATCTTATCCAGAAAATTTCTCTATCGGGTATGGGGAAACCCCCGGTTATGTCCAGCTAGATACCATCTGAGGGGAAGATGTGCCCTGTGAAGTGCTTACTGTAATCAAAAGTATGCCTCCCATATGAGCAGAGAGCATCCTTAAAGATCTCTCCTGAACCTCTCTCCTTTCTGTGCCAGTAGCACTCGGTGAGTAAACTCAGCAGTGCTTCCTTGTTGGGTGGCAGACCCACCCCCCACCACCCGGACGACGAGGAGTCTATACATGTACTCTATGTGGGGGAAGAGTATTTAATCTCCCCCCTCCATATATCGTACAAGGAGGGCAAGGGCAGCCATCAGGGTGGTCGGTTCCTCCAGTCTGGAAAGGCGTACATTCCATATGATCTCGTCATACAACTCCAGAGTGTCATATGTGGTGATTTTCTGGGAGAGGGGTGCCAATTCCTTTCTCTTTACAAATGCTTTAGGAAGGGAATCTTCTCTTTCCATCACTTTTTCCCTTACCTTTTTTTATCTTTCTCTGCTCCATCCACAGACTTTTCCTGCAGGTCTTCTGCTTTCATTTCCTTTGTTCTTGCTCTACTTATGGCAAATATCACTTGTCTTCTCTGGCCCCGCATTAATTTGTTCATATTCCCTGACAAACAAGACTGAATAACAGGTACACGACCATCCATCATTTGGTGACCCTGCTTCCTCAGGTCCATCTTCATCCAGGGTTATGACTCTTGTTATAGACCTGAAACCTGGTAATTGTGCCTGTGTCACAAATAGTGTTTCAATAGGTGTTGGTGTGGTGAGGGAGGGTAAATGTGTTCACCCATCGTTGTTACCAGTGCTATCCGGACTGTCCATGTCCTCGTTCCATTCTCCGCTCAAACCGTGACCCAGACATCGAATTCCTTATTACTTTTTCCCACCTCAGTGAGATACCCGTGAATGTCAGGCACAATTAACTTATCTACCAGCTTTTTTCGGAGGTCTATGGGTCAACGCTTCCTAAAAATTCTGTCCGAAGATCATCAATATTCGGACTCTCATTCAGGATGTGTGTGAAGGTATTAGGTACCCCCCACACCACACAGTCAGGGTGATCAACCAGTCCCAGGGACAACAACTTCGCCTTAAAATTTCCATGTCCAGACAAGAACTGCGCAGAGTAATGACCTACATCAAGACACTTCATGTGCAGCCTTGCCCCGACATCTGGATAGATTTCGTGGGTACTCCTATCCTTCTCTGAGTTCTCCCACCGAGCTAGCCAGGCTCGTATCGCTCTTTCTTTTATTGCTTTCACATCCTCTGGGGGAATTGCTTCCACCAAATTCTCCTACTTATTTCTCCTCTCTAATTTATCAGGAGATCCAGTGGGAGTTCTCCAGCCAGTACCTTTAACGTGTAGTTTGTTGTGGTTTGTAGTACTTGGCGATCCCTAGCAGTGCTGGTCTTTGTGCATTTATTAATCTCTGTTTAAGATTGAACTTTTTGACCTCTAAAAATCATATGCCACAAGTGTATGCCACCACTGCCTAAAATACACTTTTATACATAAGATTCGGCACCCGGTAGCCAAGACCCCAGTTCACAGGAGCTGCAGACCTCAACATGTAGTACATCATCATGGCCTTATTCGCCACATAGCGAACGTGAACATAGAATGCAAGACGAGTCTCCAGCACAACTCCGAGATATTTCATCTCAGGTACGAGTTAACAACTCGTCCATTAAATCTCACAGTTGGCACTCGCTTGAGGTTATCCTTTAGCATTATTTTGTTTATTTTCTCTACTGACAACTTCAGCTTGAAGTTCTCAGTTCACTCAGAGATGTTCTTTAGGGCACTCTCCGATTTCTCCTCAAGCTCTCGCCTATCCCATGCTGGTTTTAGTTGGAGCCCATCGTCTGCGTAACCATAGATCACACAGCCATCCAGGAGGATCAGCCGAAGCAGTCCTTCGAATATCACATTCCATAGTATCAAGCGTAATACCAATTCCTGTGGACTTCCTTTACTTAGCACATTCTCTCCCCTGTGGTCCCCTTTTCTTTAATAATACTAAGAGATAATTGTCATGTTCTTAGTTTCTAGTTTGTGACTAGCTTCTAAATGCACTGTCTTGATGATGAGCTTTTATATTCGGAATTTAAAGTTATTTTAGACGGAAATTAAAAAAACACATACTCTGTCAAATTTTTTTTTTTGCAGTGTGAATCTTTATAATCCTCATTTACAGTGCTTAAGTCTCTCTAACTTTAGTATTTTACTACAACAAACACTGTGATTACTATACTTAAGTAACTTTCAAACCAAGAATGCGATAGCCTGTAAAGTTACCCACATGCACAATATGTTGAATTATTCACCACATTTGTCTGTTTGCCACAGCAAGCAGGTTCAGTGCATGTGTTGTAGTCTTTTCTGTTTTCCTTATCAAACTATATGTTACCTTATCACTAAATCATTTCAGTTTAGTGCAGGCCTTAATTTACTGTGATATTGCTTGGTAAGTATGTGTAACTTGCGTTCACGAAAAATGCTGTCTCTAAGTAGGCAAGCTCTTAAATTAAAAAAGCAAAATGTAAATTAATATATGCGGAATGCAATTAACCCTTTCCTAAATTTGTGATAGAAAGTATTTTCAAAGCCATTTGAGCAGGCGTGTTCATAGGTCCTCCCTCGACATTCTTTAGGTGGGGTGAGGCGTTTAGAGATTACATTTTCCTGTTTACAAAAATTTGCCTACCAACTCTGATAGGCCTACGAAAATATTGTCATGGAATTGAAATCTCATTCAAAAACTGCGCCTTTCTGCATTCCAAAGCATGATCAAAGCGATCACGAATGGCCGCACCCGATTTACCTGCTTCGTATTCGCCCCAAATCGCAAAATAAAATATAACAATAACTTCGGTGTAAAATGAGAAGCAGATAAATCAATGTTGCTTTTTGCACTCACTTTGCTTGCGCTTCGGGAAGCAGAATGGCTGATTTTTTGCGTAAAATCCGTTTTATATCCTATTAAATTAATGAAATTATTGATTTCAGTACATTAATAGATATTTTTAATTGTTTAATATGATTTTTAAGATTTTACTCCACAATGTCACTGGCCGTTTTCGCAAATCTTACTTCCTAATGAAAATACAATTATGCGACCATGAAACTATTCATAAATGTTAGAAGTGCAACCACAACTTACCATTTAATTTTATGGAAAATCTATTTTTTCTAGTACAATTACATAATCTATTATTTTTAATGGTGCCACTACAGAATTTCCATATTACCGAGTTATTATCCTATACACAATACGGGACTTGGACAATAAAAGAATTATATAAAGCAATTCTTTAGTAAAAACGAGTCCAGGCTGCTGACAGATGTACATCGTGCTCGTGGCTGCTCTGACTCCAGGATCTACCCTCCCCATGGGACCAGCGAAATCCGAGGACTTCTGCGAGTGCGGCGGGACTGCAGCAGCTTGGGTGCGGCGACTATTCCGCAACTCGTCGCGTCCCCAGGTAGCGGATATGGGATCCCCAGGCTCTGGATAGGCTGGGAATACTCGAATACCAGCTCGCGGACCAACTGGCCGGTGCGACAGCGCCATCGTCGTGGACGTCGGGGACCTGGGCGGCCCAGTTCGAGTTGGCGAAGTGAATCGTACGGGAGTCAGCTCAATGATCAAGGTGGGGAGGGGGATATCGAGGTGCTGAAACATGCAAAGTGTAGCGAACCTCACTGCATTCTGCGAGCTGCTGACTGCGGATGCGTGATGAATGGCCATGGAATGTGTCAGACCTCGGAAGCTCCCTGATGTCAACCTCCACTCCTGGGCCAGCTGCATTCACCCCCAGCTGGTAGGTCCTGGATGCCCCGCCAAGCCAGAGCTCAACCCGACTGATTCACTATTTTGGTGGAAGAGGGAGAGAGTGGCCCCCTGCATTTTGGCTCCCCGCCTTCACCCATGGCGTGGAGATCCTGATGTCAGCGCGGAAGAGTGAAGATGGAGTAGGTGTCATGACTGAGCTGCCCAGGTTGCCGACGACCACGAAGAGAAGCAGGGGGGCCCTGCATTCAACAACTGCTGTCAATATTATTGTGCAGTTGCGCCTGCGCAGAAATATTGACAGCAGTCTCCCCTCAAGGACGCTTGCACCCACAGCCCCACCTCTTTCTCTTCTAGATTTTCAACTCCATATTAAAGATCATGGAATCCACACCTGCTGCCTCCTCTAGCATTTTTTAATGCATGAATAAGTTTTGAACTTCTTTCCTGTCGGGAGGGTTTTTACAGTGCCTATGCCGGTTCTTCCTCTCCCCCTTCTTAGTTATAGCTTCAGCTATTACACACTCAGGGATGCAGTCATGGCCACAAACCTGGCCATGGCTGCTTTATCCCTCTTTGCCGCGCTGCTTACCTCCTTTCCTAAATTCCCTGTCATGTAGTTGCATGGGGCTTAGCCCTGAGACGCAACACAGTACAGACCTACTCCCAGACAACACTTAATACTCAGTAATAGGGTAGTTAGAAAAAAAAGAAAAAAAACAATTCTTTAGAAATTTCCATAATTATAATCATGACACACAAGCCTGAAGCAACTGTGGAACACCATTTCGGTACAACTATCTCTTTGTAAACAACACTGACATTACTTAACCACAAATATACCCTACATCAAAACATATGCTGTCATTTTTAAAACATCACTATGACGTGTAGGCGGTTCCAGGGATACTTATTTGGTCCTCACCTTACCCGCATTACGAGGTTAAGGTGGAAACTGGCGAAGTTGGCCGGTGCTATAACTCAATGAGCATGCGTTAGCGATGGTCGTGCGGTCGATGGCCCGTGGGTACCTGGAATCCTCTGTTGATCTGCGGTGCTGAAGATGATGAAGTTCACAGTAATTTACTTACCTAGTAGTTTCACTCTTTATACTGGCGAGGTTGTAGGTCACATCGCACACCTTACTTACACTTGTGATTGCTGCGATTGAGTGCAGCACCCAAAATACCCAGAGGGTAAATACAAATAAAATGCTTGTGGTTGTTGAAGACATGTTTACTTGCTCTTGTATTACATACATAGTTAGACTAATATGTGTTAAGTTGATGTGGACCCGGCACTATGGTTTGCTGGTAACCATTACTGTTCAAAAAGGGCCGAACCTATGGAAAATTTCATGAAGGTTACATGGTATGCATTAATTTATATTTGCAGCTATGGGAAAGTAGGCGTTCGTTCCTTGGCACTAAACAAGCAAAAGAGATTCCATTTTAAATAATACTGTTAAAATGAAAGTTAAAATAGCCAAAAATGAATGTCCTGTTTTTGTGTCTGCTCAGAGCGAATCTCCCTTGCTGGCGGCTGGCCTGAGTGCAGAAGTCAGACTAAAATAATGGTGTCGGCTTCCGCAAATGGTGGCCGAAGCCGTTGCCAAATTTAAGAGGAAAAATAACACGAACCCTCTCAAGACAAAATATAATGCTACAAAATACAATTACACGATGGATTACATAATTGTGACATCCTTGTGTTTGATTAAATGTAATTTACATCTGACTGTGATGTCACAGGGGATATCACCACACTAGAAAAATTAAATAAAACTTTGGAGTCATGATAGGCAGCTGCTGGAAAGAAAATACACAATTACTCTTTTACACAATGGAAATAGTTAAAATGTTAAAAATGAATTAAATAATGGTTTCCAGAAGTGCCATACCATTTTGGTAAGCTTCACCGTTGGGCGATTCCAATTGTTCCAGCTTGGGTATGCTGGCGAGTCCATCCCCTGAAGAGGGGTGTGGGCAGCCACACTCGATTTAGATTTTAATAAAAAAACTGTATTAATATGGGTGGCTACTGAGTTAATTATGCTTTTACTAACATTGGGGTTTAATTCCCCACAGTTTAAACACACATGGGGTTACATAGCACTGATTTCCTAGCCAGCAGGCCAGCCGACATTATGTAGTTAAGAATGATGAACGATGTCATGACGCCAGCTTCGCTGATGTGCCCCCCAATCGATGGGGCGCCAGACTGCTGTGGCGTTTGGGGGGACACCATGTTGGTATGCTTGTTCCCCCCCCCCTTTCAAGTGTTACCTCTTCAGGCAAATAAAGCAATATGGTCACTTGAGTCACTTCGTACATTATGACGAGGCGGGTGTGTTCCTTTCTCGACGATACTTACTGATGTACTTGTTGCCGCGTGTTCACTTCGGCCCAGTGTCGGCTAGGTGGTGTAAGTGTATATGGTGGTTCAAGTGTTCATGATAGCACATGTGTACGTCTGGTTCACGTCAACTAAAGGTATAAAAATTGATCAACCATTGCACGCTTTTTCAGATTTTTATAGTTAGAAAGTGACTTCAAGTATCCTTCGAGAAAATTTAGGTTTTTAGTACTTTTTAGCTGATTTATCTCCCAACTGTAAGTTTAAACATCATTTAAATATTTAGCAGTTCGATAAATAACGCTATTAAAATTAATTCTGTGTACCTTCGTATTCCATTTACTGTACACCTAAATTATTAAAAGGCTGCACAGATGTCATTGAGCAGTCACAAAATACTGTACATCGCTATTACTCTAAATTCAGTTTGAGAATTATGCTTGTAACTTAAGCACAATTATGCAAAAAGAGGAAATTTTCATATAACAAGGAAGAAGATATATTACTTAACTGCTACAAAGCGTCAATTTTATTTTACCAACATCACTAAGAACAAACAAACTTGGGTGAAATATCCCGGTATGTCATAAGAACTGTACCAAATTTGAATTCCCACTCATTTTGCATACTTGAGACCCGAGTTAGCGCTAGTGGCGTTGGTGTCCAAGCTTCGCCATGTATAACTGGACTTGCATCTGGTTTTGTAATTTATTTGCTTTTTCCATTAGACTGCACTGATAATGTGCGTGTGTCACATGACTGCCAGGAACGAGTGTATACTATTTATGCACCGATAACTGGAACACGATGCAATAAAAGTGCAAAACAATTGCGACAACATATAACGTTTTGGAGAAAATGTTTGAACTGAGATGTTGGTAAAAGTAGTCAATCCGTTCTTAGGAAATTCTGTACAGATAATTTTCTTCAACTTCTCTTTTTAACTTCCTGGAAATGTTTGAACAAATCACAGGCTGAAATTCACCTCATCGCCATTGTAATGATAAACGTAGTTGGTGATACTCCAACAGAAAATTTGTTTCATATTAACTATTACACATTTTATTCAGTTGCCGAACTGTTAGTTATTGTGAATGATCAAAATTGGAATATCTTTCTTGTGAGTTTTAAAAAATGACAGGACTCTGCATCGGCTTTAGAGACTGTGCAGGAAAAATTGCATTTAGTGCGCACTTTTTTCAGTGCAACTCGTTATTGGAATCCGAAAATTTCGATGCACTCGCTGTGGTTACCGGTATTTGGTACATGCGACACTCGACTGGTGCGTACTGAGTGGTGCCCAGTAGAGTAATTGGAGTATGCCATAAGCCTATAAGGTATTTGATATGTATTGGAAATTATGCGCGGATTGATAAATAAATTAATGAAACATATTACAATTTATAATTACGCAATTATATTTTTTCAAGTGGACTATGAGCGCTGCTAAGGGTTTATAATGTGTTTTACAGTAAATGACCTTTCTATAACATTTTCTTTCCTATGATCTCGCCAGTCGCAAGTTGTTAAAAAAATGACGCCTCAGCGAAGCAAGAGTTTTGCAGTTGTTACTTCAAATTTTAAGTGTGGTAAATGTGACAAGTTGTTTGCAGTATCGCAGTAGTATTCTGTGTGACGAGAGTGATATATGGTAACAACTTCAGAAATGCAGTGCATTTTAAGAAAAAAATATTACAACGAATGGGTCCGCATCACCTTGGAAAGTAAAAGTGATTGTGTCCAAAAACCAAGAAAACTTTTACGTGGAAAGAAGAAATGAAGCTTTTGAAAGAAGAAAATAGAAATGAAATTTGTAAATTAATTGAGGGAATCGTTTCACGCGAAGAAACTGTAAAAATTTTGAAAGACGACTTAAAGTGAATTTGCCTGTCAACAAGAGGAAATTACCGGTGTAGAGTGCCAGCAAGAAAAAAATACAGCGTTGTCAAGTTATTTGAAGGAAATTTCCTGTCGAACATCAAAAAATTCCTACCTTTACTATAAAAAAGTTTTTGCTCCACCCGGACATTTGTTTTAGGCTGCTTATGTAATACAATCTGTAATATTGCTCTTTATAGGTTCTTCTTGATATTTGCTTTTGCTTAAAGCTGGTGTCACTTGTCTTTCTGTGGGGAAATAATCTCAATATTCTCTTTTCTTATTTTGTCGAATATGAACAGCGACAGTGGTATCTCTTCGTTTCTTGAACCTTCTTGTACAAGTCAAACATCTATCTCCAAGACCCGATGTTAGTTTGAAGGAAGATCGTTTTTTAATTTTTACAGAAATAGTGTGGAGGTAAAGTGGGCAAGGCATCAAAAAAATTGTTGCAGTTTTTCCAGAAATATCTTGTTCGTAAGGGGTTTTGATGAGTTTGGTTCCAGTGTACATGCATCAAGGACAGTCTCTTCAGCTTCTTCAGTTGAGAGATCTGATATTCCTTTGGCTCTTGTGTTTGCCATATTGTGGTCCCGGAAGTTTGTTAGCTAGTAGTGTACTGCAGACCAAGAGCGTGAAGATACATTTTGTGGCAAACTGGAATTGTTTGAAGTGCTGCTTGAAGTTAGTAAACTGCGGCAGTTGTAGTCACAGTAGTTGTTACACTTGACAGTAATGAAACCGCGCGGGCAGACAACTCCAAGTCCCCTTGAGCTGCCCGAAAGTGAGCGGCGTAATCCCCTACCAGCTGGTTAAAAGTGAACACGGCTCGGAATCCGCTTTGGAAGGAACCTTAGCAACTAAACGGGGGTCGTAAGTGCTAGGTCCATCGTCCGAGCAGGTCGGAACTGTGGAAACCGTCCGCTTAGGAATGACAACGTCGGCCGAACAACTGGGGGCCATTTTCTTTTCTGCCACTTTAGTATTACGGGGGTTTTTCGGTTTAGCCTCTAATTTGCTCGAATGGAGACGGGAGTCACGTGACTTTTTAACGTCCCGACGCGCTGCGTCACGTGCACTGGAGGAGAAACGACCAGTGTCGTCAGCTTGTAATGGCCAAAAAAGTTTCTTTGTAATGACGGCCTTAACACCCTCCTTGCTATAGGGCGAGCGGAAGTACGTGCGGACTCACCGTCAGATGACCGGGTCGAATCTGATTCAGAGAGCATGTGAACTGGGCGTTCAAAGGAACTAGCCCGTATGCTGAGGAGCGCCTGCCATGGGTAGGAGAGAGTGATGTACTGCTAACGTCGTATTCTTGGATTTCGCCTTCCTCAGTTGACATGTCAGCCATGGTTGGTTGTCAAATGAGGGAAAATGAATGATAGGCGCGCAAGAAACCCGATAGGCCAAAAACTGTAATAATTAGCGAAATGAAACACTGCGTATCGCGATTCAATGGCGACTGAACGATCATAGCTTTATTACTAATGACATAGAGAAAACAACACGATGACATAGAGATAACAATAGGTGGCGCTAGTTGTTACAGTTTTGATACAAATCATAACAAAAACGAAAGGTGAAATACGAGCTGTACGCATCGCGTCCCGCACGGCGAGCGACAGCCCAACTTGACTGGAATTGAACAGGCACACACAAACGTGGAAGCGGCGACAACCACACAGAAATACCAGCACCCAAGACGAGTGTCATTAAGTAAACCCTATCGGTTACAATGAACTGAGCGGTAACATAGTCACTAAGGAATGCTGAGGAAATGTCCGCTCGGCACCCTAAATATCGCAAAAACGCACATAATTGCTTAACCCGCAGCTGCAAATTCACACACGTGGCACTCACTGCACGTAAAGTGGCGCAAGGCGTAATGTCTGCCAAGGTAAAGTCCACTCGGTACTCACCTGGACGCACACCCAACTCACTCAGTAGTGACCACGAAGTTGTAGAGAGCGACCGAGCGACAGATGCGACAAGCCAACAACACGGTATTCTAACTTCTGGACGTAGACTCCTATATGAAGGCGCCTCCACGCACGTATGACGTCACAGCAACTGTCTGCTCTGAAAGACAATTATATGGGCACCAACAGTCACTTATAATTGTCGTTCCAGGCTCTATGTATTGTGTGATTACGTTCAGAAGCGTTCTGCTAGTACGGTCGACGACGGGAACAAGAAATATATGATTGGTACGTCTCTCGATCCTGCTGGAAAACCCACTGCCCCTGGATGTTGCAACCCCTATTATAATTCAGTTTCCCAAATTTTGCCTCGTCTATTTCAACGATAAACCCTCCTCCCCCCACATTTATTCCCTGTTTCACCCATACACTAGTCAAGCATCACCTCGCGACAAAAGGACGTCCAATTCACGATGGTAGCCATAGTAATATGACACATGCGACTAATAAATCTGGTGTGAGGATGAGGTATACAATGATAATATGTTATCTTGAAAATAGTTTCTACAGGCAAGATGTGCAGAACCCATTTATGTTACTTTTGTGGGTCTACTATGTTTCTTTCAGAAAAACCGCTATTCCATACAATTACCAAATAATAGCTTAACACAAATTATTCCCCTGTCTTTCTATCTTTAAACATCGCGAGTTGGTACTTGGACGGGTCTAGTGGATGGTCTCTTGTGCCCTGATAAAGTCTGCGATGCTTTCTTATATAGAGATTGTAGAGTGGGTCTGTTGCCAGCTGCCCCGTATTTGGGGTGATGCCTCTGTCGTATCCCGAGCGGATGGATGCAGAGCAGAGTTAGTCTGCTGTCGTGAGGATGATTATGGGCAATAACCCAACCACCATTGAAGAATTCTAATCTTTTTAATTCACCACTTGATTTCTTCATTACACGATTATACAATTTACTAACATTTGGTTTTAACTGAATACCCATTAATTATGAATGAAGGAATACTCTGCCAAGAGACAAGCCAGAAGCTCGAACATGACCAAGTTTTGCATTATCTGGCTTGTTATTGGCCTGTCATCTGACAACCGCGCCTAACTCCAATGTGGCATGTCCGTCACCTAGCTATCTGCTCTCCTCACCTCCTCGCTGCGTCTGCCTCCTATATCAAGCAGCCAAAACTATTCTTTCCAGAACTTCTTGTTTATTACGTTACTTCACATGTACAAACTTTATGATAATACTTCTGGAACATTGTGTTTGGTCACTGGCTGACTCCTCGGGCACAGATTGCCCTGCTAAACAAACTCATGTGGCTTACTATTTGCCGTTAAATCACCACTGATGTCCGTGTATACTAACAATTCATCGGTTCCGACAACAAGGACTGATCTTGAGCATCGCGCTCCACTTATTTCTCCATTTCCTAACACACAAGCTCTGTAAGAATACTTTTTGTTATAAATTCAAAGATATATATTATCAGAAAAAAGTTTATAACAAATAATTTAACAAGTGCACTACATCTCCCCCTTTGGGGAAAAACAAATCTAATTCTTTTTGAGGAATGGTTTCTTTGCTCAAGTTTCAAAATTACCAAGTTCTATTACCTTAGTGATAACCTTTTTGTCTTCAACTGGTCGGAGTGTTCTTGGTTTTTGTTTTCTTTTATTCTAACGTTTCATCTGATACAGTCCTTCTTGGTGAACGTACTAGACTTTCACCTCGTTGATAATACGCTACGTTCGTTCTTTCTATATTATTTACAATAGTGAGTTTAAACAAGTCTGAGTCCTTCCACCATTTGACATATTGTTACACAACATTTTTAAGAATCACATTTTATACAAATACACAAAAAGAAAAGAAAACTTAATCCTAACATACATAAGTATGTTAATACAGAGACATTAATTAAATATGTTATTTAAATTTCTCAATCTCAATTCTTTTTCCTTTATCAGTTCAACTTCCGATATTTTATGGCTTGCAATACTTAAATTATCCGATTGATTTGAAAGGCAATAATGGCTTAATCTTGTCAAGTGCTACCTTCTGATAATAAAGCTCACAGTAATCAATATCTAACGTTACACTAGGAACAATGTCTTTCTTATCTTAACAAACTACAAAAATACTTGGAGCAATACAACCTTACATCCTATGCCCTGCATTTAGTTGTTCTTTCCGTAATTTAAATATCTTATCATTATAAAATTTCAGGATTCTTTTCGTTTAATGTACCAAAAAGGATTTTACTCAATTGTTCTTATATATACGAGGTTTGTTAAAAAAAAAAGTGACTTTATTTTTCTTGATAAATATTTATTTATTCATTAACATCTATTTTGTCCCCTTCAAAGTAATCCCCCTCAGATATAATACACTTGTGCCAGCACTTTTTCCAATCCTCTAAGCACTTCTGATATGCACTTTTTGGTATAGCCTTGAGCTCTCCCAGCGATGCAGTCTTTATCTCCTCAATCGTGGCAAACCTCCGTCCTTTCATGGGTCTCTTCAGTTTTGGGAAAAGGAAAAAGTCGCAGGGGGCCAAGTCTGGTGAATACGGTGGCTGAGGCATGATTACGGTGTTGTTTTTGGTCAAAAAATCACGGACAAGCAACAATGTGTGAGCAGGTGCATTATCATGATGCAAAAGCCATGAATTGTTTTGCCACAAATCCGGGTGTTTTCTTTGTATTGCTTCACGCAAACGGCGCATAACTTCAAGGTAATATTCCTTATTGACCGTACGACCTTTTGGCAAGAACTCACTATGAACCACGCCATTGTAATCAAAGAAAACAGTGAGTAAAACCTTCACATTTGAACGAAATTGGCGTGCCTTTTTCGGTCTTGGCTCTTCTGGCCGCTTCTATTGGGATGATAGGGCTTTGGTTTCGACGTCATAACCATAAACCCATGTTTTGTCACCAGTTATGACCTTTCGAGCAAATCTGGATCGTCGTTGACGTCATTCAACAACTCCTGAGCGATGCTCATGCAACGGTGCCTTTGATCAAAATTTAGCAATTTTGGAACAAACTTCGCTACATACGTTTCATGCCCAAAACATCGGAAAAAATTGCATGGCATGAGCCAACCGATATGCCGACATCCTCAGCAACTTCTCTAATAGTGATTCAACGATTCTCCATAACAATTTTCTTCACCGCTTCAACGTTTTCATCGGTTGTTGACGTGCTGGGGCGTCCAGGGCGGGCATCGTCATTAACATCTTCTGGGCATTCTGTGAAGAGCTTGTACCACTTATAAACATTTTTTTTGCTCAAAGTAGACTCGCCAAATGCCACAGTCAACATTTTAAGTGCGTCAGAGCACTTAATTTTATTTTTCACACAAAATTTAATACATATTCTTTGATACATTTTTTTTTATAGCAAAAAATTGCCAAGCACACCAAAACACGTCTAACCTTTATATCTGTCAAAAACAAACTAAAATGCAAATGGTTGATAATATCAACATAAGTTGGGGACCTGTGTACCAACATAACAAAAAAAAAAACCAATCGATAATCGAATGTACGTAGCCCACAAACTTTGAAAAGTCACCTTTTTTTTTTAAAGTACCTTGTATTCGGAGGGAAAATACTCCTATCTTCTGTAAAGATTAAATCTACAATAACATTTCTTGTTTGATTGAATTTAGTTACTTTACAATTTTATTTACAGTAACAGAACAAAGTGTTTTAGTTTTATACTGCACATTTTCCTTTGTACATAAGTCACTAGCTAAGCAAGCGTATCTATTCAATTGATAAAAGTTGTCATCTAACCAACTAATATTTATGTAGGTCACTAGATGCCATTCTGTGTTGTATGATTGGCCATCTCCGCGATATTCATAATATATTCCCGGTGCATCATCTATTTTCTGAATACTAATATCTAAGTTTCCACTAGCTGACCTTCCAACTTCACTAAAGATGATCAATTAGGAAGTACCATATTTTATCGCATATAAGTCGCACATTTTATTTAAAAATTTTTATTGAAAACTTTGGGTGCGACTTATAAGTGAGGAAAATTCCTCCAGCTCCGCACTAACGTTTCATTTACTATGAATTCACGGCCCGCGGCTCAATTTCCAAACTCTTCAGCGAACAAAATCACTTTCATTTTGAAACCTGCGGTGTAGGTAAATCGCTTTTCCATCAAGAAACTGTCGCACTCCTTCACTGCCACAACATCAAAACAACACTACGTGCGGCGCAAAGACGATATAAGAGAAAGACGTGTAAGTCACTGCTAACATTTGGTACTCAAGAACCAACGCTAATGTGCTGCTATCTCTTACGCTCCACAGAAAACTTTAGGAAATAATTGTTTGTCAGTTATTGAGCAAGAATCTATTCCTTTTGATTCTTTGAAATTTTTTTTTCTGTTAAGGATTGTGAAGGGAATTAAGAAACTGAAATATTCAAATGCCTTTCTATATTTTGCACGTTTATTTAAAACTTACAAAGATAACTGCAGAAATAATGGTTAGGTTTTTGCTTTTAACATAAATTGTTAGAAACACTTGAAATATATAAAAAGAAAGCTCGATAAAATTTTTGTTGTAAAAATATCACTTCAAATTAAATTACATGTTTATAAGTTATTTCTTTTTCCCAATAAATATATAAACTCCGGCAGTCAAGGTTGCATTTCGAGCGCTATATCAGAACATTCCAGATGAACTACGTCCAACAAACTTGCGGTGCGCTGTGTCTGCGCTGTACGCTTGGCAACATCGCTTGCTTGCAAGGATACAGTTGCCACACGACCTTCGCCAAGGTCGCGTGCATCAGCCACCCGTGGCGCAGGCCATGTTGTACGGGATTTACAAGGATGAGCGCGACCTATAAACAATAAATATTATTTTTTTTTTAACAACCTTTGAAAATAATGGTGCCACCTATATGCGCAGGCAACTTATATGCAATAAAATAAGGTAATACATCTGTAACAAATCAGAAATATGGTTTTAATCTTTTCGTGTATACTTTAATAATTTACTTGCCTTTTACTAATAACGTTACATTTACTCCGTCTACCTCCAAAACACGATATGGACCTATATATTGACTGCATAATTTTTTTTGATCTTCTTCTAACTCTTTTATCAAAAATTTTGTTTTTCGTTTGGTGTAGGTGAGTTAACGTGTTCTTCATTAATTTTCTGCAACTAGTGTTTTTCTTTTGTCACTATGGCGTTTGCTACCCACTCCACAGTAGTTAGTTTCTTGTGCCCCTGATTCCACAGCTCTACTCAAAGCATCGGCATGTAAGATTGTTTTTCCAATTCTATGTTTGATTTTATATGAATACTCTTATAATTTTAATCTCAATTTTAGTAAGCACAGACTAGGATCCTTCACACCAAATACATACTGTAGGGGTTTGTAGTCATTATGATTAAGTGTCTCCCCAACAAATATGGTCCAAGTGTTTCACTCCCTCAGTATCACTATGGCCAGCATTTCTCTCTCGGTAGCCGAGTAATTACTCTCGCTCGGGGAATCCAAGCCACGCGCTGCATGGGCCATAACTTACAGGGGATTCTCAATCCCGCACTTGTCGATACACGTGCTTCGACTAATCAAAAGCGCACCACCCTCAACTTATTGATCTTCCAACGCCCGGTAGCAGACTAATTGTGCTCTGCATGTCTGTCACAGTGGCAGGGGGCTTTGTTTACAAATAAATCAGGTGCTGCCTGGACTACAACAAACTCCCTGCACTTTGAAGGCAACGACCCGCTGCTTGGATCTGTTTCCTCTTCGTTCTGCAATGCGTTCCAGTTCTGTCAGTCATCTCATCTGATGCCCATCCTCTGTAGACACTCCACTCCCTCCAAGGCAACAAAACCAGGGAGCCAGCCGTCCTGAAGTTACTTTACAACTACTTTACATTCACATAACACACTTTAAAACACTTTGCTCACATTTACATGGTTTGAAGAGCCCTAAAGTACGAGGGTTATTCAGAAAGTAAGATCCGATTTTGTATAAAACATAAGCCATCACAGATTTTTTCAAAAAACTTTTTATTTAATTCCTTTAATGTTTTTCTATTTTTCCACATAGTTTCCATATTTGTTTAAACATTTGTCATAACGTTATACAAGATTTTGTATGCCTAAGTTCTAGACGTCTGCTGCCAGTGAGGATAACCAGTCTGTAACTGCTTCTTTCACGTCTCGTCCCCTGTGACAATCTTCTCTAAAAATTGATCACCTTCCTTATGATATAGGTCCAAAAAATCAAGAGCCCAAGCCATTTTTATCATTTGGTGTTCCTCAGTAAGCAGCCTGGGAACTCAACGTGCGCACAATTTGTGAAATTGCAAATTTTCAGAGACAATTTTGTGCAAAGTTGTTCTACCCACATTCGGAAATTCCAATGGTAAAGTTGAAATTGGGAATCACCGGTCTTCACTAATCTTTTCGTCCATGGCTTTGAACAAATCTTCTGTGATCACTGATAGTCTGCCTGATCGCGGTTCATCGTGGACATTTTCCTATCCGTCCTTGAAAGCTCTCACCCACTTACGCACTTTGCGGTCACTCATCGCATTGGGGCCATACACTTGACTTATCTGTCGATGAACTTCCGCTGCTGAAACGTTCCTTGCTGTCAAAAACAGAATCACTGACCGTATTTCACAGTTGACTGGTGGCTACAATAAGCAAAAATTCAAAACAATATATATAACAAAGAGACAAATTCCATATACAAAAATCTGATACAAATTCTCTCACAATAAACACAAACAAACAGCTTACATAAACACATTATCTCAACCTAGACTGCTCATGAAGCACTTAACCATAATTCACAATCTACAATATGTATTATCCCTCACTCCTACTTCACCTAACTGGAGAAACTAACTTAGCATTACTCTTTATGAAACTACACTTCAAGATCAACACCTTCTCATCACTTCCACTGTAAGTGACTTCCCAACCATATCTCGATGGTTATCTGTGCAGGTTCTAGTCCCACGTTCACGGGATCTACTCTGAGACACCTTCGTGTGCTGTCCTTAAACAGCGGTTGTTCCAGCTGTTAGTTACATTACAGCTGTTGGCTCGACATAGTTCATATACAATTGTACAAGTAAACCATACCTGACGTATATTCTCTATGCTTGCACGTGTTAACATCACGGTGGGTCCACATCCTTAACAAAAGCACGTTCAAGCACGGACATGCTCAGTCTTGTCTGCATGCGTCACACGTGTCAATTTTTTCCACATATCATGTCTTCAACTTTCTAAACAAAGGACAGTCATACTCTGTAGATCACAGAGTTTTATTTTCGGGGTGCAACAGATGCTTAACTGTCTTTTCCACTGTGGCTCAGGTACGAAGACTCCGCCATCCTCATTTAACATTGAGATGAGTAAATCGCACACTTTATAGTATTATAAATAACCCTCACCCCAATTGAGTCTGTGATAGTGTTTTTCCAGCCATATATTTGTCACCTTACTTTTCCTGTCGAGCGTGTGCCATGGAAACACTGGTAGAAATGTATCTGTTACCGTACTCCCATCTACATACGCTATACAGATATGTTTAATAAGGAAGCCGTGTTGTGACACCCACCTCTGAAAGTTCATGTACATTATGCCGGTCGGATGGTGAATGGAAAATAGTTGTAACCTACGTCAGTATTTTAACTACTCTGTCGCGTACATTGTACGTGACTAGTCTGTCATGAAGAATTAAACCGTAGGCTTGAGTGAAGGCCGGGAAATTCTCTGCGGCGGTTATTTCAATCATACAGTCCACTACACCTGATTTTATTCTATCATCCTGTTTACTAACATCAAACACCAGTAGGGGTGCTGTGTTTATAAACGCACTCGGTTCTAGCTTCTGAGCCTGCGTTTGTCCATAGTAGGATCTCTGAAAGTTGGCGTACATTTGGTACGGTACCATATACGCGCCGTTTGTAAAGGTAATGTTTAAATTTCCGTACGGGTAAGCCTCAGAGTATAAGAAAATTTTAAGGTTGTTAATATTTACATGATCAAATTTCAAACAGTCTGTACTGATGGCATTCCGTTTGCCTGTCTGAAAAAACGACTATTATGTAGCGTGGTTCTTCACTCGTGAAGTTAGTTTTAACATTCCAATTTATGTGCTCGGAGGCAGGTACGCTAGGATACGTCTCTAAACTCCATGTACGAAACGCAAAATCTACGTTCCTTCCTTTCTCCACATATTTCAAAAATTTTATACGCTTGGTCATGTTAACCTGCATGTGGTGCAGTAACAGTCAATAGAACGTATCGTTAACACCGCAACTTCCGGTGCTGCGCCAGTGTCCTGGAGTGCGTACGCTTGCGTGTTAGCCATGTGAATAGCTAACTCTTGCTTTGAATTAATAATTACATGCTTGTAGTCTTCGGCGAACCCTAACAGCATGGCTAGTGGAATACATACTTCAAATTTGCCGTTGGCATTGACGGGCACCTTAAAGTCCTATTCGATCCCCAACCTGCCATTTTGGCTGCCAGCAATTGGTTATGCATTAATGATAGATCATTCTTTATGATAGCAGTGAGTCTAACATATTGTGTAGCATCTACTTAACACCCGTTGAGTTCATACGCGATTCTACTTATGTGTAGTATACCGTTCCTAATGATTTTTGTTGTTGCGGGTAAGGCAATGCCTGGCTTTGTTAGAGTTCCTCAGAACCACAAATATGAATTACACTGGGCGGTGTATATATCTTGGTTTTGCACCAGGATCCGAACCTCGGACGAGGGTATGTACGGGCCTGGCAGAAAGAGTAAGTGTGTATTACGGCCTTCGTGATTGCATCTTTGAACCCCGTCCGTCGGCTCTGGCACGTTTAATATTTCAACGTCCATACCTGCTGTTGATCGTCAGACCCAATCTTCTAAGGAAACAAGCATTTTCAGATGTTAGCGCTCTGCGTGCACGACTCGTACTGACTTTAGGTTAGGTACGGTAAGCGACATAATTGCTTTTGTATGCTTTATTTTCAGTCCCATCTTTCCTTAAATGTAAGGGTACTGTTATCTCCTCAACTAGAAAATTATTCAAACAACTCTGTCCACGATAGAGACTATAACTTCCTGTACGTTATCCGTCACGACTGGAACATAAATGGGCGTCTTCACCAGCTTACAGCCTGGTGGCACCATCGCGGAAAATTCGTGTAGTGTCTGGCTTGACTTACCGTTGAGATACGACCCGCTAAACAAATTACAGTTCATTCTTATAACATTCACAGGGAAAATGTTTACCGGCAGGGTAGATTCATGTGTTTTATTAGCCTCATATTTTACGTTCTCAAAACCTAGCATGGAGGCGAGAGTATTGCTTCGCGTGAAGTTTATATGCGCACTACAAAACATCTCACTGCGTAGGGTATTTGCATTACCACGCAGCACTAACGTCACGTCCGGTCCCAGCTCCCGCTTAAGGTACTCGCCTATGTCTTCAATCTCATAGGAACCTGTGGGTATATGCACCTCCTCTCTTACCATCTCCTCTTCTCCCCTTAACATAACGAAACATACAATTACGTTCATCTACGTTTGGTACCGAGAAGTAAGTTTGAAAATCTATCACCGCCACGGACCACACACCCTTCATGGCGGGGGGAGTCCACAGAACGCAATTCCGAACTATTGCCCAACACGATCGGGGTTACAGACATGACTGATGCTTACACCTAGTGCACCCTCGTTAAGTATCTATCTTGCAAGGAAGCTCAGACAAAGGTGACCACAGTTCCATTCTCGTGGCTGTTGCTCTACTCCATGATTATAATATATTCGCGCCCCTCTAAAATACGTTTTCAGTTCTGGCGGAGTCCTTAAGTTACCATAACTGTCAAAGTATTCGACTGTGTTAATGATTTGATTTGATTTGATTTAATATTTTCTTTATTAAACATGACAAATTTTACAAAGGTGCGAATGCAACAGAGGAACAGTAAAAAAGTAATAAAAATACAGCGTCATGTGTACCAACGAATATACATAGTTCTTGCACAGAGCCGGACAGGTAAAACAAGCCAATGAACTGGAAAAAAAGAAAAACCGGTAAGTAAATATAAATAGGGGAAAATATCCAAAACCCCCAACACAGTAAGGTAAAATTAAAACTACAACAAAAATTATTTGACAGAGAAAAGAGCCTGAAATGAACTAGAATAACAAGGTACAAAATCGAAATAAACAAGTGATTATCGTAAAAGTAAGAAATTTATTAGAAATAAGTGAGTGGTATAAATGATGGACATAGTCCTGTAGGACTATGGTGCCCACACTGCCATAGGATTAATAATTGAATAAAGAAGGAAATTCATTAAATGGGGATGCAATTAAACCATGTAAATGGTGTGCCATGTGGAACAATGGTGGCCACACAACATGGATATATGATGTATCGGAATAAATGTATGGGAATAAATGTATCTAAAAATAAAGTGAAAATGCAAGAAAAATGATGTTAGTGTTGTGCCTTGTGGATCTATGGTGTCCACAAAACCATAGGTGTATTATGTCTTAAATTAAAGGTATTTAGGAAAATGGAGATGTAATAAAAAAGGGTGTAATGTTGTACCTTTGGATCTATGGCGTCCACACAACCATAGGTGTATTATGTTTAAAGAAAAACATGCCAAAAAAGAAATAAAATAAAGTGAAAATGCAATAAAAATATATTAGTGTTATGCGTTGTGGATCTGTGGCGTCCACACAACCATAGGTAGAATTATGTTGGAATAAATACATGTAAGAAAATAAATAAAAGGAAAATGCAATAAAAAATATATAAATGTTGTGCAGTTGTGGATCTATGGCGTCCACACAACCTAAGGTGTATATGGCATCGGAAAAGCTATGGCCACAAAGGCCCAAACGTATTTTAAGGAATATCCAAAGGAAGTGTTTACAGCCGCACATACAAGATGGGAGAAACGAGGTATAAATAACTCGAATAGTCACCAATAAGGGATCGACAACTGGACTAGACCCAGCAGGCAAAAAATACCCCAGGTCTTTTAAGGAAAACAAAATTTAGAATAAACTTATGAATATATACACTAATACATACAAACCAATTGGGCCACTCTGGGCACACAATGTGTACCAAGGTTAAGGACAGCAGCATCATTAAGATGCCACAAGGAAATTCCAGTAATACCGGACAATCTTAGTGGGAACACAACAAACTGAATAGAAAAATCACATACGACAGAATCGAAACCGGGAATGATGTAGAGGGAACAGCTCCACGCACTCCAGGCGACAGGTAACTTGTATACAGTAACATAAACAAGATACATGCCATAATACACTAGGATAAAAGATTGCAAACACAAAGTACACAGAGCACTAGTGTGCAATACAAATTATGCCTTAAACTAATTATATACATTGAGAGTGACTTTAACTGGCAGACTATGAAAAGAATATTACAGCGCGCCACGATAATAATTACAACAATTTAGGAAATTACTACGTTAGGGCAAACACACGAAGAGTACACACATAACATCTGAATATTACTAAAAGCAATACTTTAACTTGACGCAGGTACCGCCACTGTAGAAGACATGGTGGCTTATATGGTCAGAGTTAATGTCCCCCAGGCACCGACTATCAAGTGCGTGGAGGTTGCGGGTATTGTAATGAGGTAGACTATCACTGTTGTATTTTGAAGTACGAATATATTGTCTCGTATATATTCACAAATAAACAACATCAAAACTTTTGAGGTGCGGTACTGTCATAGTTTGGTTACTCGTATTCACTGGGCGAATTCGTGGTTGAGTGGGGCTTCTTTGGATGACGAATTTTATACTTAACTCAGCGGTGAGTGTGGGTAGGCTGTCATCTGAGAATGAGTTCCAGCGAAGTGGTAGGCCTTGGAAGCAGGCCCGTCGGTGCGGCTTCTCTCTGGACTGCTGTTCGGACTCGTACTCCCGTCTTCTCGCGATTTCTTCCCGCAACTCTTCCCCCAGCCCGGTGATGATCGACTGTTCCCCCTCTACTCTCGAAAAGGGGTTTTTATGCTTGCAAGCCCCCAGTCTGAATTGTCAGCACGTGGTGCCTCTGTGGGGGTGGGGAAGGGGGTGAGAGGGGTGAAGTGGAAGAACCCGAGCAAAGCCTTCCACCACACGCGTCCTAATTTCTCAAGTTTCCGGCGGGGGGGGGGTAATACCTCGCCCTTAATTTACTATTGTCAGCTAAACTTCCGTGGTGCGTATTTTCTGAGTTAGGTGAAATACGCCCGATTAGTTGGTTGATATCTCGTGAATTCCTTGTACTCCACAGATAACCCGGCGGCTAAAGACGTACGAAGATGAAGGGGGTGTGGGGGGAGGCCTACGCTTTCGCTCCATGCGTACGGAACTTTTCCACTGGCCTTGGTTCCACGTGCCGACTCGAAGACGCCAGCAAAGTGCGCTAGGCGGGGGTGGTGTGAGGGGGTGATGGATGTGAGCCAACGTCGTACTATAATCCCTAAACCTGCATGCGACAATTTGGAGTAGGACAGATATATCCTGATAAAACAAATAACCTACAGCAAACTCGCTGCAGGTAAAATTAACGAGAGAATACACACAATGAACGCCCACTCAGCACATGAAAAAACAATAAGAAAATTACCTACATGCCATGGTGGGCGAACACGCGAAAAGTAAACACTCAACATCTGAATATAACCAAGAGCGATACAGTAAATAGGACAAATGTATCCCGATTAAGCAAATAAACTACAGCAATATCGCTACAGGTAATAAATGGCTAGAGAAGATGCACAATTAACGCCTACAAAGCGTCTGGAACAAAATACACCATATAAAAACATACTTAGAAAATATAAACACATCCCAGGAGGATATAAATGCATATACAACTAACTTCGCCATGTTAAATTAAAAAGGTGAGGAATAATGAAGAATGAAAAATGAAACAGTCTGCCACGAGGCGGGCAAGCTAGGAAGGAATAAATAACATGAAAAGTATTCATAAATAAAACATACATATGAACTATACATAATAACCACATTAGGGTGAATGTAGAAACATCGGGAGCTACAACAGTCCGGAAAAAAAGGAAGGAGACCACCCTGCCTCAAGAAAGTAGCGGAGAAAAAAGATGGAGATGTAGGAAAGACCAGAAAATTACGCTAAAGAATTCATCTCAACAAGAAACTTGAATTAAAATTAATTGAAACAAAGAACAGTGAACACGATACAACCAACACGCCCGCCCGACTCGAGAGAAGCCGGGCGGCCAAGTTCTCCGATCGGTCCGGGACAGAACAAGGGTTGGAGAAGAATTTTCTGACGGGTCTGGGACGGCAGTACAAAAGAAAGCGGCAGCAGCCGAGCGCTGGCATACCTGGAACTGCAGTCCTGGAGAGAGGAGGCTGCTCCGCGCTCGCCCGCATGTACCGCCACATCCATGAAAGTTAAAGCTGTATGGCGCCGCGGAGCAGAGCGCGAGCCATCCGCCCCGTTCCAGACCTGCAAGAAGAAGTTGTGTTTTAGTTAGAAGAGGACTACTAGAAATCTGCAACACCGGGTCCGGACAGGGTATTATTAAAAGAGAGGATTGAATGTAAAATGGCCTAAACTGCTGACCCCTCCTAGCCATGTTTCCGGTAAAGGGAAGTGGTAGAGAGGTCAGTTTGTGGAGAGCTGAACTTGATAGGGTAGACAGGCCTTAAAGAATTTATAAAACAACTGAATGGGAGTTGGGCAAACGGAAATTGTGAACCAGAAACTAGAGGTGAGCCGATATAGTTTTTGAGCCTTTTCCGATATTACCGATACAAATTTACCGATATTGCCGATACCAATACCGATACTGCCTTGACAAGGAAAAATAACATTATTGCAATTTTCAAAAAATAAAAACTAAATTTTTAAAGAAATTCTAATTGTCTTCGTTTTTATTGTTTCAGTGATAGGCCTAACTATTATGATCAATATAAATCTAGGAACTACATATGAAGCTGAAGCATATTTATAAGACAAAAATAACCTCCAAAAGCATGTCATTAAGCAATGAAACTCTTAAAAAAAAAAAATACATAACATTTCAAATGGTGCGAACATTCAATGTGCCATTTTAAGTTTGTGGTACTATAGGACCTTGATGATATGCCACCTCTCGAAACCAAAATATTGCAAATATTTAAACAGTTTTGCATTCTTGCGTGTTGCTTACGGTACAAAGAAATTCCACAAATCACATTTAATTCCAGCCATATCATTTGTTTATTGCTGGCACACGTAAATAATTTCACCACGTTCGTACCCTAACTTAACACCGTCATGTTACTACAGCAACAGCAAACAAACCAACAAAACAAACAAAAAAAAGGCACAGCCAGCTGGGTACTTTAATAAAAACCAATTTAAATATAGTGATTATTTTAATAAAACCAAATAGTGAAACCTCTATTATTCGTTTTTCATGGAACCTACTGAAAAAAACTCAACATGCGGAAAACTCAACATGTGGACCCCTCTCCACAAAACCTAACCATTATTATATTATAAAATATTGAAATGCACTTAATTTCGAAAATCCGCCGAATGTTTACATAAAATTCCCTAAATTTATGCCAAATATAAAAAAAGTGGCAAGTCAAACTAACTTTATTAAAAACAATGATTTAAAACAGAAACGTGCTAAAAATTGTTGAGTTTGACATGTAAAAATCCGATTTTTTGAAATTATATTTTACTTAGCTAAAAATTCCGTTGCCCGCAAAATATTTTTAAATTTTGCCAAATTAAACAACATTCGCCATCTTGTGTGACAGTTGATATCACTGCATTACTCTTTAAAAAAAGTTACTAGCGTAATTTTATCTTAACAGAATAATCAGTGAAAACATATTGTTCGCCTTTAATGCTTGTAATTTACATGGTTATTTACCGTACTGACCTAAAAATTATTACGTTTCCATTGTGGAACGAGAGTAAAGTTCAAATCCGTTCCGTCCATTTTGAATGTCTGGTTCTGGTCCGTACCAAAATCATTATACATACGTGTTTTATTTGCGCAAATATTCGTTTGCTGACTTGAAACTAAGAAATGCCTGCAATTATTATGTTTTACCTGTTTTTCGACGTGAGTTATATAAAAACGAATAGTGATTGAATTATCAAAAATAAATTACATGGTGGTTAACAATTGCAACGTTTCACAACTCATGTAGTATACTAGCATTTGAGGTTAGGGAGTGTCTGTTTACCTGCTCTTGGCGCTACTGAATTTTGGTAGTACCGGTTTTAAGATAGTTTTTTTTCACAGATAAACAATAGTTCCAAAATATATTCGGTTTTCGGACAGAATATCTGATCGATGGATGCGGGTAAATTAATGATTTAAGGGCATAGCATGCGGGTTTTTTAAACATTGTTTATATATGATATTTGTTGGGACCATCCAAAAAAATCGACATACGGGAAACCGACATAAAAGTGAACGCAACAACAAGATTTCACTGTAGTGGGCAAAGCACTCCAATTATGGCAAGTTGAAAACATCATCTTAGATTCTTAGGGCAAAATATCGGTTATAATATCGGCGATTTAAACATGAATTGCGCACAATTCCGATAATTACGATATCGGCCGGTTTCGATGTACCGGTATCGGCTCAGCCCTACCAGAAACCACTAGGCGAGTACGGTTAGGAAAGCGAAAAAAGGGAGATCAATTAACAACTGCATATACTTTGAAAGACTACCATTCTTTTTATAGGCAGTCCAATGAGTTCCCGGCCCAGTGCTTGTATCTAGGTTTACTATTCTACACTTGAACCGCCGTGCACGGTGTGGTAGTCGCACGCATGAACACACCTCGGAAATTACTGATTTTTAATTTTTGTGCAAACTTTCGTATTTCAATGTTGGTTAGCAGATGGGTAGGCAGTCAGTCCCCTTAAGATAGCCTTGTTCGTTTCCATCAGCGAGTTCTCATCCTGCCTCCGCCTGCTACTGGCCTGTAAGGACAAAGGTACAGTCCTCCACTGTTTTTTTTATTACCTCTGGCAAGTGCCTCCATATTCCTATTATGTTTCAATGCCTCCGATAATCGTTTGTTTTCCTCCTTAGCCGTATTCACTGCCCTGGCAATGCTGCTAGCACTGCCGATAAGACTGTCAAGAACACCTAGTGCCGGTAAAATGAAGGGTAAAATACCTCGACGCTTCCCTACTTTGCCCAGTTTCCTGCCAGTGCGTTTCTTGTTCGTCGTTCCACACTTCATACCCCTCTTAACTTTTGATTTTATAATCTTGGACACTCCCCACACAGCTAAACATTCACCGAGTTTGGACTTGGACGAACCATCTATTGATTTGGCTCTATCTGCAAGAATGGTGTCGGCTGTGTGTCTATCTTCAAACTTATTACTGGTCGCGTAGGCAATATCCTGTTCCTTACATGCTTCAATCTTCACGCTAGCCGCGTACCCGGACCACAATACTTATAGCCTGAAATATGTGCCTCGAAGGGAAGGATTGTTTATTAGCGTATTTACCAGACCACGTAATCTCTTGATCTTACTCCCACGATGCATTACGGCATACTAACACATAAATTTATCAGCTCATCTACTTTATACCATTTGTGTGCCGTCACTTGGGCGTTATTGTATCTGTAACATGCTCCCTACGACAACGTCCTGCCAAGGAATAGTTATTTGTTCACATTGTACGGGGTGCGCGGACCATCACCGCCAGCAACACTTTCTCCCCGTGATGAACTTCGCTGTTGACAGCGTCCGAAGGCGGCGACAGCGCTCAAAAAAGTTCCCAGCCTCCTTCTCCCCCCATGTCCGCCTGTTACGAAACAATATGTAGCAAAACACGTACTCGCCAGACTGTTGCAACCCTGTTCGAACTCTGGTCAGATGCCAACCGCTGAAGCATGAAGAAATGTATACAAGTCATTGTCTACAAGTAAAGATTATTATTATTTATTCACATTTACACTACATACACAACTGTTGCAGAAACATATAAATTATACATCAGTAAGTTTAGATTTTAGGATCCAGCTATTATAGTGTGGATGAAAGCCTAGCCACTTAACAAATAGTCGATTAGCCTTGTGTTGTAACACATTCTCAACCTAATAATGAATGGAAACTTTGTCGCCAAAATCTCTGCATCGTAGAAACCGCCTCTCAGCATCTCGCCATTCAAATTGATGAGTTCAAAGGTCGTTCATTCGTAATGACGCATCTTAGCAACCCGGTATATTTCCACGGGCCAATAAGGTGTGTAAGATTTCTCAAAATTAGATTTGAGACGTGAAATACGCACAGTCACCAATCTTCGCCTTAGCCTTGTACCTATACAATCTCTTCACGTTTTTAAAAACAGTCGCCAGCAAAGAATCATATTTAATGTCCACCGGGCGCATACGAATAGTCCTATGTGCTCTACCAATGTAGTTGGAAATTAGACGAGGTAGAATATTTATAAAAATGGAATTACCTTGCGCCGAGAACTCACGCCATATAACTGTTTTTAGTGTACGGTTATATCTTTCCACGATGGAGGCTTTCTTATCACCATGCGTACTGTACTGATTATTTTTATTTGCATCCATTAGTGAACGGAAGGCTGTGTTGTAGAATTCTCTACCTAAATCAGTCTGCATATTTTTAGGTGGTCCCTTATCTTGTAGAACAGTTTTCATCGCTTTTCCGGCAAACAGGGACAGCCCACGCATATTTGCTGAAACAATTTATTACAGTCAGCATGTATCTATATCCTTTATTAACAGAGGCATACGGAATCATTTCCACCAGATCAGCTTGATACAAATCATGAAGTCCAAAAACAACAACTCGTCTGCGGAAATTTCTTTGTGCAGGCCGGTGAAGCTTGGCTGCAATATGCGTACGCGACATTTTTTCAGTACACATATCCGCCTTCATGCAATTCTTCCACGATATTCACAATCTCATTTGTGTGTGAATGATTGCCTGCCTGTTGAGAGGTGATGAGTAGTCGTAAACGTGATACAAGCTTCGAAGCCATTCCCGAGCCACTAGCTAGACCTACGTCTGGAAACAGCTCGGCAACAATGTCGAATTTCGGATGTGACTCAACTTTATTTGTGTTGGCAGTTATGATATTATCAGTTAAATATGCACTCGTGAGGCTAAGTAATAGCTTGTATTGGTGAAGTGCCTCTCGCATAAACTCTCCGAGGTGGCGTTTAAATAGCAGCTCGTAGAGGCCTGGAGACGCCCGTATTGCTTCATTGTCAATCTGTATATAATCATCGGGTAGAACAAAAATTTGCTTATTCCCCAAGTACCATTTCTTATTCCACCTATAAACACTGTACGTCCCGTCCTTTTTTTACGTTTCCATTCAGCCAAAGAGACATCATTATCATCGTCTTCCAGAAGTGGCTCGAGTTCAACGTCCGGGTCTGTCTTCATATTGCTGACAGGGGAACCGATTGTTTCTGTAAAGTATCTAGCAGGGATGTGAGCGGGTGGAAGACCTCTTCCAATATGGCATCATGCTCCATATGCGCACGCGTGGCGAGTAGATACTTATCACGCACATTTGCAATGATGCGCTGTAAATCCTCTACGGCAGCGGACATACTAAAAATATAAGTAAAGTGTTCATACTATGTAGATTAAACAATGGCTCTATGCGCAATCAGGTTAACAATTTTATCTTAAAATGTATTGAGTTGCTGGAGGACTGCAGTACGTACATGCTCACGTGTCCATTTTTCATAGTCCGTTCGCAGGTCATTTAAATAACGAACCATTCTGTTCCAAATAAGTTCCTTAATATCTGCAAGTCCCGCACTCAAAGCTTGGTTTTGACTATCGAGTTCCTAGACCATATGTACAAGAAGTTTATTTGTCATTCCTTTGAATACAGAGCTGAGTTTCGTTTCCAAGCTGCTGCTCACACACTCTAGCTGTGTACGCAATGTGTTCGGCGTGCCCGCACCTCTGCCGAGTACATTAAGGTGCTCGACTAGTTTAGCAGAAAGGGAGGCAAAACCCTAACGTCGAACTGTCCGAGCTTCGTCTCCACTGCAGTGAGCTTTGCTTCCGCAACGGCCAGCTTGCCAGCACTCATTCGCTACAAGCAGATTATCCTTCAATGTGGCTGCCAGGGTAGTGAGTGCTCTGTAGTCGACACGTTCACCCAAGTCAAGGAGTTGTCTCTATGGCGGGAAGCTTGCTTCCCAGCACGCTTCGCACATCGTTTGTTAAAGTCTGAAAATGTGTATTCACTGTAGCAGACATCGTACAGACGGCATCGAGGTTCGATTCCAGCTTCTTATTGAGGCTAGCATGATTTCACTCGCAGCCTTGACATTAAGGTGACTGTCTAGTTTAACGGTGAGACTGGTAACTTACTCACCCACAGCACCAATTTTCTTCTCCATGGCTGAAATTTTACCATCTAAAGCATTGAGTTTCTTCACATCTTTGGATAATTTTCGAAGCTGAGCATCCATCTTGGAAGACAGTACATTTGTGTTGTCGAACAGTCGTCCTTCCACAGCTTCAAGTGCGTCCCCGGTAGTAAAAGCAGTCAGTTGGGACAAATTTTCGATTAATGTACCAAGCCGTAAATCCATATAAGTAGTTGGTATATTAGTATCGAAGAGGCAGTCTTCCACAGTGGCGAGCTTGCCGCCCAAAGCAGACAGTTTAACGTCTTCAGTCAATGGGCATAATTCGCTTGTCATGGTCGTATAAACTCTGCTGGCTATTTGCTCGCTCACACTACTTAATGCAGTCCCTAAAGCAGTGATTCGTGTCATACCAGCCAATAGTGTGCGAAGATGCTGGTCTGAAGTGCTGCCACCGGTCGCAACGCTTCCGAAGTAACACTGCGGACAAAGGATACATTAGCCGTATCGCCGTCATGCTTTGCCCCGCCGAGATTCTCGGCTCGTTTCCCTCTGAAACTGCAGTTCCAGTCGATAGTAGATATAATACAGCTTTCCGGCACATGCTTCAGACTGCTATGGCCGAACTTGGATACGGAGTAGCTCATAGTTTACTGATGGTCGATGATGAAGTGATCAAAACACCTATGGTACCACCCCTTATTAAGTGGAAAATCCTTTGCTATTACTAGGAAACCATGAGGTTCGCGCCAGCAACATGAACACATGTCTTTAAATCTGTCGAAGGCCATATCAGTATTAACATGGTCAGAGTAGACGTGACGTAGATTCAGGTCATCCATGTGAAATAGAATGAGGAAATTAGCATTGTCACGTAAAAGGTGTTTAGGCATATGGGAGTAATTTTGACATAGGTAAATAGAAACCACTGCTACATGGCGTCCCATGCTGAAATACTGCCACATTGTCGCCTGTTTCTCACATGCCACATCATCAAAAATAAACACGGAGTTTGGTAGAGCATCACTTTGCTGCACGACCGCATCATTGTCACTAAAGGGAAAATAACGAAGTCCGTCTATGGCTTGTAGTATTTGCGATAGGCATAAGTACTTTGGCTGTTGTGGTGATTTCGAGTATAGGTAAATGTTCTTGAATCGAAGACCGTTGGGTTCCTCCAGAAGGCTGAGAAGCACACATGTCTTGCCGCAGTTGCTCGGTCCTGCTATACCACATACGGTGCTGGGTAGTAGATTTCCAAAACGTAATCTACAGACGTTAGTTTCATCTACGACATCACTGATGCGGACAGGAAGAGCGTGGTGGTCTGTGGCATGATCTCCATTGAACTGATATGTAAATTGGTTAAACCTCGATACTTATGTCAGACGTGAACGTCCGAGTTTGGATAATGTGGTCGACCACATAGTTGTGGAAGTGTGTGTGTGTGTTTACACGTTAAAGGAGTTGTCATCTGCCAAACCACCACCGCGGCCCCAAGCGGTTACAGCTGGGGGATTCGTCGCGGCGACGACCTGGAATGCATGAGCGCGAAGTAAGGACCAGGGAGTTGTCTGATGAAGCAACTGCGAGATGTATGTAAGTGATGTGTGTATGTGTGTTAAGGGAGTTGTCTATCCGCCAAATCACTGCAACCCCTAAGAAGCGAGTCGTCTACCCACCCCACCACACCACAGTGACCCCCGAGAAGCGAGTCGTCTAGCCACCACACCACCACGGCTCCCGCCGAAATGCAATATCAAGTCCCGCACAGCCTGGGGCTATGTGTGTAGCCTCGGGCGATCTGAATGCATAGCCTCGGGCGATGTAATGGGGTTGGGGAGCTGTCTTAGGGACACACCTGGGGCTATGTTATGAAGTCGGGGAGTCGGTGTCAGGAGCTAGCCTGATGCTATTTTGCGCAACAAAATGGCCACCATAGGATGTTTGAAAAAAAAATTTTTACAATGTTTTGAAATACAATTTTGGATTTTTTTTGGGAATTTTTGAAAACAAAATGGCTGCTGTCGAAGAGGAATGCAATAGCATGAGGTTTATATACTGGCTTACAAAATGGCCACCTTTGAAGTGGAATGCAAGAGCAGGAGGTTTACTCATTGCCTAGGGAATTTGACCTTGACCTTTGACCCTGTGTCCCAACTCCATTTTTTTTAATGCCCTATTTCTAACTACTGTGAACTGAAATGGGTGCAAAAAGAGGCCAATACACTCCAGCCACAGACTGAACGTAGTCCTTATGTCACCACTTGTTTCATCACAAGCACCAGCCTGCCAGTGCCTATAATATAAATAGGCTTACATCTATGTGCACTTCCTAAATATTATAATTAAGACTTTGATATAATTCTTCCCCCTCCACTACTTCAAATGAAATTAATTCAACACAAACATTGACTATCTTAGCTGCCCTATCTGAATGTGATTTCGCTTCTTTTAGATGATTGTACATAGATGTCTGCAAACGCCATTCTCCATCAATTGCTGAAAAAAAATTAATACAAAACATGTTATCAGCGATTACACCACACACTAAACTAACCTTTACACTTTCTTCCAACATGAACCCTTAATAACAAGTCGTCTCTCATTCAAAGATCAATTGCCTACACCTCAGCAGGTGACTTGGTTCCAGTCATCTATGCTATAAATTGCTGTTAGGTAATTGAAATTAAGAATGCAACTGTAGCTGAAAGCTGATAAACAGAAAAACGCACGAATCTATAATCTGGAATAGCATATTCTCAGCTTGCGTAATACATAATACCTACCTGGTAAATTCTGAGTTGGATGTGAGAACTTCAGTCTCTTCGTGCCCACACTCTTGCAATGGTCACTGAAATGATCGTCGCAAACAAGGAAGTTTTTGTATATGACAATTTCATCTAATTCAGCGAATCGTGGATTTGCAATCCTTTCAACCCATATTTTAAACTGTTCTTTCTCATACACTGGGAAAGTATGTCAAACTGTTCCCGGTCTGTACTTACATTGTGGTACGCAACACGTAACTGTTCTTGGCATTCGGATAGTATAAGAACTTTTACCACAATTGTTACGTTATACAACAGTTGCTAAGACACAAGATTTTAATCACTGTAATCACCACATATCTCACTATCGTTAAAACTAGGGATGGGTCGGTTCAGTTCTTCGGTTCCAATTTATACCGGTTATTGAGTTTTGACTCGGAACCGGTTTTAGGTTAACAACAACTACTCGTTTCTCGTTTCTAAAAAGCAATAAATTTACTGCAGAACTCTGTCCTTACGAAAATAACTACCTCCAGTATAGCGCTCCCTTTTCCCCAAAAATAAAGGAAAAAAATTCTGGGGTGTGCGCCATACATGGAAAAAAAATTAAGGAGTGGTAGTTGTAAACTGTCCTCTCCCTTCTCTGTCTTTATCACTCAGCCCACCCCTGTAAGCAACACTGCTAGCCGATCGATACATTTCTCCACGTCTTCTTTGTTTCCTGTAAGGCACAGAATAGCCTGGGCAAGGGGGCTGGAGGTGTGGCATTCCAACACAGCAAAAAAAACCAGCAGGTCACTGCATAAAAGAAGCAAAAAAAAAAAAAAGGAAGCGGGCTGCCCTGTCACTATGTAAAAGAAGCAAACAGAAAAAGGAAGCAGGTCACCCGTTGGAATTGTTGACATTCTTTTAATGACCATAGGTTAAAGCTACGCCACAATGTTTAGGCTTTTAGCATTGTGAGTTATTTAGTTGAAGCATATTCCAAACATATCACAATCACACCTAGTAATGTAAAAAAAAGGAATAACTTGTTACATATTTACTAACCTTAAATAAATTTAATACAAGTGTATCTGTATACATTAAATCTTATCTTCACACTTTGTTATTGTTCTACTCTTCAGTAGGTTAAATAAAACATTTAATGAATTTTACCTGCATTGGTTGAATGAAGTTGCAAGCAAAATGCAAGTATTCAAAATGGAACCGAATACTGGAACCTATATTTAAATGGTAGAATCGGTACCGGAACGGATATTTTTTGTTATTTGACCTATCCCTAGTTAAAACCAAACCGATATACACACTTCCGCCATTACAGTTATTACTCGTAAGTAAAGTATAAAACAAGTAGCAAAAATGCATCAAGGTCAGAGAAAAAAGAACTGCTGCTAAGCGTAAGATTTAAGAAACAATGATGTTTTAAGAATGTTAAGCTGCTCCCAGTGAATTATCAGTTAAATAATAAAACTTGGATTTTATAATCCATTTTTAAAAACAACTTACCCATTGGGATCGAGAGCTGAGCATGAAAGGAGGAAAAATTGAAGATGCAGCGAGTAAAACTTAGAAAGTCTTGTTTTTATCTGAAGGTTACATCCTCATTAACTGATTTTGTCATAAACCATTTCCTATCTTTATTTTCTTACCCTTTTTACAATTAGAAATGCAATTTTGGTTGGAACAGTCCTCACTTTCATCAAGAAAATGAGAAAGAGCAACTTCATGTCTGCAGGTAATGAGCGTTCTTCCTACATATGGATCAGGCATTTCATGTGCGGTTAACTCTGCCTATAGTGAACCTCTTCAGACTCACATATTTTGTTCATTATCAAAGTGTCTTCCTTTATAAGAAAGTGAAATGTAGTATGTACACTACATTGTGCATACCTATTTAGTAAATAGATAAAGTAAATAAAATCAATTTCACAGTAGTAGAGTACTGTAATTAACATGAAATGTAAGGTTTTTGAAACAGAAAACAAAATGTAAGATATGTACTGTACAGTAAATTGTACATTACAGTACCTTATTTAACATGAGAAGTATAGTAGTAGTCAGTTGCTTGCTGTAAACTGTTTCAATAAATATTTTCTGTCCTCTTCTAGAGTCTGTACTTTTTCTACACTCAGTCCACATTTTCCATTGTACATTCTAGGAACCTTCACAGTCCTGACACCTTCCAATGCCTCTTTCACTGTTGGGACACTTCATTATCGTCTTCGTCTTCTTCAATGTTGCAACTGCCTTTCACAGCCTCAACAAAAGCTTCATCCAACAGGATTTCATTTGTTATAACTTCACAGTCAGCATTGTGTAATTTTAGATCAAAGTTCCAGTTTTCCATATCTTTTTCTTATTTACCTTTGATGTTATTACAACTTTGTATTGCTCATAAAAATTATTTAAACGTACTGATTATATAACAGTGGGTTTTATTTGTAATACTATAAATGTAACACAATAAATAATATTCAAGATGATAACGTAGTCCACGAATGGTGAAATAGTAAAAAATTCTAACAATGGAGATGCTGATTGATTTTCATTGATGATAATGATATTATTTTAATAACAGTAATTATAATATAATGCAACTTATCTTTGCTACATGCATTAAGGCTGGTTCATACAAAAGACAGACAATCCAATTTTAATATTTAACTAAAATGGTAAGGTGAGCGAATTGCTCACTAGCGACTGATCACGGGTTAATTTACTGTATTCTGAACACTGATTAACAAAATATTCAAGCAATAAACATTTTTTCTGTTGCACATTTTTTGCATGATTAGCAAATTTTTGTAATAGGGTAGTAAGAAAAGCTAAAAAAAAAATTACCAGACTGAAACAATCATAACAAAAAACACTACAGTGCTAATTCCGACACCACCTTTGACAAATTTTAAGCTGCTTGCTGTATGTAAATTATACATAATTGTATGCAATTGTCTACACGTGATAAAAATGAAATGCTCATCCTAGAGAAATCCTAGATGTCTCTTGAAGTAACCATTGGCGTTCAACTAAGTTTTTCTTGTTTACACTACATCACATAAAATTAAGACTTTAGTTGCCAATTGTGCAATAACCATGCAATCTAAAAAGTTTATTGTATGCCATTACAGTGAGTTATTAAGAGACATCCGTTAATAAAATTCAGAATTAAAATTGGCAGCTATTTTTAAATTGCATCTTGTAACATATATGTGATTTATTAATCACATAAAAAATAGTGTATTTCCTGTAATAATTTGAATAATCGTTAGAAATGTGATCTGGAAGTACATAGAATTTAAATAAGCAACAAAATTAGTTTAACCAACACTGCAGAACGAAGTTTTTCTAAAAAAACACCAGACACAAAAATAAAAAAAAGTACACAACTAAAAATTATTTTATTTATTTATCATTCTTTTTATATATAAATGTATGCCCATTGTAATGTATTACGGGTCTTTCTTGGTTTGCAAGTTGTGCAATGTGGTTTCAGCAGATTGAGGGCCTGTCTTGTATATTATTGCTTCAAGTATTTCAGTTTCATCTTTAAACTCCACCCTCAGGTTGTCTTCTTTACGAGAGGCACCAGATCCTTTAGTGACTCTCTCTCATCCTCGCCCTTTACTAAGATGTCATCACAATCTGTCTCCAATTTTATTAAAACAATTCCAGCCCACTCAATCTAATATCAGCTTTTTAAACAACATAATACTTATATTATTATGAACACAATTGTGGTGTTACAAAAAAATAAGTTTATGAATATATAAACTTGTATCAGTTGACACGATTTTGTGGTAACCTGCAATAAAATGAAATTTCACGAAATTTTAGCTAGTACAATGCACATGAATACTTAGAGTCTGTTTTAAGAATGGACCTCTTTTAAAAATGTGAATAAATGCCATATGTGGCTATAAAATATTATCGCTATTGAAAATAACATTTGATAATCAAAGCTGGTAACTACATACAACTTGCTGCTTCAAAATATATCCTACAAAAATGTAAACAATGGTAGCAGCCATTTGAAAAATCAAAGATATTAGGAAAGATGCAACACATGTGCTTTGAGCACCCATAATGCTTAAGAATATTAGGAAAGGTGCAACACACTGTAATAGTTCCATCCTTGTTACGTTAAGCCATATTTATAATATTGTACAGCCTCACAGTTGGGCGCCATCTTGTAACATCCCGCACTTGTTACCTGGCCGATGTTTACGTTGCCACGGCTTGCTCAGAGGTAGAAACACGAGACTCAAGGAATGGACGCCGATTAATTAAGAAAGAAGAAGTTCCAGAGTATTTTGTTATATAGTTATATATATATATATATATATTTAATTATTGAAGTTTCACAGTTCACAGACGAAGTTCCAGTTTGCAGAGTACGAACCTTCACACTTAATTATACCAGTGCAGAAAACAGCGCCACAGTAGTTTACTTATTATTTATGTGTCTGAAAACTGTCCTGAAGAAATAATACCTGCTGCTACCTCCCACATCGGCTGAGAAATGAAATAATAAAGTCTAGTTGCCGATGTGGAGGTTATCGTCCTGCTCGAACGCGGCCTAGGCTAGCATTTTTTGATGCTTCTGACCACTGCCCCGACCTGCCCTCACGGGCGACGTGAAGTGACTCTCCCTGATGACTGACTTGAATAAGTGAAGGGCGCCAGACAGACGCGTCTTTTGTTATGTCTCGCACCCCCCTCTCCTGCGATAAGCGCCAGGCATCCGGCATGTGCCAGCAGCGTCATCTGCCAGCAGCGTCATCACAAACTGTGTCCCGCGCTCAACATGTTATCGATACTGCTCCGCACGTTATCGAAACCGAAACTGCGTCGCAGGAAACTAAAACTGTGCTGTCAACATAAATGAACTTCTCGTAGAACAAAAACTTATTGACGTTGCCTGAAAAAGCTAAATAATGCTGACACTTCCCAAAAAACCAAAGTTCGAAACAAAACTGTAAAACAGACTCCTGATAAAACGTAACCAGCAGACGTCCGCCCGATAACCTACAAAAGCACACGTCTGCTCGGGAAACAAGCCACCACGGCTTTAAACTTCAGACCCGATAAACAAAGTAACACGGTAAAATAAGCCACTACGGCTTTTAATTTGAAACATGATAAAAATATTACGAAGCTTTCCAAAGCTTCACAAACACGAAAGAATTTTACACCAGTGTCCCGAAAAATTATGAATACTGCGTCATTAAAACACGTGCTACATTTGGCAGTTTGTAATAGTGCGTAGTGTGAGGTTACAGAGAGGCCTGAGCACCCATAATGCTTAAGAATTAGTCAATACTCCAAATTGGGCACCAGCACCCGTGGTCACAATTTTAAACAAGAGTGAATGGCTGCCATGTTGTTGATCACTGTTGGATTTGAATTTTTCGAGCATGTATTCCCAGCATTTCGTGTTTACATTGTTTTGTTATGTTAGCACAAGGCAGTCGAATATGTTATGAATTAGCATTTACAATTTCTATCTTGCCTAAGACAAAAGTATCTGTAAGTGACAGGGCAAAAGAGTTTGCCAAGGATGGGTTCTATGTCAATGATAAATTGTTAATGTGCAAGTTCTGCAGCTGTAAACTTGACCACAAAAGTCATTATGCATGTTTCAAGCATGAAACACACATGTGCAGGTCAGAAATTGTCACATAAACAGTTTCCATCACAGATGTTCGTCAGTAGCTAAAAAAATCACGGAATGACAAAAGAAGAATTCATAGTAAAAACTACAGAGGCATTTGTGGCTGCTTATGTACCGTTGGAGAAGTTAGATCGTCCTAAACCCCGGGAGTGGTTTCAGGAGTATGTTAAGGGCAGTGGTGAGCTTCCAACAGCAGACTGGATCAGGGAAAAATACATTCCAATAGGTGGAAAAGTTAATACTGTGTTCTCTTAAATATCGGTATTCTTGTTTGAAAGCCTTGCCATGCATGGTTACTTTCATGCACAAACATACAACACATTAAAAGAGAGAGAGATTGGGATAAGATTGAAATGGACTTGTTCATGTATACAGATATTTTGAGACTTGCCGCCTGTGGATATGAGAATTTGGCACCTGAGTACTGTGACGACGTAAAATTACGCACACGTGCATGCTTGTGTGTGTGTTTTGGGTTTACTCCAGTGATGAAGTCAAGGGAAATTTTCCTTTTTGAGGGACATGTTTGCAGAAAAAAAATGTGATCAAGTATTACAATTACTGGTCTTGCGATGGCATTTCATTTGGAAATAGATCAACTCAAGTACAAAGGGGTTACAAATGAATATAAAAATATAAATTGAGGAAAATTTTCTTTACAATAAAAAAGCAATGCAGATGTAGGTAAAGGTAAATGCATTGTTGCAGTGTTGGCAACAGTGATTTACTTACGGTAATGCGCTGCTGTGAGTTGGATGTTCTCCTCGGTGTCTGGCAATGCCAGTGTGATCACAGCTGCAGGCAATTGCAGTCTGGCAACGCCCAGCACGGACAGTGTACTCCTTGAATGCTGGCAAAGGCATTTTGTAAATGATGACCACCTGCAGGTTATTGCAGATGTAGAATTACAAGAAGATATTTGGAGACTCGTTTCAAAGAATAATTTTACTGTGGCGCTCTTCCAATGCAACTTCACAGTAAGGAAAATGTTTTGTTGAGTAAAACAAAGTTTGTTTGGTGCTTCCAAACTAATTGCATGTATAGGAGCAATTAAATGTTAATTTGTTGAAAATAAATTATTTTGTTGTTGTTTGGTTGGTGCAACTAAAGATTTGTATGGCTCTATGTACATGAAATATTTTATGCTATAATAAACAAAACTGAAAGTGCAATCGAGTTTCGAACTCGTACCATGTGCGCTTAAATGCTAAACCCTAGCAGTCAGCTTAAGTGACTACGGACGTAATGGTAATGGTTTTCCAAATATATACAATTTATTGAAATACAAGACCACAAATGTAAATGTTTCAAGTTTTACAGCTTTACTTTGTAGTTTCCTATTGAGCTAGATTTATTGACATTTTATACTACAGTTTAGTGATGGCCCGATACTGAAAAAACCAGATACCGATGCAGGTTCCGATACTTAGGATTTTACCGATCCGATACCTGTAAACCGATATTTTCATTTATCACACTTTAAGCAGACATTTGTCACTAAAGTGTATGAGAGAAAACTGCAGCCTGGAAAAGTTTTGTTTGCAATAAGCTAGAAAGACTTGCTGTTACGTGAGATTTACTTTATGCCCGATACATCAAAGCAGCAAAATAAATAGTTTAACATTATTTTACTATAACATATTACAAAACTAAGTTAAGGTTGCTAGTCTACTGACTGAGTTGTACTTGCACTACTCCGCAAGTACTTGACTTCCTGTCCTTTACAAAACTAGAAATCATTATGAAAACTAAACCAAAAATTTGTCATGATACTATGTAGGCTACATACATGTAGGTCATTAAACTTCAAAAATGTCACAGTTAACATACCACCGTCTCTTCTGTTTCAAATTATAAACAATTTGAGGGGGAAAAAAATACAAATCTGTTAACAGTGCTTTAGGATATTAAACTTAAGTTTTGATGTAAAAATGTTAATATGTGAATATTTTGTGATGAGAGGCGATTTCGTTTCTTGGTGCAAATTCCATTAGAAGTGCTAAATAACCTCTCTGAAGCAACATAAACAGGGGGAATGCCCAGTTTCTTTTGGGCAAGCAGTTTTAGACTCGGAAAAGATACATTTTCTCTCCAGAAGGTCAAAGGATCATCAAAAAGAGAAATAGTAGGCTCAGCCAAGTACGGAGTCAGTTCATTTGGTGAATCAGTGTTGGTGTGGGATGCACTTGACATCTTCACATATCTGCTGCAATACTGATTCTTCATTCAATGGCTGAGGTGTTGGTGCTACTTTTGTTTCTTCTTTGGCGACATCTGTTCCAAGCTGCTCGTATCCATGCCACAGCCTCTTGTGCTGATCCGGAATTCTTGAAAACCCTGGAGCAAAATGTATTTATAATATACTGTAGACCTATTCTTTAATGTAGCTGTTTAGTAATTTGCAGTTTTCAGTGAAACTATAGCTATAGCATTAAACAAAACACACACAATAGGTAACTTTGCTACAGTCATATTCCATAAGCTTACCTGTTCTTATAACGAGGGTCCAATATAGTTGCTGCAGCATACTGCTCAATATTAGCTTCCATATCCAAAAACATTCTTTCAAGTGCAAAATGCATGTCACAAGCAGTGGTTTTAAGAGTAGGATCTGTCCGTGACTTCTGCTCTTGCAGACCACATCGCAAACTGTTTATGATAGGTATCACTTCCGACACAATACAGTTTTTCTTGCCGAGAGCCAGCGTTGTGTCTTTAAATAGCAGTAACAATTCCACAATATTTTCAGCGAGTGTCCAGTCCGCAGGACTTAAGCTACACAAACCTGAAATTGTGCGAGTGATGTTTTGGACAGCTTCTTGCTGCTCAACCAATCTCTCCAGCATGTTATAGCATGAATCCCATCTTCTTCTTTTATTAGAGCATGTTGGGGTAATCCATACTTTACTTGAGCTTATTTCAATAACTTGGTGGAGGCCACCGACATGTGAAAATGAGACACAATACATTTAACATTTGCCGCAAGTTTAGAAACACTTGGCTGATTAAGACAACCCTCTTTCACCCAACTGAAGCCTGTGTTGAACACAAGGAATGTCAGACACATTAGGTAGCTGAGAGATTGCACTCTTCATATTTACAGTACTGTCAGAGATGATAACTTTAACTTTCCCACCTATTTCCTACTCAGCAAACACCATAGAAATGTTTTCAGCAATTAGTTCTCCTGTGTGGTTTGCTCCACAAAAAGGCATTACTTCCAAGGATAGGGAATAAAAGGTCCAATTGCTGTCTATGAAATGCGTTGTTATACTGATGAAATCACCTCCAGCTCCAGATGTCCACAAATCTGTGGTAACTGCTAATTCATCAGCAGTTTGTAAAATTTCCTTCAGTTTGATTTTGACATTTTCTGCAAGTTCAGGAAGTAGTTTACCCATTAGGTCTTTCCTTGTAGGCAGCAAATATTTTGGTTGAAGAATTTGAACGAAAGATTTAAAACCTTCATCCTCCACTATCGAAGCAGGCTGCATGTCAGTGCATATCATCTTGGCTAATGCTCTGTCTGTTTCTATAGATCTAGGATCTGATCTGTTCCAACTTGCAAACTTTTCTGAAAATGTTTTTAAATCGTACTGTTTTAATTTTTTTTTTAGGTTGATCTGAACCCTGTGTAACACTATTACTTGAAGTTGAACAATGTGCACTAGATGAAAGGCTGGCAGGAATTATTCATTTCATAGAAATGATTTTGGAACATGTGTTTTCTAAGATTGGTAGTGTTGAATTCCCGAGACGTTTTGCCACCGCGACCCACTTCTTTAGAGCAATGGAGGCATACAGCTTTTGTTTTATCATTGGCTTTAACGCTGAAATGCAACCAAATGTCGCTTTTTGGTGCCATTGTATGTTTGTAATCAGTAGTGGTAACTCACGCAATCAACTCTCACTAAAACATTTACATGTAAAGAACTATCATTGCGATGATGATCCTGGCAGCAAAACAGTGAACGTAATTTATTTTCGGAAAAATGGTTAAACTTCTGTAACGTTCCAACATTTACCATTAAATATTACAAGTAAACAGTGAAAATAGCTTTTCAGGCGGATTTGTAAATAATGAAATCTAAAGAATTGCCAACCTGTGTAACATTACTGTACATACTACTACACTCGTCGCTGCGCAACGTTAGTAGGAGAGGCTTGCTTCTGATATTTTTAAATCTTACGTAAAAACTAAAACATAATTAAATTTAATTTACGTGTACCAGTAAACTACAATTTAAGCTCAAAACCAATATTCAAATACCATTGAGTCACAGGTTGTTCTTTTTTTAAGTCGTTTTCTACAATATTTATTTTTAGGACAATTTTGGTGTTTGATATATAGTTGGTGCTAGCCACGATCATTTTGTTTACTTTTGAGGAACGTACGTCGAACGTAAAACTGCTGTACCAAAAATAAAAACGTAATCCTTGAAGTGAATAATACTGATGGGCATGTACATACTAATATGTTTTTACCATAAGGACATATTGTTTTTGCCAGCAAAATTGCTGTGGCCATCTCAAATTCTTACGGTTTTTTTAAAGTAGAGTTTGTTGTTAATTGCTTATCAACATTTCAAATTAATGTTCTCTTTGGTCGCATTGCCACACCCTGATGTTAAGGGTTGAGAAAATTAAATTGCAGCAGAGGAGAGAGAATACTTTAGGTTGAGGTTAGAATGGCCATTACCGATGTGCCAATATTTTAGTGCAGATATCCGATAATGGTAAATGTACCGATATTACCGATATCCGATACCGGATATATGGTATCGGGCCATCACTACTACAGTTAACCATCAATAAATGCACAAACACTGTCACCATTCTAATTGTCACAGACATTTCAAACACACACTTGAGCTGTAGTTTTGAATGAAGGCAGTCAAACAAGTGGCCAAGCAAATACATACTGTCAATTAAACTAAATATTTTGTTGACAGTCTAATTTATTGGGCCCAATACAGAGGTTTTGTTTAAGTGTATTTTGTTAAATGAATAAAATATATTTTGTTGGGATTCTAAATATATGTTTGGTCACATAAGTAGTTTGTTGAATGGAACAATCCCTTCTCTGAGTGCAATTTGTAAACTATTAGAAAACATTCCTGTACAGTTAGAGAAAAGTACTGCACTATAACACTTTTATATATTTATGGAAATGCAATCCTAAACTACAAATTAACAGAGTTGAACCCAGGAAATACACAATACGTATAGTTTCTGTATTTCCTATAGCTTCTGGTTTTGGGCATGATCAATGCTGAGTTTACACTAAGCTTTCTGCAGCAGTTAGGATATCTACGTAACTTTGGCGTATTATTTGAAATATCAAAAAGTAGTGTAAGGTACATTTAATAGTGAGCAACTTTTAAGGTGGTATTCATAGTCTATTCTTAAGGCTGTGTTTGAGACAGTCTTGGTCATTTCTCAAAACAGTATTATTTTCATTCCACGTTTCATAGTCTACAAATAAGACAATCTTTGTGGAGATTTTTGTTATTTCTAGTTGGAAATTCAGTAGTGAAATGGTATTTTTTTAACACCTTCCCTTACAAATTATATTTGAAATTACAACTTAAAAAGATCACTTTTTTTATTACAGTTTTGAATTCTGTTAATGATGCTTACATTATCGCGTGTATATATTTAAAATTTTCTTTTGTTTTTTTGTGAGATATTTTTTTTTATACTTATTAACTAAGAGTTATTTTATGATGTAATTTTTAGATAGTAAAAATTCCCAGAAAATCTAACATGTCAACATTATAAACATTATATTGCAGATACCATATACTAAATTAATTTCAATGTCCCAAAAATATTTATAAAAGAATGTCAGATTTACAACAAGAATTAAAGGTGTGCAAAAAATCATTAGCCTTTAAATATTTCTGTATCAAAATCATTAAAAATGTAGTGGCACTTTGGATATTTCATAATTGAATAACAAGAGTGTGTTTGTATATATTATATATATATATTACTGTACAGATTTGTGATATATACTGTGGCTAAACAAAAATAAACTATAATATTTATCATCTGGTAAGTAAACTATATACAGTAGAATTCCAAATTAATGAGTACTAGATTTAACGAGGCAGCGATTTTGCAAGGCAACTCTTAGGAACCGTCAAAAAATCTTAAAACATTGTTGAAAAATTACAAAAATCCCAGGAAAATGCAATAAAAACTGATTTAAAAATACGTTCGCGAATACACAGCGAAAAAATATATGGGTTGTAGTGTTGCTACTTGTAACTGGCATGCAGCGAGATGATAAACAAAACAAATCAGTCAAAAATTGCAGCAGTTGTAATTTGAAATAAGCGCGCTGCACGGCGCCAGAAGGAAAGGCTGCCCCGCACAACACGTGAAGGAACAAAGGAAGTAACTGTTTTACATCCCCACCCTTCCCTGCATCCTCAAAATGCAGCCTGCAGTCTCCGCGCCTAGCCTAGTTATCTCGTGTAGCCATCGCGCACATAGTAACAAGTCCGGCCAATAACAGCGCATGTTACACACCCACACACCTTTCTCCCCTTCAGCTCATAGTCTCATGATCGCTTTGCCTGACACCTCAGAGGTTGTATGTATAGGCTGTTTAGGGTAAAGTGAGGACTATGAGAATAATAACCAATAAACATATTTCATGGTGGCCTCGGACATTAAATTTTGATTGTGGTGAAAAGTATACTCTATGCTTAATAGTCAGCAAAAATGTTTAGCATAAACAAGTGAGAGAAAAAATGTAACCAGGGCCTCAAAACGGCTCACTTAACCGTGAACAGCCTATACCATTATGTAGTATCGTTTATTCGCAAGACGTTTGTCTATTGAATTGAAATAATTTTTCAGTAATATATTGTCTGATTTTTTTCTCAACAATCTATTGGAAACTGACTTCGCACTTGTTAAAGTGTATCGGCTCTCAATGTTTACATTTTATATTTGCGACTAGGGGATGTTGTATGTACCGTTTTGAGGTACAGTAGAAGCCGGGAGTACAGTGGGTCAATTTATGTCCCTCAGCTTGAATTAATAAATGAGTGAAAACCGAGAGGTCTTTTATACATGCGGGTGGTAGGGTTAGTCAGGGGAGGGAGCGGAAGGAACGGGCGCTGACATGTGTTATCTATTTGAGAGAGGACAAACGCAGAGTTAGCAGTTGCTAACCGGGGTTAATTTTACAGCCAATATTGTTTGTTTTTCCGCAGAAAAGAAAGGTGTATTCTGTAGGTGTCAAACTGAAGAATAGATTGCCTTCCCTTATACTCAACTAATTTAACGACATTATGTTTATGCAGTATGTTTAATCTTTGATGAAAGAATTCCTCGTAATCCAATTTTTATGTGAAAGTACGTGTGAACAATATCTTAGCATACATGCAGTGCACGCAACATGGTATCAAGAAGCTGTGATCCACATGCGCTCATGAGAAGAAAATGTATTTTACAGACACTCACTCCCTCCAAGGCAACAAAACCAGGGAGCCGGCCATCCTGAAGTTACTTAAAACTACTTTGCTCACCTTTACATGCCTTGAAGAGCCCTAAAGTAACAAGTAACTACAAAAGCTAACCACTTATCACTTACCATCCAAAATTATTAAACTCTAAATCAGCTAAACTTGGTTGACTGGTGGCTACAATAAGCAAAAATTCAAAACAATATATATAACAAAGAGACAAATTCCATATACAAATTCTCTCACAATAAACACAAACAAACAGCTTACATAAACACATTATTTCAACCTAGACTGCTCATGAAGCACTTAACCATAATTCACAATCTACAATATGTATTATCCCTCACTCCTACTTCATCTAACTGGAGAAACTAACTTAGTATTACTCTTCATGAAACTACCCTTCAAGGTCAACACCTTCTCATCACTTCCACTGTAAGTGACTTCCCAACCATATCTCGATGGTTATCTGTGCAGGTTCTAGTCCCACGTTCACGGGATCTACACTGAGACACCTTCGTGTCCACTACCTGCACTGTCATCTGTTTCCCACAGTACCACTGTGTGCTGTCCTTAAACAACATCCTCTTACTCCATTCTGCTCTGCAGCTCAGGTGCGCCGGGCCAGGGGTGCACCTCACAACCCCCATTTTCCAGTCTCTGCTTTCTTATCTTTTGTTTCCATTGACATGGGTTACCCTTACCCATCAAGACACTACCCAACATAACAAAACACAAACAACTCCAAAATTCAACACATACAGACGAGATACATAATGTTACTATTTACAGACTATACATTATGACGCAAGGACTCTCACCACGTATTCAGTATTGGGCTTACCCAGTTTGAACTCTAACTGGGCTTTCATAACCCATGCCTTTTCAGACACACCTGCATAAAACTTATTAACTAATACAAAGCCCTTATAATGTTTACAACATCAATACATGCATTAACCCTCTTAGTCTATGTACCTTGTGCTGGCGATTTACATATATGGGAGCACTGGGCTCCTTCCTGGCACCGCTGAAGACAATCACCCAACCCGCACTTCACTTGCACCACTCTTGCCCTTCCTAGGCGTACATACTCTCGAGGTGCCTTTGTGCGGCTCTGTTTTGTCTGTTTCCAATACTGTAAAATTTCTAGTCCTCTTGTTCAATTGTGCTCTCTCTTGGAGAAATCATATTCAGTCCCTGAAGTCTCTTTGTGTACGGGACCTGAATCTTTTGAAAAGAGTGAGTGGTCGAGCATGGGGTGCTAACACAGACACCCTTCTTAGGCTGTACCGTGCTCTGGTCCATATCAAACTAGACTATGACAGTGTTGTTTATTATTTTATTAGGCTGTCCGTGCTTAAACCGATAGCGAGTGTTCACCAAGCTGTTATGTGCATTGCGACTGGGGCCTTTCGCACGAGCCCGGTCGTCAGTCATTGTGCCGTGGCTGGCAAACCTCCTCTTCACTACATGCGTGACCAACTTCCTTCCTATGGGGTGCGAGTGCGTTCACACTCTTTGCACCTTCACCACATAACTTTTCTCCATCTGCCCCATGAACGGTTATACTACGCTAGCCCATGTTCTCCTCATCCAGCATCTGTCTGCTTTACACATGCCCAACCATGGCTGATAACACAGGTTGAGATGCGCCTCACCCTAACGGAATTCCCTAAGATGACGTTTACAAGGGCCTTTTCCTTGAGTTGTGTATTTTGTGTTTCTTGGTTTTCTTTGCCTTTACACCGATGGTTCCAAATCACATATCTCAAATAAGTGCCCCTTTGTCACATGCTTCTTGGTTTCTTTTTGGACTTATCCATCTTGCAGTATTTTAACTGCAGAGGTTTCTGCTATTTTCAAAGCTCTGGGTTTTATTAGTGTGAGTTTTCACTGTAAATGCCTTGTGTGCTCACTGAATGAATGCCTTGACAGCCATTAGATCTGGCTTCACAGCTCACCCACTTCTTTCCATGATCCAGGAGAAGCTGAGCGGATTGGTGTTCGCGTTGTCTTCCTATGGGTGCCAGGGCATGTGGGCATCCCTTTAAATGAAGCCGGGAATATAGTGGTTGAGGCATGCAGTCCGTGGCCTTGTCTAGTATGCTTGGCAGCGGGAGTGAACTTCTCTTCCACTGTCCAACAAGTTACGGGCCATCTCTGACTTGCTTGTTTGTACTCGTCCTGATGTTTCATGAACATGCAGGTAAGATGTGCTATCTCGTGTTTGCAACGGGCACTCCCTTGACTCTACGACACATTCTGGTGGAGTATCGTAGGTATGACCGGGCTCATTGTACTTTAAATGTTCCTGATGAGCTACGGCAAATGCTATGTGATACGGGCACATCTGTGAGCGGCGTATTCCTATTTTTACATGCCGCGGGTCTTTTTAATGTGTAGTGATTTTTGTTTTTTTATGTTGTTGCTCCTCTGGAGTATTTATTCATGTTTTGTTATTTGTTTTATGACTGTCCTTTTGCCTTCTGTGGAGGGTTTTAATCAGTTTTTACCTGACATTCCTTTTTCAACACATGGGGGTTTAACCTGTTTTTACCCGACTTAATTTTTCTCCTCCTCTTGTGGGTTTTTATCTGTTTTTACCAGACTTAATTTTTCTCCTCCTCTTGTGGGTTTTTATCTGTTTTTACCCGACTTCCCATTTAGCCTACATTCCGAAGGAAATAAAGGCTTATGAGATCGCTTTCCTGTCTATGGGTCTGTATGTATTGCCCCCTTTAAATTTTTGAACTCTCCAAACGAATTTCACCCAACTTGGTACACACATAATTCTTTGTAAGGACCCCTGACTTTTATACACTGAAGAGCCAAAAAAAGCTGGTACACCTGCCTAATATCATGTAGGGCCCCCGTGAGCACGCAGAAGTACCGAAAGACGACGTGACATGGACTCAACTAATGTCTGAAGGTATGCAGGAGTCAATTCACACCATGAATCCTGCAGGGCAGTCCACAAATCCAATCTGAGCCAGTTTGAGAAAGGGTTGCACATCTGTCACGTTTAATGGTTCTCATCAGTCGTCGTTTGTTCCGTTCGTTCACAAATTTTTCCGGCCGCATCAATGTTGAAGATTTGATGTTTTACTGGATTCCTGATATTCACGGTACACTCGTGAAATGGTCGTACGCGAAAATCTAAATTGTTTTGCTACTTCGGAGATGCTATGTCCCATCTCTTGTGTGCCGGCTATAACACCACGTTCTAACTCAACTTAAATCTCGATAACCTGCATTGTAGCAGCAGTAACCATCTAGCAACTTTGCCAGACGCTTGTTTTATTATATAGGCGCTGCCGACCGCATCGCGTTACTGTGATTGGTTCCATACCTCTGTTATTTGCATACGCACGCCTATTCCAGTTTTTTTTGGCACTCCAGTGTAGTTTTCAACAACGTGGGCCTTTACTTAAAAAAATGGTGGGCATCTTAATATTATGGGTAATATTTTATATCTCTGGAACCATTCAACAAATTTAAACAAAATTTTGTGTACTGGCAGAGCATTGTGTAAGCATTATATTTTGAAAGGGATACTGCTGTTGGTCAGCCATTTTGTAAAATAGCACCAATTGAAAAAATTATGATATTACACTATATCACAAACTATTCAACCAATCCCTACCAAATTTGGCATGGTAGGTCATGTGATCTTAATTAGTTATTATTTTCAAAACGGCGACAATACAAAGGTTTTCAGTTGATTCCATTTAACTAATTTCGACCAAATATTGTATGCTGAAAGTATGTACTACAAGCATCCTATATACCAACAAATAATCACTTTGGAAGACGGCATCATACGAATAAATAAAGTTATTACTTCATAACTCGGTAAATAATTAACAGACTCCAACCAAATTTGGCAAACAAGTGGTACTAAAGCAGATAATGTTAAGTGATATGTTTCATGAATGTCAGACACTTATTTTCAAAATGGCTGCCATATAACTATTTTAGCTTAGAATACTATTTCGTTGAAACTATGAAATTGATTCCAACTTAACTTTGTATGCTGGTATTAGACATAACCACTCTCAAAGGTATCTACATGGAGCATCTTTTGTCTGCCATTTTGTAAGATAGCACCATGCAAATAAAATCGTTTTGTTATTTCTCTGGAAAGAATTGAACAATTCCTATGAAATTTGGCAGACAAGTAGTACTGAGGCAGATTTCCAAGTGGAATGTTTTAAGCATGTGAAACACTTATTTTTATAATGGCTGCCATATAGCCAATTTTTGCTTAGAATGCTATATTGTCGAAACCATGTATTCAATTTCAACTTAACTTTGAATGCTGGCAGTAGATATTACAACTATCAACTGTATGTACACAGAGTATCTGTGTGCCATTTTGTAGGATAGTGCCATATGAGTAACTAAAGTTTTTTTCTCATCTCTGGGAAATAATTGACAGATTCCTATCAGATTCTTATCAAATTTGGCAAACAAATAGTATTGTAGCAGGCTGTGTATACTGGTATGTTTTATGTAGGTCAGGCACTTATTTTCAAAATGGTGGGTTTATAAATACTTTAGCATAGTATGTTTTATTAATGAAACAAATTCCAACTTAACTTTGTATGCCAGTAGTACCTATTACAACCATCAAATGTGTATGCAGAGCCTCATTTCTCTGCCATTTTGTATGTTAGCCCTACCAATAAAAATCATGATTTTTATCTCGTATCTCGGGAACAAATCAACTCATCCGTACAACATTTGACGTAGATGTTGTACTGTGGTAGGCTATAATAATAAATGTATCTTTTTAAGTAGGACACACTTATTTTCAGAATGGCGGCTATAAAATCATTTTAGTTTTGTGGGCAATATCTATGCAACTATGTAATCTATTTTAACTTTCTATATTGGCATTACACAATCATCAAAATTGCTACTGCATTACTTTTTTGGTCTCCAGTTATGAAGATTGGCACATGAAAATCATGGAAGTTTCATGCCATGTCTTGAGGACCAATTCCCACCAAATGTTACACTGGAGCATTTCAAATAAATTTATACAAAATTGTGCACACCATAAATGCTACAGCAGGCAATTTAAACTTTCATGATTTAAATTGGTCAGAAAATGATGTTAATAGCAGTTTCACAAATAATTTAGGTATGTTTGACATATAAATATAACAACTTAACCAAATTCAACCAAAATTTGTATGTAGACAGTATACATTAAAAGCATCATATATAGAGCCTCTTTTTCTGGTGATTTTGTACGATAGCCTCAAATACAAAAATAACGTTTTTATGTCATATCTTAGGGACCAATAAACAGATTTCCATAAAATTCTTCACATAAGTAATGCTATGGTAGGCCACGTAAAGTTAAATGTTTTATGTGGCCCAGTCACTTATTTTCCAAATAAAGACCCAGTAAATATTTTAGGTTAGTAAACCCTATCATTCGGAACATTAGACTACTTAAATCTCAAGTTGATGCTCAGAATTCGACCTCAGTAATGCAGTGGATTGCACAGTAGCTTATAGTAAGAGGTTTTCTGGGTTGAAGTCCCGGTTAAGGCATGTGTGTATTTGTAATTGTTATTGCGTTCAAAGAGAGGTCAAATCCTACCTACCAACACAGCTTTTAAGAACTTAATTAAAATTGAATTGCACCCATGTCAAGGAAAGTCGTCTCATTAGTCATATCAGTAACTTCTTGTTTTCTTCCTGTGGAGGCTCGTTGTGGAGTGCTCCTACATTTCCACTCACTCACTCACGAATCTTGACACAGATGGAGGTACAGCTTTTTTCAGTTTTCTTGCAGCAAACTTGTAAACTATTACAAACATGTCTTTGTTACCAACCTTGGTAACAAACTCAATAAGACTCCCATCTTCTTTCAGTGTACTTTATTGAATTAAAACTGCTACTTTGGTTATAATATTGCGCAAAGACTTCCATTTCTTGTTCTATTTCCAAGTCCCACCAAGAAAGCTTAGGAAATCCATGTCTGGTCATTTTAAGGTTCTTTTCAATGGTATTGTCACATGTACCCTTAATGACGTTGCGAGAGTGCAGTAATTCTTTCATCCAAGGTGACGCTATGCCACACTTCACCTTTCATTTGCAGTTTCTCCAGTAAGACTTGGTTAAATTTTGCACAATCTGCATTCTTGTGGATATATCTTGTTTCCATATCTACCTTATCCATGTAGGTGACATCTCCATCAGGTGATATATTGTAGATTATCAACCTGCTATCATTTGCACTTTCCTCGATGACTGTCCAGTTTCAGATTTAACCATGGTTTTCCCCATTAATTAGTGTTGCATTAATATATTTCTCAATCCCATAGGCTTGGGAGACATGTTGGCAATTCACCATATACATTTGCTACTTCCAGATCATTAGCCAGTATAAACTGAGTAATTAATTCTCCTGATTCATCCAGCAGTCGGAACACGGGACAAGGAGTAGCAACATTGTCACAAAAAAAAAACAAGCTTCCAATAAAAGTATTTCATGGCAGAATCAACATCAGCCGATAGGCTCTGTCACGCATTGGCACTCATGCCTCCTGTCATTCTTTTTAAATAAAATTTCATGCTTTCCAGATTTTCGAGCACTTTGTGCTCAATACCTACCAAAGAACTCCCGGAGTGCTAGGAATCTGTTTTGGCAGTTACTCCCCTGCTGGCGCTGGGATCTGACTCTGTGTGTAATGGTTGGCTACACTAGAACAGTAATTTTCAGTGTGAGTGGGCTATGCTTGAACATAAGTTACACACAATCACAGTAATTAAATGTCAAGTAATAACTGCAACCTATTTTGAAGTTAGGTATAATTTAAATGGTCTTTTGCATTTGATACCTCAGTGGCAGCAATACGTAATCCCTTAAATTCCTACACTAACATTACATTAACATGTAACACTACATGGTACAATTCAATACACTGAATACAATGTGCATGCTAAAACTCAACTAAGTACATCCCACTACTGCATACAAAACTAGTTACCCATGTAAAACTTGGTGTTGTATTGCTGATAACTCGTATATAGGACATGCTTACCTTCTATTCTAATGAGTCTAAACTACACAAACACTAATATTTCTGCACAATAATTATATGTAACACTTCATATGGAAATAATTGTAAAGAAACACTTGTATTAGCACTCTCCGTATGGAAATCACAAGCCGTTGCAGCCAAATTCAGTTAGAACACAAAATTCCTGTAGCAATATTCCACTACTCATCAACCATCAAGTGAATTGCTATGGTAAAATTTAAAATGGATGGCCAAAATTGATGGGCATTGGTTTCCTCTTGTCTATGCATCGTAGCACAAATGTATCATGGTGCTACAGATAAACAAAGCTTCTTAACGCCTCTTTGTAGGGTGAGCACATTAGGGATGAGCTAAACAGTTACTTTTCATTAAATGTTATAACTATAGCAGTTCAATAAAATTTACTAATTATTTAAAGTTACTTTTAAACCGTTAAGTGATATGTTGTTAGCACTAATAGATAACTTTAAAGGGTGGATTATCAATTACAAATAAAATAATTAAGTTGATGATGGGTGTCCACTTTGGCATATCGGTTGAGGACTACAACCAGCCCTTCAGCTTTTTGAGTTAAAGAAATCTTTATCTCACTTGAAGCATATGCCTGTTGACGTAGACAATAACCATTATGCTATGTTGCAACACCTCCCACTTGATGGGAAACGGTTTTTGCTGAAAATTTTTAATAACATTTGGACCTCGTGTTTTCCCCATGAAATGATGCAAGTCAACACATGTGGTAATCTTGAAACCAGGGAAAGTCAAAGAGGATGTTTCCATCTATTACTCTGTTTCCCTTTATTTAGAGAGTATGGTTAATCTGCATCTGGTATACTGCCTTGAGACCTGGCAGCTTTTATCGCCTCTTCAGTGTGTTTTCTGCCAAAATTGTTTGCTGTTGATCATTTAGTTAGCTTGGAGGCTGCCATACAGACTGCCTTATTGCGAGGGCAGCATCTCCTTTTAGTTTTCTTTGACCTGAGGAAGGCATACGACATATGGCGACATGGTATCTTGCGGCAGGTGTCCGCTTCGGGATTTCGTAGACATCTTTCTGGTTTCATACAGAAGTTTATGTCCTATACAATTAAAAGTTTGTGACGGTGCTTCCTATTCTCAGGAGTCCGTTCAGGATAACAGTGTGCCACGGGGGATGCAGTTTGAGTGACATCCTGTTTGCCATTGCCATCAATGTCATTGTGTCTGTTGTTCGACCACCTGTGGAATGTACGCTGTATGTGAATGACTTTACCATTTTCTGTCGGGCTGCATCTCTGCACATGGCAGAGCGTCAGGTCCAGTTTGCCGTCCACCTCCTTAGCAATTGGGCAGACAGTTGTGGTTTCCACTTTTTCACCGCCAAGACTATGTGGTCCACTTCTGTAGAAAAAGTGGCATCTTTCTTTCTTCCGAGGAGCTTTTATACGGCTCTGTTTTGCTTCTAATTCTGTCTAATTTCTAGTCTTCTTGTTGTATTGTAAACTCACTTGGAGGAGTCTTATTCAGTCTCTGAAAACGACAGCAACAGAAGAAGTGTCTAGAAAATAGATAGGGGAAGAGAGAAGTTTTGCACAGCACTGCAATAACGGGAAAAGCAAGTGTGATTTGGCCACCGGTTACTGCTGTGTGTGTGTGCGACATGAATACCATTTCGCTGCTAGGATAAGCATTGAGTTCCCCTAGAAAGTAACTATAAGCCCTGGGTCAGTGGCCCAACATAGAAATCCTGTGTACAAGTAGGTGTACAAACAGGACCTCCACAGGACATATTAGCGACACACCTGGCAAGATAAATAATACCTCTTGCACGGGCTACAGTATGTTACGAGTCATAAGCAACAACACACCATGGAGTACAGTGTGCTGCTGAATAGAAACAACAAGTTACTGATATAACTAATAAGTCTACTTTCCTCAACGTGGAAGCAATTAATTTTGAAAAAAGTTCTTTAAAGCTGAGTTGGTAGGTAGGACTTGACTTCTCTTTGAAAGCAATTGCATTAGAAATGAAACCAGAAACGTATGCAACAGTAGTGAGACAATTACAAATACACACATGCCTTACCCAGGACTCAAACCAAGAAAATCTCTTACCATAAACTAGCGTGCAATTACTTCATTATGGAGGTCAAATTCAGAGCATCAAATTTGGATTTAAAAAGAATGTTTTGAATGATAGCCTAAAATATTTACAGGGCCATCACTTTGAAAATAAGTGACAGAGCCACTTAAAACATATAATTTTACAGGGACTACCGTAGCGCTACTTGTGTGAAAAATTTGGTGGGAATGGGGTGTTTGGTTTCTGAGATGTGCCATAAAGAACTTAATTTTCTTATTTAATGCTATTGTACACAATTGCAAAAAAGAAATGGGCTCTATATATAATGCTTTTAATATACACTGTCTAGATACAAACTTTGGTTGAATTTGGTTAAATTGTTTAATGTATGTGGCAAACTGACCTAAATTATTTATGCAGCCGCCATTTTGAACATCATTGTCTGACCTATTTAAATCATGGAAGTTTACATGGCCGTCTGTAGGATTTATGGTGTGCACAATTTGGTACAAATTAGTTGAAATTTTCCAGTGTAACATTTGGTGGGAATCGGTTGATTATTCCTCGAGATATGGCATAAAACCTCCATACTTTTCGCGTAGCCTCGACTATTGATTGATGACGTCGAGTTACACTAACATCACAACATTTTCTGGCAAAAACTATGCAGGAAATGGTGTTTGCTGTATCAAAATGAACATTAAAATGGATTTCCAGAGCTCTATAAACTCTGTGGATTGGTTTTAACTCTACCTGCCACAATAAGGCATTGGATTAACTGTTAACAATGATAAATATTTAAATGAAGCTATCACGGTTAGGGAAATCCTGCATTCAGGGTAAAACGACACACTATGCAATTTAACTCATAATTTATGTATGTAATTTTACCTTGATAGCAGTTATTTTAATTGAATGGCCTGTAATATTTCTAGAGAAACAAAATCCTGTTGATGTAACTGTTATTAAGCAGCTAAATGCCTACTTTTTCTCTTAATAATATATAACATTGATAATATATCTATTAAAAATAATTATAATTAAAATAAACCTATCATTTTTAAAGTTCAGAATACTCACATTTAATTTTTAATTTATGGAGCGAGAAATAAACAACCCTTCCAGCTACCATGAACACAGTATCACTGCTGTCAACCATAGAATATTTTAAAGCTGATGTAACATTTTCCCCGAGAGTGGATTTCGGAAAACACTCACTAAGTCATTTTATCCGAGTATGTCATTATAGGCAGATTTCCCCTAGAGCTGCCTCATTAAACATCAAATATCAACTCATCATCTATACTCTTCCCTCTGCGAAAACATTCCTGCTGCACAGAGAACATAAACCATATTGTAATCTAAGCAACAAATACTGTGACAAAATAAAGTATGTTAAAAATGCAGCTCATCCATCTTCTCTACAAGTCTTAATGCTGCGCTAAAATTTCAGTCAGCAAAAATGTTCAAAAGTTATCAGTTCTCGCCAATATTTTATGCTTGTGAAAGCCTACTCTTATATGTTTTTTTGAAGTTATACTTCTTTTGGCGCATTGAGGGTAAGAAGTTTAGTGTGCAAAGGAAGTTGTAACAAAATTTGATAGTGAACGTGGTAGGGGAATGGTCCAACTACGAAGACATTGTCAACATAACCGTGGTTACGCCAAAGAAGTATAACTTCTAACACGTGTACACAAGTACACACCACTTATTTACAATGAACATTAAACGTAGAGGATTGTTGCTGCCCTTTCCCTTTTTTTCCCTGAAAATATACTAACTTTGGGTCTGGCATCTTACTGTGCTCTGTCTACACCATTTTCACATTCAATCGACCATGCAATACAAAATCGATTGTAACACAACAGCAATACAACTGACAAAAAATTAATATGTATGTGCTGGATGTGGCGGAATTCAACAGACAAACTTAGTGAAAGAACAAACGGAAAATATGCATGACACTTTCTACCTAAACAGAAATAAAGGGAATTGTGAGGCCTTGGAAATTGAGATTTCCAGTGTAATCAAATCACAATTCTCCGAACATCGTACCTCATCCCATAATAAAATTAACAGGGGTGACCACCCTTTTTTCATAGGCAAAATTTTTGCCATTAGGAATTTTTGATTCTGGGTTATTGAGCAATGTGGCCTAATTAACACAAAATAGTCCTCTTTTTGCAACTGCCCAAGACTCGCAGTTTTCGTGTAAAAAAACAAACAAAACTCTCTTTGGCAGCGATACTGGTCTAGGTAGGTAGGCAATGCCGACACTTCCTGCAGAGAATCACAAGCAGACTGTTTGCCAGAAACAAACAGGCAGCTTCAGTACTGTAAGCTTATTGATGTATGGTATATGCTTTTTGCATTAAAGTATGAAATAACGTCCTCCAACGTTGTGTGTGCAGTGCGCACAAAAGCATACCTTGGATGCATAGAGATAGTATTGCTTATGTGCTACATACTGTGTTGCTGCAGCTGAAGCTACATGTGCATTTTACACAAAAACTGTGAGTCCTAGGCACTTGCAACCAGAGGACCATTTTCGTTAATTAGGTCATATCGCTCAATAAACTAGCATCAAATGTTCATAATACCTGATGGTATTATCCATATTGGATTTCATGGATGCTTCTGTCTCCGTGTATGAGTATGAGGTTTTGACTGGATTCGAAGTCCCATGTTGTTGTTGTTTGGCCTTGTGTTAAGAGACGTTGGCGAGTTATAGCTTGATTGTGGATAGTTAGTTCGAAGTTGTGGAAATGGATTCCTTGTGCAGCTTCGCACATTTTTGTAAAGAAATCTTTTATTCTGTAGTTTGATTGGCTTAGTGATACTGACGTCCGAAAACCTAGGTTTCTGTATGGTAAGATTCTGATTTTGTCTGCTTCCGTAGTGTAATCCCACCAAAATTGATTTACAAATATTCCATGAAATATTCTTAGTGTTTTTGATATGAAGTTGGATGATGTTGTTAGGTGCATATATTTACCATATCCTGTGGATTCTCGTTGTGTTTTTTTGTCCCATAGCTGCTATTTTGGTTCCGTCCTCTACGTGTTGTTTCTTTGTTGAGTCAGGTTGTTCTCTTTGACCTGTGAAGCATCCCAGTATAAATGAATATCTTCCTTTGATTTCAATGTTTCATAGATATTTTGTAATTTGTAATTCCTTTTTGTGTTGGATTGATGTGGTCTACACACAATGGTATAGAATTTAGTTTGTGAATGATATTTTTGAAATGTAATAACATGTGATATTTGAGCCTGGCGCACGGAGCAAAGATTTTTTATTCTTGGGCGAATTGTTGACAAACACACTCAAAGCTCTTCTTCGACAGATAGAAGACGTTCACATTTTTTACTTTTTATATTCGTCAACGCTGAAAATCCTTGTTCGCAGAGGTATGAAGTCGAAAATGGCAGAAGGGCAGTGAGTGGTTTTTTAATTAGTTTTGGATATTCCAATGAAATATATAACCAGAACTTGTTTACATTCAGTTCCTGTAGTTTTAATAGCAAAGTGCGGTCATTCTTCAACTCACAAAACTGTTCTTTCTCTCCCAATCCAAAACCAACCAAGCTGCTGAGTGAAATATTGAAGGGGTCTTTTACCCAGTCAAAATCCTTTACCTTGATATTGGGAAAGTATTTACATTTTTTTTTTCCCAACAATTCTAATGAATCACTTATCATAGATCTCATTGTAGAATCTACATTTCTGGACGCTGTGTGCGGGAACATGGACAGAGTACCCTGGTGAATATGATTTTTCCATAGAGTTAATTTTTCTGTGAAACCTTTTATTTTATCTGAAGACGTTAAAATATTCTCATTTCGTCCCTGCATACTTGCATTTAATTTGTTAAGATGTTCAAATAAATCTGTCAGATAGGCCAATTTTGTGCACCATGCATCGTCGCTGAATAGATGAACAAACTCGGATGTCTCCAGAGTGAGGAATATCAATAGCTCTTCCTTCAGTTCATATACACGTGACAAAATACGTCCTCTTGAGAGCCACCTTACCTCGGTGTGTAGAAGCAACGTGTAGTGGGCTGCATCCATATCTTGGCAAATTTGTTTGAATAATCTAGATTTCAATGGACGGCTTTTAATGAAATTTATAACCTTCACTACATCTTCCAACACAGTTTTTAAGTCATCCGGCAGAGTTTTTGATACTAATGCTTCCCTATGAATAAAGCAGTGGGTCAGCACAATATTTGGATTTATCTTCTTCACCAAAGCAACAAACCCTTTTACAGAACCAGTCATTGAAGGTGCTCCGTCGGTACATATTCCAATACAATCGGTCCATGATAAATCAAAGGACTTCAAATACGCATCCAAAACATTAAAGATGTCTTCACCTCTTGTTGTTTCGGGCAGTTCTTTGCAACAAAGAAAGTTTCCAATAATGTCATCTTCAACGATCATGCATATAAATGCCAGCAGATGTGCCTTCCCACTTATGTCATTTGATTCATCAACGTGTAAGGCGAATGTGCAAACAATTTGTAGTTTTTCGATTACTTGTGCTTCAATATCTTCTGACATGTGTTCTATGCGCCTGCTGATGGTATTATCGGACAAAGGAATTTTCAATACCTCCTTTTCAGCTTCAACCCCAAATAAGGTCTTCACAATCTGACGACAAGCTGGCAATACTAAATTTTCTGCGACAGTGTGTGGTTTCATTTTTTTTGCTACAAGTTCTGCCACGTGATAGCTTGCGTCTTGACACTTGTCAGAGATAGTCATTGTCTTGGTGAGACTTGTGGATTGCTGGGCTTGTGATTTCAGCAAACGTTGAAAGTACTGTAGGTCCTTATCCAAGAGATAAGAATGTTTTGTAGAGAGGTGTCTCTTTAATTTACTAGGAACCATTGCTTCATTGGATAATTTTTGTCCGCAAACGAGACCACAAGTGTTTGGTTCGTCTTTGTCTTCTGTCCAAGTAAACCCCAACTTTAAATAGTCTTCATGATATTGTCGTTTGACATTCATTAGTTTTTGTTTTTTTTCAATGGGTTGACTCGATAATTGTTGATCATTAGCTGATATACGGGTTACGAATTTATCCATGTTGAACGTCTTATCAGAACCCAAACACAGACTTCAATAAAAAAAATATATATATTACTCACACCATATACAGCGAGAGCGATATAATATACAGCGAGGACTTCTAAGTGACGCACGTAACGAGAGATAGCCGCGAGAACAAACGGTGCGCGGGCGAGTGGAACACTCGTCAAGCGAGAGCATTCCACCCGCCCCCCATACCCTCCGCTCCGCTACCATGACAACCTGACAACGAGAAGCGCACACGCTACGCGTCAGTTGTTTTTGTACTTTTTTATCATTAAAATAGCTATTCATGATTTCAATGCGGCATACAATTCGCGGCACACTTGAAAACATACGCGGCACACCGGTTGAAAACCGTTGCCACGAAAAATCTTCATTTTGCCAAAATTGTTTAATTTATGTTGTGTGATTAGAAAACATAACTCTGTGCATATTAACTATGATGACATATGGGTGGCTTCATACATTACATCGTCATAAAATGTTGGTGTTAAATAAATCCCAAATCAGGAGGCAACTTATACATTCACATAAATTGCATACCTAAATATTGCACTTTTTAGCAATATAAAATATATATGTTCAGCAATGACGACAGAGACATGGATTTGGTTCGGCCAGTGGTGAGATCTCCAAGGTTTGAAAGGCTGAACCAGATGCCCAAAATTCTCTGAGATATACCTACAGCATAATCTCAATACAAAAGTACACAAACTGCTTTGAAATTTTATACTTTATACTTAGAACTACTTTATGCTGAATATATATTTGATTATATTAGGTACATATGCAGGGGATTTGAAAGATACTTTAAAGTGATTTTACTGTACTACATTTGAAAGCTTGGACAGTAAAACACAAAATTGGAATATTCAATACGAAGCAAAAAGATTTCTCACTACATTTAAATTCCAAATATATTATTTCTCTTACTCTAAAGAACTGATGCATATCAAACATGCATATTTAGATTAATGTTTCCCACTCAACGTAAAACTGGGCCTCTTAGAGCACATAATCCACCACTGGCAACATTGGCAAATATTTTAGTGTTCATATTTTTGTTTAACACATGTACAACTTTTATAACAAATTTTCAAAAACAAAATTTATGCACATCTTACTCTAGTTCTTAAAATGTTTCAAAAAACGAAGTTCACATCCATTGCCAGAAAAAATTATCCCCTGGTAAGATCTACACCAAGGTAATGTATCAGACTTCTTTGTAAATCATAATTATCAATGTAGGCCTACAGGTGCCATTAAAACCAAATACTTGCTGTTTACAAGGTAGGTTGATTAACTATGGCAGATATTAACTTAATTATCTGCAATTATCTTGTTAGCTAAAAAACTATTTCTGTTACAAAATACACCAATTACAATAATTACCCTCTCTAATGGAATGCTCTTGCACTACAACAAATATAATTATAATAAACTTCTGTGGTATTGCAATATTACATTACTTCCTCAAGCTATCTGAATATAAGTAGACTGAACATAAGTAGACTGAACCATAGAAAGTAGTAGCGGCCTGACTGTGATGAATGGTGTCGCCGGCACGAGAGTAGTCAAGTCTGGGACACCAGCGTAAAACTGTTTTCTCTTGTTGCCACTGTGAAACATTTAGTCCGTTACATTTTCCAGCGGTTTTCTTGCACGATGAGTTTAACAAAAGCTTGCTTTTATTTTACTAAAATCTACTGCAGAGAATATCTGTTTGTACTCTAACGTAGTATACTAAAAAAAATTAGTTGGAACACTTTTGCACAAAAGATGCTCGTATTCTTCATCTTCCCCTTCTGTGGTAAATGGCAGCATGTCAGATTCAGCAAGCTGCAGTTCAGAGCCGATTGTGAGAAGAAGAGCTGAGCTGATGACGTAGTCAAATTTCTCTTCGTGCTTTTTCTGTGAAAAAAAAAACACAATTATTTGTAACCCATCTTTAGAGATGGTACCCAGTCTGAGTTACTGTAATCTTCCACAGAAGATGGTTTTTCTGCAAACAGATATTAGTTCATTAAAATAAAATTAATGTAGGTACATAAAATTAACATTGAAGGCCTTAAAATATAAAATAAATAATTCACAGCATAATATACATTGATATGATAATGGCTTAAAACATATGGAAATAAAATGTATTTTGTACGTTGAAATTCCTGTCTCGAAAATAATTGTAGACCAAAAACATTTCTTACAATATTAGAATTTACAGTAATTATTTAAGATATGGGCTTATCCAAAAAATCAAAAAAAAAAAATCTAACAAATGGTTTGTATCGACATCATGCCGAATGAGTATCACACGAAGGCATTGTAATATTTTCAGTGTAAACTATGATGCGCAATAGTGGAGAGGGTTATGAGACACGAGGAAATGGTAAAACGTACTAAGAAGGTAGCGAGATTCATCACTAATTCACATATTATTTATCACAGACTGCAGAAAGTCAGTATCACTATTACATACACCTTATAAATATAAGATAGAGAAGAGTTCATTAATTATGGTTTAATTTTTCATCAACAAACAGAACCGGTTGCTTAGATGATCAAGAATGGGGACGGAATCAACAATTGCCTATATTAACAAACCACCTAGCATCTGCCTTGAGTGATTTCAAAGAAATCAATGAAAACCAATCTCAGGATCGCTGGACCTGAAAATGAACATGGGTCTTCCCAAACAGTATATTATCACTGTGTCACTTTGTTTGGCAAGGAGGCAGTGAATCACTAACACACCACAATAAGTAATTAGCGTTGCGTTTATTACTACTGTTTACTTAGTATTTGTGCAGGAGCATGACAAACTATGGCAGCAACAATATTAAAAGAAATCTTGACAGCTTTTTACAATATTATAGGTATCTAACATTGTTATTAATAACGGGAAAAAATTATTACAGTGAACTTAACATAATCCTAGCCATAGTTCGTAAATATCATAATTCTGTTAGAGTGAACGCAGTAACTTGTTGTAAAATGTAGCAAGCAGTAGCCTTACACGATGCACACAAACTGTGGTTTATACTTGCAAATTTTTAACTGGTGATAGAATGTGCCAACAAGACATCACAAGCTGGATACCTGTGTGAAGGCGGTAGCTGCCCTAAAGAGTTACAGCCCAACTGTGTGTGCTGCTATTTAATAACCTCAAAATATATCACAAAAATTCTTGTGCTGATAATAGGCATGTAAAATAATCTAGTATGGCACTAAACCTGCTATTTAATTAGAATACGTAAATTTAAAAACTAACCATTTTTTAAACCAAACTGTGGTAAAAACCAACATTATAAGTATTAAGTTTAAAAGAAAAATTAACTTAACTTGCCTGATAAAAATGGTCAGAGCAGATGCTTGTGTGGCTATTTAAGTGTTTGTCCTGTCAAGTCAACAGGCTTAACATCTTGCATCCAGTGTTTTCCTTCTCTGTAACAGCTTATTTTTGCTTGCCAACGTCAAAACTGCAGGAAATCTCAAGAAAGATTTGTTTGCATTCCTCTAACTTCTACTGGAGCATGTGCAAACAGCACACAACAATGCCTTCCAAACCTACGGCACTGTATATTAGGGTGGGTCATTTTTTTTTATTTCTCGATATTGTAAAGGGCACAGCGATTGAAAGGTGCTAAATGGTATTGGTAATCCATACGTAAAATTTTATTACGTTCTATTGAGTTTTATTGCCTCCGTCTGGATTGTGATTAAAGATTTAAAAAACAATTGTTTTTCAAGGTTTTTTCTCAATAAAAAAATAATAATATAGAAATACTTTATACAAATGATTAACATTGAATTGAATGAAAAATATACTTTGTTTTACTAATACTAAGCAGGAAGGTTCTGGAGAGGAGTCGCAGGGGGGCATTAGACGTGACAAATAACACGCAATTTGAATAACCAGTGTCGCCCGTCGCTAACTAGAGAGTTCAATTTCAGTAGCTGAAACAGTCGCAAGCTATTTGATGTGGTCCTTCTGGCTTTCAGAAGTCGACGGGCTGCTAATTCATGAATGTGCGGTTTGGGGGTTGGTCAGCATTGCAAGCAATACATTTTCCGGGTGTGCGAAATAGCTATTTCTTTGAATGACTGGGTCGACAACTGCTTTCAAAGTTGTTGATAAATATCGGGTTTGCTCGATGAGTTTGAATAAGTTTCGTGCTCCATCTTTACAGCTGGGGTGGGATTTGACAGAAAACCATACCGGAGCGTAAGCCTTGACAATATATGTTGCAAGGGTAGTTAGGTTTTCAGAGGGAGCGTCCACCGAAACATACAGACGGAGAATTCTGTTGGCACGCGTTAGCCATCGGGCATGGGACATTTTGCCTGGTGATTTGTTCCCTAAATCATTAGGAAATATACCTGTTGAAACCGCTTCGACTATTCTGTACAAATATTTCTGGTCGGTACTAACATCTTTAGCAGAAAGCTCTGGTAAGTCCGTGGGAATAGGTTGAAACTGAATTACTGGTCTTTTTTTTTAGCAGTTTTCGAGTTCTTTCCCAATAGTTCCTGAAAATGTCTGCGGTCTGGATGTACTACCATCAATGTGTTGAAATAGATGTCTGAATGGTAGTTCATCCATATGTAATAAGCATATAATCCACTGCAAAGGTTTACCCAATCTTTTTTCAAGTAACCTTAAAATACCGCCGTTTGCCTACATTCACATTGGTTCCATTACACCCAATTGCCATCAAAGATCCTATAGATATATCTGCTTTCAAGAAAAAGTCGGCAATTGCTTGTTCTATGTTTTTCGCACTGCCAGAAGTAGGTGCGATGTAACCCAAGAACTTTGATTCAGGTTCCTTAATCAAAGATATGTGCTCTTCAATTCTGCTTTGCCTGTATTTTCTCCCACTTTTTCCAGATATAATCAAAGTTTTGTCTTTTCATCCGTCGAAGTACAATGCAGGTATTTGTAAAACTCTTTGTTGTGGAACTATACCTTTTCTATTTTTTTTTCCGTTCGCGACGCAGCTTACTTTTGTCTATAACTTGAGAATTAGACGCTTGAAGAACTGCCGATGCGATGGCTGCCCGTGCCCTATCCGACACTCCAATATTGGTCTTTACAATCAGACTGGCTACATTCTGATGTGCTGCTCAGCTCCTCCGTACATTTGTCGGCTACTTTTTGACGTTTACTCAGAGTTTTTTGTAGTAATAGCTTTCTTTTCAGCGCTTTTGTAATTAGGCTTGTTATGACAACATCTATGCCCCCTATCAACATTTTTCTAGTCGTTCGTTGGTATTTATTTCTGCTTAGTTCAGGTGCATTTAGAAATATCCCGATACTTGGAAGCCGAAATATCAAACAAAGTTTTACTTCCAAAACGAAACTCTTCCAACTTGTTTTGCGGTATTTTTGGGTGAGACTTGAGATTATTTTTGCACTTTAAATGATATGCCTTTAGCATTGCTTTCACTCGTTTTTGTTCTACTGTAGGAATAGAAGCTTTAATCCATATTTCTATAAGTTTTGCAAGTACAATAGTCTCTATTTATTTATAAGTGGGTTCTTTTTTAGATTCCCTCTCATGTTTTATCTTGTGTCGGGTCCACTCACAACACTTCATGATTTCTTCATACATTGGTAACACATTTTAAATCACATATATCACAGAACAATGCACATTTCCAATTTATACGAGTACAATTCATGGTTAAAATGCACGAGAAAAAACAAAACAAAATTACACTCTAGTTAGCGACGGGCGACACTGGTTGTTATTGTCTCAAATTGTGTCTCATTTGTCACGTCTAATGCCCCCCTCCAACTTCTCTTCATACCTTCCTGCTTAGTATTAGTAAAACAAAGTATATTTTTCATTCAATTCAATGTTAATCACTTGTATAAAGTATTTCTATATTATTATTTTTTTATTGAGAAAAAACCTCGAAAAACAATTGTGTTTTAAATCTTTAATCACAATCCAGAGGCAATAAAACGTAATAAAATTTTACATATGGATTACCAACATCATTTAGCACCTAACAATTGCTGTGCCCTTTACAATATCGAGAAATAAAAAAAAATGACCCACCCTACTGTATATCCCTAATTATATTGTTTTCACAAAAAAATACTTTTAATTATAAAGAAAATATTTGGGATAACTTTGGTATTAACTACTTCCCGTCACATCTACTACAAACTCAATATATTTTCCACAAATTTAATCAAAATGTTGCTTAGAGAATACTAACAAATGTCTAATGCCACACTGTTTGTCATCTAAATCTAAGCAGCGAGAAAGTAAACACTGGTGTAATATCCTGCTAATGTGCATGTAAGTGTTGACATTTTAGGAAGATAAACATGTCATCATGTTTTTCAAACCTATTAGAATTGATCAAGAGAGAGATTTTGGCAGGTTTCAAAGTTTCAATATAGTTTTACCTGTTTGGGATCTATGTTAAATTTTTTTAACTTGGAACTATTTTATTTATTGTAGTAGGTATATTGTAATGTTCCAAAAAACATCGCATTGAATTTCGGCCATAAAAATTTAATTTCAAGAGTTTTACTGATAGGGTTTCTGAAAAATTAGCCAGTCTGCATATTTCTCATTGCCCGGGTGGAATGGGGCACCTACCATGAAGGTACACTGTAAAATGAATTGTAGCTGTCAGCCAGCAGTTAATTTTACCATGCGATAAATCATTTCCTAGAAAGAGAGAGAGAGAGAGAAAGAGAGAGAGAGAGAGAGAAAGAGAGAGAGAGAGCGAGAGAGAGAGAGCGAGAGCCTGTTACCATATTAATTTTAATTTAGTCTTTTATTCTGGCAGCACTGTAAGTGCCTCATTTGTATGGACTGAACAAAATTTTGCAGAAATTTTCCCCTAACATATTCAGATCTAACTGAAACATGCCTGAAGTAAGATTATCCAGTCGCTTTCTCCAAGGTGGATTGGAGTGTAGAATTCCGAGTAACAATTTACACTGCCATCCAAGTAGGCTGACATTAAAACATTGTAGATGAAGGATTCTCCAGATTTGGTTGTAGTGGTTTACAAGATGCAGATAGTTAGAGGCTACAAATAATATTAAAGATATAAAAAACAGTGAGATGATACATTTCTTAGACATGGGTAAACGTGAAATTCATCATGTATGTCAATACAGAAATTTTAACAAATATGTAGGGTAGAATTGGTAAGTGGGTTGTTCCGTGATTAAAATAATAGCACTTAAAAATACACACAATTTTTTTCTGTGGAACTTAACTCTGCCTTCATTTTTGTTTACATTTCAATACACGTTCTCAACTATCTTTTATACAGGTATGAATTCATGATCAATCCAAGTTAATCCCACTCCAAGTATGTTTCTCACAATATTTTTCTCTAAACAATGTAATTTTTGAACATAGTATCCATATAGTTGATCTTAAACTGTTTTATTAGATCGCAGTTTGGCATATGGAAGGAAAAAAAATAATTTTTTTCCACTTTTGTTGTTCAGGAGATATTCTTTTATTCAGCAGTTACAGGATTAATTTAATGCTGCATATTGTGAACATAACAAAATCAGTTATACAAAGTGGTCTACGTTTTGTAGTATTATTTAACAGAAAATATGTTAATAAAAATAAAATTTATCATTTCTTACAAAAAAATTTTCCTAGTCAGATATTTCTAGTAATATTTGGTTTTTGTGCATGTTTATGTTAGTATTTAGATTTTTGTGAATTTCGTGACATCAGTCTAGATTTCGTACTTTTCTAGAAGCTTGGGCCACTGTTTTATTGTTTAGCTTGGCTGTGCATTATGCAATCATATTTGTTCCGTGTTTTACTGGTGTGTACAAACAACTGTCTGTCAGTCGTGGAAGGAACACACGGATATACATCCTTGAAATCTAATCCATCACCGTAAAATTTTGTGAAATTCACTGCCTTCTACATAAACCGGGAGAATCTCATATGACTGGATTTATTCCTATGCTTTTTTATTGCAGAAGGCACCAGCTCAGTAAAGCCACCGCAGAACAGGATTCAGATTTACAGTAGAAAAGATAAAGGAAGATATCCCTACTTAGGGAACAGTAACTGGCAGTCTAGTGGTGCTGGTTTTAACCTTGCCACCGCCGGTTATTACTACCATGGGAACATTGTACATGCCGGCCGGTCCCAGCTCCGTGGCCGGCGGTTATTACAAACCGCCTTGTGTCTATGCAGCAGGGGTGAATGGACTTCAGACTGGGAGTTCCTTCACCAGTGAAAGTGGCTATTTCAACAATTTTCCATCTAGTGCCGATCTCCCTGCTGCCACCGACTACGACTACACCAGCACATCTTCAATGCCAGCCGATCCCAGCTGGTCAGCTGGGGGTTGATACCTGCCGCCTCGTGGCTACTACCCACCAACCATCTATGATGGCCCAACTGGCAGTCCACGCCAGAGCACATTTCTCACCAACATCAGAGACTACTCTGTGTCTGTGCATTAGGGTGGAGTGAACTTACTAGGCGAAAAAAAAAAATACTCTAATCGAAATGGAATAGTTGCGAAAAGTTGTGTCTATAGTTGATATGAAAACATACCAAATTAGAGTTATTTGCGTGAAGGGATTGAGGTGCCCCCGTTACCTGACATTTTGCAAAATTACTGATTTTCTGACCATTTATCAAAGGTGATTAAAAAATAAGTTTTTTAACATATTATAATGGAATATGTACAAAAATACCAGGAGAAATCTAAATATTAATTGAAAAGACAATAAGTAGCTTTAAGAAATATTTTTAAAGTGCCGCCAAGGGCCCCAAATTCCTAAAAATTTACATTAAACTCAATATTTTCTTTGTATTCTCTTAGGTGTCAACTAATTTTTATTCTGTGTTTAACATAATTTTACTGACAGTAAATAAATAAAACTGTAAATTAAAAGAAAAAACATATTTATTTACAAAAAAAAAGTGATACAATTCTAATTTCTCCGGAGTTGTCAGCAATAATAATGCTGTAATGTAATGCTAATTAAATTGAATATTCCTTTTTTGTTTCGAATGAAGGCATGTTCTTGTGCGACTCAAGTCTTCCTCTGATGAAACCGTCCCTTGCTTCCTGTCCGCAAACAGCTTCTGATGCCTCAGTCACCAACTTGATGCACCGCTCTACCGCTTGAGTGTGACAGGGTAACAAAGGAATATTATCGTCTGTACCGAAGCCATTCTCGACTATTTCTTTTAATCTTTCGGTCGAATAATTTGCGGTCAAAGGTGGCTCACAGACGTTTAAATTCTGCCAATCAATTAGATCAGTGTAGTCAGATGCCTCAAAATTAAATGGTGGTATCGCGAACTTCCGAATCCCCGGAAGTTTGGGCTGCGACCTTAGTTTTAATATCCGGCGATAAGCTAGTTCTCTGACGAACTTTTTGTTGTCACCTAGCATACATAACAGAATATTTTCAGGATGCCCAAAATAGCCATTCCTTTGGATTACTGGCTCGATCAATTTCTTTAAGTCTTCACTAAGATAACGACTCCTTTTGATCAGTATCCATAAGTGAAATGCTCCTTTCAGGCACGATGAATTCGACTTTATGTCAAACCAGGTTGGTCCATATACTGTCATTACAAATATTGCCAATGTTTTTAAATTTTGACAAGGATTTGTGGTAGCAACATATAAGCGTAAAATTCTATTCGCTGTTGTAAGCCACCTTGAATGCGAAAGTTGACCTGGTTGTCTGTTTGCTAAATCGAGGGAGCATTTTCCCGTCGCAGTTGCTTCCATCATGTGAAGGAGGTACTTTTGGTCCGTACTTAGATCATTTTCATTTGTAATTCTAGGCAATGTCTCAGGAATTACTACAAAGTCTACAACAGGAAGATTTTCGCAACATTGTAATTTCTTTCCTATTGGACCCGAGAAACAACGCGGACCCGTCGTCTGGCCATCTAAATGTTGAACTAAGTGCCGCAAAGGGAGTTCATTTGAATGCAACTGACAAATAAACCACTGTAGTGGTCTACTGAGCTCGACCTCCAAGCGATGAACTACCCCTCCTTTTGACCCAGTGTTGACGACAGTGCCATCGCAGCCAATAGCCGATAATTGAGACAGATTTTCTAATTTATCATTTAAACACTTTGTAATGCATGTTTTTATGTTTTCAGCCGCCCCTGAATCACATACTACATGGCCGTAATAATTATGTCCTGGTTCTGCTACAAGAACATAGTGCTCTTCCATCTTACTCCTCCGGTGATACTTAAATCCAATCTTTTCCTGTGATAAAGTTTTGTCCTTTCTACCGTCGAAATACAGCCCCACCAAAGGCTCCGGGCAATCTTTTTGTTGTAATTGACCCCGCATTTTAGTTCTTTCACGTCGAATTTTTGAACGGTCTATAACGCAGCTATTATCCTCTTTTTGAATTATTCCGACATCTTTTAGAACAGCAGATGCTATAATTGCAGCGGATCTATCAGAGACTCCAGTACGGTCACATGCCAGAGCAAGGGAAGGCAGCTGTACTCGCATTTGTTTTCGTTGAGGTTTAGAAATATCAAGATTTTCAGACTGTAGCTTCGCTGTGCATGGATTTACTATTGCCGCTTCTATTTCAGTCATCTCAGAGGAGGTATTTGGTTCTGATGAATCTGTTTCCATCACTTCTTCTAATAAAGGCAGAGGCTCATGATAAGAACATGAAGGCTGCTGTAAATCAGAATTCACCTGAGTTTGGGCATTTTCTCTTGCTTTTCTCTCTTTCTTTTTAGTCTGACTTTTTGTCACAGCCAAATCGACCGAACCGATAATCATTTTCCTCTTTGTTCTTTGATCTATCAAGAAACTTCTTTCTTGTTGTGGAACTCGGCGTTTTTTTTCACAGCTACAATTTTCAAAAAGCGTGCATTTGCAAGAACAAATATCAAATAGTTTGTTTGAATCTTCTTTAAATTTCTGAAGTTTGTATTTGTATTTTTCATTCGCCTGGCGTTTCAAGTACGGTTTCATGATGTTTCTATACTTATCATGATAAGAGCGAATGATCTGCAGCACTCGTTTATGTATCACTGTTGGGATGGATGCTTTAAGCCAAATTTCCTCAACTTTGGTGGCTACTATCTCAGAAATTTCTCCGACCGTCGGTTCTTTTGTTTTTGAGTTAGGTTTTAATTCGTTTTTGACCCACAGGTACTGCTTCATGACATCACAATAAGTCGGCAAAACACAATAATTACAATTTTCTGGCGTTCCAAAAACAGGACAAATCGTGGTCTTCCTCGTTCTTATTTGAGCCATGATCTTCAAACAATAGCGAGAAATAGATCGCAGACTAAAAACTTATAATTTGAAACACGCCAACGTACGTCCACTCGCTGCTGTTATTTTCCGAGAACTGAAGTAAGCGAGCGCTCGGTCACTCGCTGCAAGGCGTGTGCGGGTGGCTGAGGAAAAGGGGGGGGGGGGGTTGTTGTTTTGCTAAGCAACACAAAATACGGAGAACTAGAAAGCGCGGGAGAGGTATTTTTATTCGAAATAATAGCACATAACCCCAGATGAGAAAACTTAGAATTGATTGCTTTTACTGAGTTTTTTGTGCTACTGGGGCACCACAAGAAGAGTTTAAATAAATAAAGAAAAAAATGTGCTAGACATTAGGGCTATTTTCCTTAGTTATTCAAGCTATTCTATTAAAATTAAATTGCTGTATTAGATTTTACAAATATTATAGTACCTGCTGATTTTAACAAAAAATCTGAAATTTCAAAATTCTTGGGGCACCTCTTAACCATAGACTAGAGAGAAAATATTTTACGCTATTACTTATGAAGCCTGCCCACAACTTTCCCCGGGTATTCCATTACAATTGTCGAAAAATGATTTTTTCACTCCACCCTANCTTATGAAGCCTGCCCACAACTTTCCCCGGGTATTCCATTACAATTGTCGAAAAATGATTTTTTCACTCCACCCTACTGTGCATGCACCTTTAATGGAACCGTGTCCCACGCCCACGATGCCGCCCTACAATCAGGGTGATGGCACGTGGAATATGCCACATGAAAGCAATGGTGACGCCAACGAGGAATGCTATGTCTCTATCTTTGAACATAACTCCAACAAAACAAAGCATGTGAACAGGAGTAATGGCAACGGAGACGATGGCCTGGATTTGCTCGATCACGCTATTACAAGATTTCCAAAGCGGCCTAAAGGTGAAAACTCTTCTGTGGCATCGTGCAGTGGCGTGGTGTCTTTGGCCTTGAGCAACGTAATGTTGCCCTGGTTGCCCAGGGAGTCTGTGCGCATAGGTCGCCCCATTCCGATCATAGCTCTGCCAAGCTGCATCACTATGGCTACATCACACCATCAGGCCGAATGTGACACCAGGCGTTCCGGCAACATGGGCACCTACTTCAAGACATTGTTTTGTATATCAGTGACAGAAGCTTCTCCAAGATGGAATCAAGTGAGGTGGGCTCGTTACATCGCACGGAAGATCGGGAGGTGAAGAAAGGGAGGCCAAACCAAGGCAGGCTTGGCGATACATCATCCTCAAATGAGGTGGCCGAAGTTGACGACAACAAGGCGAACACTGCCACTGATATTGCTAGCCAGGACTGTGGCCAACTAGTGGTACCCTGCCAGGAATCAAACCGGTTCATCTAGGTGGTAGACGAGTATCCACCGCGGCCCTAAATGCAGATGGAGTAGCAGAGAAATACAAGAATGCGAGAAACGGGAGTGCCCCGAAAAAGCACACCAATAGAAAGACACGTTTCCCACAGACAACGTCCTTTTTCAGTTCACCTTTCAATCAAGTTATTGTGCGATATTTAAAGAAGAAACTACCCGGGCTTTTTGGGTGACATCAAAACAAAAGACCAAATATCGTGTCTCCATGACAGTTTTTCACAGTTTATGCAAAATTGTAATTTATGAGGCATGTGGTTAAATGAGTTACATGTATAGACACATCAAAATGGTAGCACACCTCAGTGAAAGTCCAGTGTTTGCAACTTGTTTCCTGTCAGCTTACGTGATGTCAGAACTAGGGTGTTTGTTGATAGGTGCTACACAATTCCACCAGCTACAAACTTAAAATAAAATACAAAAACCTATTACCTTTCCATTACCAACATCTGCAACAAAATTGCTGAATAACTCACATTGCAAAAGAAATGGCACGCATTTTGACAATGTTATGCAGTTGTTACACTGGTGCAAAGTAATTAATCATTTGTCTATTTACAAATAAAGGTATCAAACAACTAACTATGCGACTGGCTAAAAGTACTTATGAACATTACACTGCACCTTATTACTTACTACTGGTACGTATATTAAAGGACAGTTGCAATGGAAAATACTGTCTGTGGGCATTTAAATTAAACCCAATGAACAACTGGTACTCAATAAAAAGATGCCACAAATAGGTCTTAATTCTAAATTCGGACATGTTCCAAACTCTGTAGTGTTATATCATGACACATTCACACTTCTGCAAATTATAATTTAGAATAACAGTTCATAAAGTCAACTCCGAAAATATCCATGAATGAAGCACCATGGTACTCTTTCACTCAAAATCTTGCATATACTAATGTTAAAACATATTAAAATGGCTGCATTAATTTGCACCTTTCATTACAGTTTTGTTCACTGCAATTTTGTTATTCTAGGATAATATTGACATGGCGCATTATGTAAACAACACGTAACTCCTGGTACAATATGAATGCTCAATTTTTTTTTGCTGTGGGTCCAGTTAGTACATAATCTAACGTGCAGGATATTAACACAGATTAATAGATTTCTTAGTACACACTGACTCCCCAGGCGATTCAAGCCCTGGGGAAGAAGAGGTGGTGACTCCGGGTGAGAATTAAGTTAAAACGGTTCCAAAAATGACGTTACTATTGAAAACCTCATGGTTCGAAGCACAAAATTGAGTTCACCCGGAGCGCATGCGCAATGCGACTAACCCATTGAGACATTTGAAGGCCACTGAATCTGGCGAGCTTGCGAGGTGCTACAAACTACTACCCTGAATACAAAACAACTGCAATATAACTTGGATGATGAAATGGGGGTGAAACAATGTGAATGAAAAACACGTAAACTTTAGATTTAATAAAACAAAAGCACCGAAACATTGGTAGGGGTGTCTCCGAGTGTTCACACTCTTAGTGTGTCTTTATTTGGCTTTAATATTGGCCTTTTAATTGCGCCCAACAATTACACGTGCTGGGTTTGCCACAATGCACCGCCCCCTTGGGAGGGGGGGTAGGTTGTTGCGCTGCACTACCGTGCACTCCCACGCACTACTCTGCATTGCACTCGGCACTCGCTGTGTACTGGTTACACACTGGTGCTGGTTGATGCAGTGCTGTCGAGGCGGTGGACGCGTGGCGTGGCAAAGGTCCGAGAGGCAGGATGCCGATTTGCGTCAACCTGTGCTAGTGTTTTGTGTGTGCGCTTAGGGTGCTGTTGCATTCACCGTCTCAATACAAGGAATAACAAAAAAAAATAAAAAAATTGCCTATGCATAAACAGATTAGGTAGACCTTAAATAAACAATTGTGATCACCTTACTTGAATTGTAACACTGCCATAACCCTAGGCTAATTAATACAATCATCTGGGATACTTTGTGCCATTTCAGGAAACATTGTAACAACTATAAGCTACATTTTCATTTAAAATGTTTACATTGATGTTTAATTTCCTGATTAACAGCTTTATTAATAAACAACACAGTAAATTGCATACAATTTTCGGGCGTGGTTCAAAGATGCCCGTGTTGGTGCACAGTTACCCCAAATGACTGCATGAAACGTAATGTTTGCCTGTGGTAATTAGTATTTATCTTAAGCACATACGATGGAAACGCTGGACGCACTTATTACGATTCAATTCCGAGAATTTCTAAAGCAATCCGAAAATGCTTCTCTGTGTACAGTGGGTTGCCAATTTTCCCATGGAAGTGCTGCAATCCAAGATTCAACATTGACTTAATATTTACAGAACCTCTAAGGAAAACCGCACATATAGTGTGTACACTGTGGCTAGTTACAAATATATATAAATTAATTCACAACATGTACTACTTTCACCTGTATTTCGGTTTTCAAACTTACTGTACAACCACAGGTAGAACAACTGATGGCAACTGTCAGTATCAAGCACTGAAATGTTACATCCCACTTCAAATTTTTGCTGAAATAAGTCTGAGTAATTACCACAACTTTGCCACAGACAACAATTCTCCACCACATATTTCGTGCCAACCCCAATATGGCTACTAGCCGACAACCAGAGCTTCAAGTTTGTGACGTCATGGCAGTTCCTCCTCTTCTTAATTACATGGCAAAATACATCAACTGTATGCAATAAAACAAACAGAATGGCATCTCGGTGCACAAGGCGAATGTTGCTCGGTTGGGTTTGCAAACTACGTAGCGTTCTTCTCTTGCACTGCAGCAAGGTCATCTTCTCATGTATGGCATCTATGCCATAGATGGGCGGTTTCGGGCGGCACAAGGGTTGGATTTTTTGGAGTGTTTAATGTTTTCGAACATGAATAAATTACAGCCATTTATACTGCTTCTGTATGCTGTGAAATTTAGTAAGAGCAGAGTGAAATATTATTTTGTGATCAACAGGATTTGAATGCAAAGAATCTTAATGCAATTTCATAATGTCTGCGTTTAATTTACCGAAGAAATTGATCGTTGCTTCCGGTAACCTTGCCCAGAACTGGAAATTGTTTGAACAGTCTTTAAATGTGTATCTATTGGCTTCTGCGTTGGATAAGGTTGCTGATGTAAGGAAGATTGCAATTTTATTAAACATTATTGGCAAGGATGGTGTGAAAATTCACTACTACTTCATTTTGCGAATTAACAAGAAAGTACATTCCAGAAGTTTATTGACCGATTTTGGGAGTTTTGTGAGCCAAAGGAAAACATTCTGATTCCTGTTCTACCAGTGAAAACAATAATTGCACAATCCATTTGATCAATTTTTATGCATGTTAACTTATTGGCGAAAGAGTGTGATTTTAAATCAATGGATGAAGCTATTCGTGATAGATTAGTATTTCGGACAAATGATTTAGACACGCAAATAAAGTTGATTTTAGATGGCGGAACCGAACTTGACATTATAAAGCAGTTGCGGCTAGCAGAGGTCGGGGAAAAACGGGCTGCAGATGTGCAAAGCAAGAATGTCATCATCTAAGTCGACAAAGTAATGAAGTCTCAGTCTTCACCTAAGGTTTTTTAATGTAAGTGGCATGGACAACAGCATGAGCAGAAGTTTCAAGTGCACCCAGCAAGGGGGAAGCAGTGCAACAAATTTAACAAGATGAATCATTTTGCCTCAGTGTGTCGTAGCAGGCAAGTGAAAGTCGTGATTGTTCAATTGTGCCTGACAAGGTGAGTAGTGATGACTTCTATTGCAACAGTGCACAGTACGAGGTGTGCTCCACAGATTGGTCAGAGAGTCTGTTGTTGAAAAATAACAAATAATGTAGATTTAAATTAGACACTGGATCAGATGCCAATTTACTTCCAATTGATGTTTTTCTCGTTCTAAATAAGTCTAGGAAATTGAACTTGGAGCATTGTAAATATAAGTTACGTGCTTACGACGACACAGAGATTAAAGTAAGTTAGAAGTTAAATTGAAAAAACAAATCAATTTTGGTTGATTTCATTGTAACTGTTTCTTGCTTTCAGCCTACTCTAGAAAAGGATACCTGTCTTGCGTTAGGTTTAATAGAAAGGAAATCTATAAACAAAGTTGATATACAGAAAGAAATAATTGTTGACAATGTCGAAAAACAAAGAATTGTCGCGAAATACCAGTATGTGTTTACGGGTACAGGTAGATTCCCAATCAAAAATGAGATATTGTTACAAGAAGGGCCCGAGCCAGTCTCGTGCCCTCCCCATCGTCTTCCTTTAAAATTAAAAGAAAATATTAGAGTTTGTATTGTTGCGGGCCTCGGCTCGTTGCTGCCGAATATTTAGAATATTGCAGCCTCACAGTTGGGCGCCATGTTGTAATGTTCCCGCGGCTCGTTACGTTATATTTTTATAATTTCTGCCTCAAAGGTTAGGCGCCATCTTGTAACGTTCCGCACTTGTTACAGTGCCGAATGTTTACGTTGCCTCGGCTTGCTCAATCAAAGGTAGTAACACGAGACTCAGTACAATTGAACGCCGGCTTATTAAGAAAAAAGTTCCAGAGTATTTTGTTCTATATATTTATTTAACGAACCTTCACAATTACATATAAAAGTACAGACCACAGCGTCACAGTCGTTTACAGTTTATTCACGTGTCTGAAAACTGGCCTGAAGAAATAATAACTACTGCTACCTCCCACACGGCTGAGAAACGAAATAATAAAGTCTAGTTGCCGATGTGGGGGTTATTGTCCTGCCCGAATGCGGCCTAGGCTAGCATTGTTTGATGCTTCTGACGGCCCTCGCCGCTGACTCCCTGACCAGCCCTCACGGGCGAATTGAAGTCAAGCAGCTCTCCCTGACGACTGACTTGAATAAGACTGCTCCAAGGGCGACAGCCAGACGCGCCTTTTGTGCTGTCTCGCACCCCTCTCTCCTGAGATAAGCGCCTGGCATGCATCCGGCATCTGCCAGCAGTGTCATCTAAAACTGCGCTGTGTCCCGTGCTCAACATGTTATCGATACTGCTCCGCACGTTATCGAAACTGAAAATGCGTCGCAGGAAACTAAAACTGTGCTGTCAACATAAATGAACCTCTCGTACAACAAAAACTTGTCGACGTCGCCTGAAAAAGCTAAATAATGCTGACGCTTCACAAAAAACTCCAAAGTTCGAAACGAAAACTGTAACCAGACTCCTGATAAACTTAAAACTGCAAACATCTGCCCGATAACCTACAAAAGCACACGTCTGCCGGATAAACTTACTATCACGGGAAACGAACCACCGCGGCTTTAAACTTCAACCAGATAAACAAACTAAAACGGTAAAATAAGCCACCACTGCTTTTAATTTGAAACACAATAAAAATATTACGAAGCTTTCCAAAGCTTTACAAACACGAAAGAATTTTACACCAGAGTCCCGAAAAATTAAGAATATTGCGTCATTATAAGTTGAACTTTATCGACGTAGTGAAAAACATATTATTGCTAAAGTAAAAACCCCTACAGAGTGGGTTCACAGAATTGTTGTTGAAAAAGATGAGGTTCATATTCGTGTTTTGCTTAGATCCTAAAGAATTGAACAGATGTATTGTGAAAAAGTATTTTGAAATAGCTACTATCAGTGACCTAAAAGCAAAGATTTGTAATGCCAAATACTTTTCTGTTTTGGATTTATAAGAGTCATTCTGGCAGGTTAGATTGTCTGAAACCAGCAAAAAATGTTTGTTGTGCATTCTCTACTGTGTTTGGGACATCCCAGTTTAATGTGTTACCTTTTGGTTTGGAGGTGGCTGCTGAAATCTTTAAAGAAAATTGTGAGAATTGTTTTAAGGACATTGTTTATGTATTCATTTATATTGATGACTTTCTAATTTGTGGACAATCAAAAGAGGAACATGATTTAGCTGTAACATAGTTATTTCTAAGGGCTAGGGAATTTAAATATAAAATTTAATTTAAGAAAATTTTGATACTTACCTGATATTGTCAGTTATTTTGGCCATGAAATAGTCTGATGCCAGATAAAGATAAAATTCAAGCCATTGTGGATTACGATATACCTAATGATAAACAAAGCCGAAGCCTGATACAGACGGACATCAGTTGTGAACAAGAAGGTGAACAGCCTCTTGTATTCAAGTCCCATGCACAAACTGAACACGCAGTAGAGGTACTTGAATGTTGCAGCACGCCAGTCACTCATTTCCAACTCAACAGACAGAGAAGTTACAAACCCAACATATCACTAATACAGAACTAAAATCGGTTTTCTACTCCCAAATTAACAATGTCAGCATAAATAAATGTACAGGAACTACATAAACATAACAAATGCAAATGTAAACAAACTACTTGAACAAGAAGGGAATGAAAAATAGAACAGTTTCTAAACGATTCTAGCTGGCACGCAAGCGGTTCGTGTATAGTCCTTGAAAGTAATTGAATCAGCCCAAAATGTGTGTCGGAAATGAATGATAGAAGGAAGGAAGAGATTACGTTTAGTAACAGAAACTAGGCTATTTTGTTACATTCGCCATTGTTTGATATTAGTTTTTGTGGCCATAGTAAGGCCTGCTAGTTTCTGATTGGTCATGTAACTGTTTTCTTACTGCGGTCATATTTGTAATGAAGTGATGTCTTTTAGAATCATCAATATTTTCTGTCTAATTTGCACGTATTTTGGCACCTTAACCTGAACTTCTGTGTCCGCTATTTGGCACAACACTGGTTACTTGATGTGTGATTACCGTATTTTATCGCATATAAGTCGCCTGCGCATATAGGTTGCACCATTATTTTCAAAGGATGTTAAAAAAAATAATATTTATCGTTTATAGGTTGCGCTCGTTGTTGTAAATCCTGTACAATACGGCCTGCGCCACGGGTGGCTGATGCACACGACCTTGGCGAAGGTCGTGTGGCAGCTGTGCCCTTGCAAGGAAGCGGTGTTGCCAAGCGTACAGCGCACCGCAAGTTTGTTGGACGTAGTTCGTCTGGAATGTTCTGATATAGCGCTCAAGATGCAGCCTTGACTGCCGGAGTTTATATATTTATTGGAAAAAAGAAATAACTTATAAACATGTAATTTAATTTGAAGTGATATTTTTACGACAAAAATTTTATCGAGCTTTGTTTTTATATATTTCAAGTATTTCTAACGATTTATGTTAAAAAGCAAAAACCTAACCATTATTTCTGCAGTTTATCTTTGTAAGTTTTAAATAAACGTGCAAAATATGGAAAGGCATTTGAATATTTCCGTTACGTAATTCCCTTCGCAATCCTTAACAGAAAAAAATATTTTAAAAGAATTAAAAGGATTCGATTCTTGCTCAATAACTGATAATCAATTATTTTTGAAAGCTTTCTGTTGAGAGTAAGAGAGAGCAGCACGTTAGCGTTGGTTCTTGAGTACCAAATGTTAGCCGTGACTTATAAGTCTTTCTCTTATATCGTCTTTGTGCCGCACGTAGTGTTGTTTTGAGGTTGTGGCAGTGAAGAAGTGCGACAGTTTCTTGATGGAAAAGCGATTTACCTACACCGCAGGTTTCAAAATGAAAGTGATTTTGTTTGCTGAAGAGTTTGGAAATTGAGCCGCGGGCCGTGAATTCGGAGTAAATGAAAAGTTAGTGCGGGGATGGAGCAATTTTTCTCACTTATAAGTCGCACCCCAAGTTTTAAAAAAAAATTTTTCAATAAAATGTGCGACTTATATGCGATAAAATACGGTACTCTGAAATGGAATATAATATATATAAATGTTTCAAATCATGCGTGAGAACTGTTACAGGACATTAAAGGATACAATTATAAATATAAATGACAAAAACAGATGGCTTGCGCAATTAAGCCTGGTTCACATTTATGCCAAACATGGCCAGAAGATGGAACTGACACAACCCAAGACTGTTCACAAATAAGGAGATTTTATAAGTTACCGTTCAGATGTTTGATGGAAATTCAATTTACAACCACGTTCGTTTGTTGGTTACATTTAATATTAAGGTTCCAAAGTAATCAGTGGTCAACAAAAGGTAGTTGATTTTTACTCTAAAAGGAAGTTTTATTCACCGATTATCTATAATTTTGTTTTATATTTTCAAAAATATTTACAGTGTAGTGCTAACTATCTGTTCATTTCCAAGATGCATTTATTTCTTAAATGCAATGAGTAGAGTTTAAAATAGGGTTCACATAATTCATTATGAATACATACATTTAACCATTTTATACAGTTGCACCAATATAAATTGATATTTGAAATTTTTGGTATAAAAGAGTAACCTCTGGGAAATATAGGTAAAGTCTCTTCACACCGCAGGAAGACATTTCCGCGCAAGTTTAGTTTTTCAGCATAGCTCGTGCGGAAAACCAAGATGAGATCTTATTGGCTCTTCCAACTTTTTTCATTATGTCTGCTCAACGTGATAGGCGTACAAGTGAACCAGGTGTTACACCTGCTTTACTTGAGAGTTTTTGCCACTGGCAAAAACGTCCCGTTTATTGCATTTATGCATGGCATACGTATGTCATTCTCTGATGACTATTTTAAGTCATATCTCAACATTTCGAAAGAGTGCAACATTATTGGCATTTTTAAAGAATCTGCACTGGCAGCAGGTCAACTAGTAGGCATACAGTTATATTTTAGTTGTTTATGAAAGACATTGCTGATAGGAATTGTGCCGGATGATACCGCTGGTTGGTGGGTTTTCTCTGGAATCTCCTGTTTCTCCTCTCCCTTGTATTCCAGCGCCACTCCCTACTCCCTGCTTCACCCTCATCTGCTCTCAAAAAACCCAATGTGTTTGGTCATGTGGTAGGCCACTAAGGAAAAGATTTTGTTGGTTCAAACAAAATTTGTTTGTATAGGGGCAATTAAATATTTTGTTTGCTGTATTTGTTTACAGCAAGCATTTGGCTTTGTTGGTCCAACTAAATAAATGCCTGTTTTCTTTCACTCTGAAAGCATTTTGTTGAACCAACAAAGGAATTTGTAGTCTTTGATTGCCACATGTCTAGTTTCAACAAATCACTAATTCCTCTGTACCAAATGTGTTTACATAACTCGCTCACTAGCAGTCAAATATATGGTTGGCTTAATCAAATTTTCAATCAACATACACCACAAATTCTTGCACAGAGGTGCCAACCATTTGTGAAAGCTATGAGTAGTATTTTGTTTAAAAATCCATAGTTTTCATAAATTTCCAGTAGTGACGATATTCATTTTGATGTTCCCAACAAAATTATATACATGTTTACTACGCTAGAAAAACAGTAAATGTAAACTAATGATTGCTTAATCTCATTCACTACAGCTGCGGTTTTTATCCTTTAGGCACAATTCTGAATTAATTTTTAATTGGAACAAATTGTCTTTGATAACAGCCTGTTTGGTCTGCTATAGGCTCCGTCCAGCAGCAGGTCTGTGCGTAGCTATTTTGTAGCTTATTTGAATTAAGATACCTCATTTAAATACTACCCTTTCGACAACTTTCTTGGACTGTGGAAAATTAAGTATATATTGTGATAGCGAGATAGGCTACATTTGAAACAATTTTATGGTAATAAACATGTCCAAAAAGAAGTTTCAATTTCTTTAAATAGGTCTTCGCCAACATAAAAGCCTGCTATGAAGACACGTAATTTTCATCCTTGTCAATTTCACATTTTTTTGCAGCCGATAATCAAAACTTCCTATTTATGCAGGATTGTATGTCATTTACTGATTTTCGTAAACGCAAGGATATTGTAGTTTGTGCTTACATCAAATATATTCTGTGTATCATATCCTAGGAAACGTATCTGGCACATTGCATGCTTTAAAAGTCACATTTAAAAGTCCTGGTTGTGACTTTTGGTGCCCTATCAGAATTCACAATATCCATTCTATTTGTCAGCAAATGGGCTGCGTCTTTATAACATAAAACACAACATTTTAACGTCTCAACTCTCAACGTCTTGTTCAATACACTCAAATCTCGCTTGTCAAAAATCAATTTGGCTGCAACTACTGCAATCTCTTTCTCAAAACAGACGTTTTCACTTCCGCACATGATTAAATGTTATGTTTCTTTACCAAATTTGCTGAACATTGATTTATTTAACGCAAATACGAGAAGTTATGCTAATATTTATAATTTTTTTGCAATGTCAAGAATCTGATTTAAACACTTATCCCAAACATACTTCAGAAAACACATATGCAAGAAAACATATTTTGTAAAACTAAAAACGTAAAAATCTGTATTATTTTAGTTGCATCCGTAATTCTGTAGCGATGTTGGGTAAATTGTGCAAACTACAGACAATCCATATTACTTGGCACTTCTGCTTTCACAACATTTCTACTATTTATTTGTTTACCAGTTTATCAAGAAACAAACATGTTTTGCTCAACACACTATTCAACAGTCTTTTGTTATTCAACATATACTTTGTACATTTCTATTTGCAATTAGGAAAGAATAAATTAATTTGTGATACAACTGCATAAAACAGCTAGTCAGTTATTGCGAAAAAAAAATTCCTTTAACTGTATATATTTGTACGTTATAAGTAACTATCACATCAATAAAGAAGTATTTACACTGTTGCGATTCAGAGCATGCTTGCAAAGGAAACACTAGCTGAAATGTGCCAAGTAAAACAAATGATCCCAGCCAGGTGTTTGCACACAGTGTATAAACCTATGTTTCTCACATTTCTGATAACTTCCTCAATTCATGCTTTTGGAGATCTAGCAATGTTTTAACATAGTACAATAAAACTTGTAAAGTCAGCTGTAGTGACCCAACACTACCAAGATTTAGTAGGGAAGTCAAAATTAAACTACTCTACTATGACCTAAACACCTCAGCTGTAAACTTTTACCCTTGATTTTGTTTGCAAGCAAGTTTTGGAATACAAAACAAAATATAAATCACTGACTGCATGATCCTTGTAAGTGTCTCGAGAAAGAAGTAAAGTTCATGTTAACTAATGCTCGGCTACCTGTGATAAATGTAATTATTGGAGTCTGCAGCCAGTGTTAGCACTTTGCTACTAGAATGTTTACTTGCACATTTTCCACAGACATTTGAGCACGTTAGCTAAGGTGCAAGGCAAACTTAGGCCAGAGAAGGCTTATCTGCCCCAACTTGCGTGAACACACCCGAATATCTTTTCCTCCCTACGTAGCTGAAAATGTATGTCACTTAAACAAAATTACCTATTTTGAACAAAACTGCAGATTTTTCATTAATGCAGTATGTCCACTGAATTTCTATTTTGGAATTCCAAGACCTGTTATCAGGAATGCTGAAACCTTCCAATATCATTTTTATAACATCAGTGAAGTTGCATTAAGTTTCGCTGCAACAGACCACAAACAGGATACTGAGTGTCTTGAGTGAGGAGAAAATTTAAATGTAGCTTGTGTTTACAAGACTCCTAATGAGCTTTACAGCAGACGCACGAACAGTTCACAACAGTAAGTTTTATATACATACAAGTCATTGAACTAAACTGACCCCAAAATCTTGGTTGCTAACCATATCCCCCGTATATTGCAAATCATGTGTTTACTTAAACAACTTTTCTACATTGTTGTATTTTACATTAGACCTTTTGATTTAAATTGGTGACCAAAGTTACCAAATTGAAGACAGTCATATGAAATTGTTATATGTAACAAAACATTGGTTATTGAAAAAATAAGTTGTAAGTATACAGGATGATTCTAAAATCATGGGACAAACATTGAGGGGTGGTAGAGTTCACTAAAACAAACATATATTGTATAGGAATATATGGGCGGAAGTGATGCGTTGAGGCACAAACACAAAAACATAACACATTAACGAAAACATAAAATGTTCATTAGCAGCATACTTAACGAGTGATTCCGTACAGAAAATGTTAAAACAGTTGCTGGAAATGCATCCACCAACAGTCATGCATGCTTGGCGACCTCTACATATGGCGTGATTGGCTGACAATGGTGGCGATAGTTGAGGGCAGTCAAACGGTGCGCCAGTGACCTGCTGCATCAGCTAACAGAGCATTTGCTCTTGAGAGTTCGGCCGTGATGGGTGATTTTACGGATAGCGAAAAGGCAGACATGCATCTAATGTACTCCAGTTGATTCCATTGAAGACCTCTTCGCTTGACCATCCTGTGCGGCTGCACGCGTGCGTGAAATACCCGGCGTATTTGAATAAGTTCGCCAATCACTCCACCGACGCTACCAAGCTTGCATTACTGTCGGTGGTAGCAATTTTGAGCAATTATTTTAAACATTGCTGTAAAATGGCATTTAGCGGCGATGTTGTAAATAAACAATGTGTTGCATTTCATGTGTAATTTTTGTGTTTGTACCTCAACGTGTTACTTCCGCCCATTTATTCCTATACAATAATTGTTTGTTTTAGTGAGCTCTATCACCCCTCAATGTTTGTCCCATGATTTTAGAATCGCCGTGTATATGTATATAATGGTTTTTAAAATGCAGCAGTTTATTTTGAGGCAAAAATATTTCTCCGAAAACAAATTTCCAATAAATATAGAAATTAATTTAAATGAAACTTAAGCAAGCATATCATTAATGAACACAAAGCCTAAATGGTTAACTACCACCATATTAACGTGTGCTTGTATTTCTTATGTTTATGACACTTATAACCTGCACCCACAAGGTATACTATGTTTGCCTTTTATCGTTATGCCTAACTGTTCATTATTTTACAGACTTAAAAACAGAAGTCTTAAAATGCATATGCTCATACAATAATTACATTATCCTGTATTCATACAACAAACAATAATTTTTGCAATGCAGCAATTATTTATATTTTTCCCCATTGGGTGGACATCCTGTAAATAATGCAAAGGAGTGATTATACACATGTCTTGCTCAAATCACAAAGAGTAACATTGTGGTTTTTCAACTTGGTTACATTGCCGGTCTCCTGGCCAGCACAGAGACGACAAAGTTAATTCCTTCTTGTCAGCTATGAAGAAATGCACACTCGAACCACTGGTGCAATAATTACAGCTTCACTGGGTGATAATTAAATGTTTGCAAAGACTTTATAAATTTTGAAGCAGTGACAAAGACCAGGAATTTTGTTATATAACATATTTATGTGGCATAATAAGCATATATATTTGACTAATATTTATATAACATATTTTGGTAATCAAGAGAGAAATTACTAATTATTCTAAATTCTATTGCTTGTTAGGTAAGAGGCTGCAAACTGGATCAAACCTCTAAGCTAGGGAGAGGAGCATTGATACACATGGAAACATTGCTATAAAGGTTATTTGTTGATGTAACTTATATTACGTTCCGAAAACACTACACCTATTTACCGATGTTACTAAAATCCAATCCCCGGAAGTAATAGGACGTGCCAACTCATCACTCGATATATCTAGTTAAAAACTAGAAGACTATCCTATTCAGATATTTCTTCCTCAGATGACTCATTATAACACACTGCTGTAATTTTATTCTTAGGTGGCTGAACTGGCTTTGATTTGTAATAGGCAGTTTGTTTCAAAGTTTTAGATTGTGGCTTCTTTTTCCATTCGTTCTCTGAATTCACTATCCAACTGATTTTTTATTTGTGGGTCAGTCAATATGAGTGACCTTCTGGTTTTTCTTTTTTCCTTTCCTTTCACTTAGTCCAGCTTTTGGATGTGGAGCAATTTCTTCTGTTGTTACAATTTTGTTGCTATTAGACAAGACAGTAGGCGTAGTTGGTGTTCCTGGTGTGGCATTACCTTTGTTTGTGTCCTCATTCCAAGTGTCTGGCTGAGGTTCCTTCGTCCCAGAGTTATCTTTAGGATATGTCTGCAATTTAAGTGTACATTTCAGTAGGCCTAAACAAGACTGGATTAGGCCTATCAGTTACAGAAAATCTCAAAAAATCTGCATCAGTAAATTTATTTTTATTAAATGGATTTATTCCAGTACCTCTAAACCCTGTTACAACAGTTTTAGGCGTGAAAGCCTGTGGAAATGTTTTTCCAACATTGTAAATTGTCGTGGTTATACCTAGAAGGATGACCATGCATTGCTGTGCTCCAGTGTTGTAAGCATTTTGAAAAGGAAAATAAATACAAACGTCTAAAGGCTTCAGTGGTGTGGAAATTAAGTAAGATAATTCCATTGTTTTTGGCGAGTTCTAAGGATTCTAAAGAAATGAGCGATTCGTTGTTGTCCATGAGCAGTAAAATTTTGTTCCATAGAACATCATCCATTCAGAATGTGTTGTATCTGGAGGTGCTCCTACATACATTTACTCTTGGAAAAACTAAAAATGGTGGTACAAAGTTACCTACTGAATTTATTGAATTACGCACTGAAACCAAAGTGACTCTTTCTTGAGATGTTGCTTGACCCACCTGTTTTGTTCAAAACTGCCCCAACGGTACTGTATGATTTATGTTTATGTTTTCTATTTAAAAACACACTGAATCGTTAAAATTACTGTTCTATAATAAAAACCTAAAGTATTACAATAAAAGAGTTACATTGTACTTACAATATCATTCAAACTCTGGCCGTAATAACCTTAGAACTTTTTCTCACAACATTTACTTTCGACTGTTGAAAACAAACATGGCGTCTAGCTCGGTAGGAACCTTCAACACTCACGAAATTTCAAATGACAGACGCAGATTGCAGTGTTGCCATATCGAAATAACAGTTGAAGTAGAAATAATTCAAAAGTGAACGTCGTAAACCTGTTAGTTCAAAACTGCCCCTGTTCAAAACTGCCTCCTTCTCCCCTACATAATAATAATGAGAGTAATATGTACATATATCTATGTCACTAACACACATTAATCTTTGGATGTCGATGCATGGCATTGCATGTCGTCCGCGTACTTTTCATAGGATGGCACGTAATTACTGATAGACAGTTGCAAGCATGATGACAGATTTAATAATTTTAATTTCAGAAAACGCAGATTGGCATAGATAATTTGACCCAAACAATCTGGTTATTTGAAGCACAATTTGTTTTAAACAAGGATATTTGTCTTGAGATATAAAAGACCCAACATTTTCATCACTTGCTTTGGCTTTGAGATGTATATCTGAAATCATCTGCAATATCTCATTTTCGACAGAAGACAAGTCTTGATTGAAGATGTTTGATATTTCAGTAGCAGATTTTTCAACGTCTGCACAAGAAAACGGATAAGTCATGAAAGTTAAAATATTCGTCAATTTGTAAAAAATTGGAAAAATGTTTTTCAAATTCACTCAATATTTCTTACTTCTGTCTCGTAGGTACCATAACATGACTGAGGACTTGCCCTCGCTTTCAAAGCCGGAAAATTTTTCAAATCTTTTCTAGTTAGTTGATTAATCAGTAGCTGCAATTTACTTTTAAAAGCGTTTATTGCGCTAATCATATTGGTAATGGTTTTATCTTTTCCTTGTAGCTCCAAGTTAATGCTATTTAAATGACATTTCACATCTGTTAAGAAGGCTAAATCACAGTGCCATTTCATCACCTCTTTCATCTATTTCGGGTAGTAATTCTTGAAACCTTTCTAAAAACTTTCCACGACTCAACCACCTTACGTCTGTATGTAGCAGTAAATCGGTGAGCTCAGCAGACTCACTAGATTCCAATTGTACTTTGAAGAACCGTCATTGCAAGCTTTGGGCACGGATGGAGTTCACGATTTTCATAGCAATGTTCATAATATCCTTCATATTTAGTGTTTTTGAACATAGAACTTGTTGGTGAATGATGCAATGAAATGAGAAAAATGATGGAAAGTCATCATTAGCTCGACACAATGCAACAAACCCATTTTGATTGCCTGTCATAGCTGGAGCTGCATCTGTTGTAATGCACACGAGTATGCAACAGTATTTACTTCTTTGTTATACAATTTTAAAAAAAATTAAAAATAAAACTTTTTATCCTTCACATAGTACTTCCGGTTCGGTACTCTGCATAATTAAATGAAATTAGTTACAATGACAGCTTGAGCTTCTACTGAATAATTGCAAAGGTATATTTAAATACACCAAATCTTCACTAATACACTTTGTGGTAATTATTATATTAGCACATTTTCCTCAGATTACTTAGCAATTTTTACAAAAGTTTTTATTAAGGACTTACCAATTGCCTTATCTTCAATTGAAAGTGATAGTAGTAAAATTATAGAACATGTTAACAAAATATTATTACATTAACTGTAGTACATATGTTGAAATAAACAACTACTTATATTTAAAAAAAATTCAGAAATGTTCTTTTATAATTTAAACCTTGCATATATATGCACAGTACAAAATATACTGTGCATATATATAGCACAGTACAAGATATACTGTTAAACTAAAATTTTCACCAATTGCAATGTCAAGCTTTAACAATTAACAAAATCACAATTTCAAATACCATACTCCTCAAATAAAATACTCAGAAGTGTTTTTTGTTTTTACTCATAAAGTAATTTTTGAATAAATTCAACAAACTGAGCCAATACTTTTTCAAGACAACACACACCTAAACTGAATTACAAAAATGCAATGCAAAAGAGCACACTATTCTGATATGCAGTTGCCTTGAACCACTTAACCTGTATTGCTAATTACACTTACAAAATATAATGATAATGACAATCAACTACCTAATACCACAACCTCAATCATTAGCACTAAAATTTCCTTAAATGTTTTTTTTTTAAAAAGAGTATTAGTCATTCCTAAATTTTAACATTACCACGACACTGTATGCACTTCACAAACAACTTCAAATGATTACTTATAAAAATTATTCATACTTTTTCACTTTTGGAGAATGTAAACAACAATTGAATGAACTTCAGATTTCTGTGACCCTACACAGTTGAATTAACTTAAAATTTCTGTTCCCTTTCTTCCCAATGCTGTTCTTTAAAACAAATTCCTTTTTGAAACGTATTGACAGAAACATACTCTTACGATTATTAATTCTTACCAAATTAACATTTTACAGGTCAGCAATATTAACTCTTTTCTTCTTATTTACTGTTGCCCGAGAAGGGTTTACCCTATGTATCCTGCACACATTGCTACTTAATTGTAGGGTCCTTTAAAAAAAATTTAATTTTTCTTTGAAATAAAAACATTTACTTCTCTATTACCTTATTACTGTATAATCAAAGTATATAAAAAATTACATATCTACCTTATTATCTACATTGCAGTCTTTCTGCTATACTACATTTTTTCTTCTTCCTTTTCCTTTTCGTTCTCTCCTTGTGTTTCAATTTCCTTATCTTTTCCCTGACTACTTTACTGACTCTGGGTTTATAACTTTGCTTCTTCCTTTCATAACGTTGCCTGAAAACTGCATAATGTTTCAATCTGTGATACCCCTTACTGTTAGCAACTCTTGCGTGTTGTAATTCAATATCTGATCCCTCTCGCAGCTTTAATTCATTATTACTATTTAGTCGAACCCCCCTGACCAGAAGTCTCCCTTCCTTTATTACCCTTCTCTTCGACTTATGAACCTCACAACAGTTAGGTTCATTCTCCACTAAATTATCTGCAACTCTATCCTCTTTAATTATAACCTCTGCCTTTCTATTTTAAACTTTAAATTCTTTACTTTCTTTTTCACAGCCAGTATTCCCGTTATTTTTTACTTCATTGCTGTTTATATTAATTTTACTCAGGGCAATTACCGTTGAACCCTTTCCTAATCTCTTTAGAGTTTCAACCTCCCACTTGTCTATATTTGTTATTAATTCATCAAATTTTTTCTCACTCTCCTCTGCTTGTTGCCTAATGTCCTGTTTAAATTCCTGTATCATCTCGTGTTGGCCCTGTTTAAACTCCTGTTTAATCTTCTGTATTAACTCCTGTATCCTCTTTGCTAACCATGTAGTTTCTAATTGCGCCATTTTTATTTTAGTTACGACGTGGTCATTAATATAAATATTACCTTTAACCCCTTAACAAAATGACTCGTGAAATTTAAACACGAAAGAAAAAAAAACAAACAAATAATTCTTGGCGAATGTACTTTATAATAACATAACCTGCAATACTCTTGGCCCAATTACTTGCAATGATGGCTTGACTCGTGATTGAAGATTTCTTACCATTGTAGTTGATGAATGAGGTCTTGTATCTGAAACTCTGGCGTTGTGCTGCTGGAAACCTGGACTGGAACTGCCGCCGGTACCGTGTTGTTTGTCCTTCTCGATGTTCGTCTTCATGTGGTATAATTCGTGCCCCACGTTGGGCACCATTTTGTAACGTTCGGCACTAGTTACAGCCGATGTTACGTTGCCACGGCTTGCTCAAAGGTGGAACACAAGACTCGGTACAACTGACGCTGATTGATTAAGAAATAAGTTCCATGTTCCAGATTAGTTGTTATACACTTTATTTGACATTTAAGTTTCACAGTTCACATACGAAGTTCCAGTATGCAGAGTACGAACCTTCACAATTAACCATTCAAGTGCAGAAAACAGCGCCACAGTCGTTTACAGATTATTGATGTCTCAAAACTGTACAGAAGGAATTTAAATGCTGCTACCTCCCACACCGGCTGAGAAATAAAATGGCAAAGTCTAGTTGCGATGTGGGGGTTCTCGTCACGCCCGAACGTGGCCTAGGCGAGCATTGTACTGCTGCCCTGAAGGGCGACTGACTTGAAGTGAAGCGACTTCTCTCGCCGCCGACTGACTCTGAAGTGCCGCTCGATATCAACTGACCTCCAGCCCTGAAGAGCGACTTGAAGTGACTGCTCTAACTGCCCTCGCCGCCGACTGACTCTGAAGTGCGACAGACACACGCGTCTGAGATAAGGGTACAGCATCCGGCATATGCCAGCAGCGTCATCCAAAACTGCACTGTGTCCCGCTCTCAACACGTTATCATAACTACGCCGTAGGAACTAATACTGCGCCGTCAACATAAACTTCTCATACAACAAAACTTGTACAACGCACCCGGAAAGTATCTAAATAATGCTGACGCTTAACAAAAACTGAAAACTACGATGTTCAAAACGTAACTGCAAATGTCCGCCCGATAACCTACAATAGCACACGTCTGCCGGATAACAAACTATCGCGGGAGACGAGCCACCACTGCTTTAATTTTGAAACCGATAAAATTATTACGAAGCTTTCCGAAGCTTAAGAAAAATGAACGAAATTGAAACACGTGTCCCAAAAATTAAGAATACTGCGTCATTATAATTTCTCAAAGACTTGGATGTGATCTGAGAATAATTTGTCTAAAACATTTGATTCAATGCTAGAATTGGGGATATTGGTGAGAATAATGTTTAATTTATCTGGTCTGTTTTTATCCATTACTGCGGGAGAATAGCTAGTGCCTGAAGCAACAGTAATTTCTTGTCAGCAAGTGTTTGTGCTGCCCTGATGGGGCGGAAATATGGTCGCATGTGTGTTATTAATAAAACGTATGAATTTCAGTTCACAAGTACACATTACTTATTTTATTTATTTATATGATAGACAGAAACAAAGTTCACTATTGACAATCCATAGCGATAGATCTATGTACAAAGTTACATTAAATCCCCATTAAATGGCGATAATATATATTTTGATATCAATTGATAACAGTTATTAATTTTTCAAAGTGCGTGTCGCGATGTAATTATGTTAGTTCCCGAATGTCATGTAATGTGGCACCTAGACCTCCATTCAGTTGGGGTGGCTGTTTTGGGGTCTTCAAGAGAGGCGGACATCTGATTGGCTGCTCTGCTGGCTTGTGGTCGCCCGCTGGCCACAGTCCTGCTGTTTCCAGCCTGACTGCCCCCGGTGTCGCTCTCTCCGGCCACAACTGACACTGACCGAGTCTGCTGGCTTGTGGTCGCCCGCTGGCCACAGTCCTGCTGTTTCCAGCCTGACTGCCCCCGGTGTCGCTCTCTCCGGCCACAACTGACACTGACCGAGTCTGCTCCTGCACCTCACGCCTGAGTGTGCGTGGGGAACTGTGCAGTATTTGTATGGTCTGGTGCATGTTGTGTTAACTGTGGACGTGTACATTGGTTTATGTTCTGTTTGCGAACTTTGTCCGCAGCGTGATGTCCCTCCTCCTTGCAGTTAGCGCACCACAGGGGCTCATCATTCTTTGTTCATTTTACACTCTGTGTGCTTATGCGGGCCCGCACACTGGGCGCATGTTGCATCGTTTGGCTGTGTGCCCCCACTGGCTGCAGTTGCGGCAGGTATGTAAGGGGAAAAGCATGATTATGTCTAACAGTTGCTACACAATGCTACATTGTTTGAGATACCTTATTTACTCGTATAGTGTGCACCATGATTTTTGCAACAGGTACTAGGAAGAAATTTTTTAAAAATGAAATTGCACCAACAATTTGTGGCACCTTGTTACTATGTAACAAATTATTCTTCTCTTACATTACTGTGTGGTGATTGTGATATGTTTGGAAAATACTTTAATTAAATAACTCGTGGCGCTAAAAGCCAAAAAGTTGTGGCGTGCTGTAAGATAACGGTACCCTACGGTGGTTAAAAAAAGAACGTCAACAACTGCGGTGGGCAGCCAGCTTCCCTTTTGTTTTTTTTTGCTTCTTTTATGCAGTGACATGCTGGTTTTTTTTTGCCATGTGGGCAGCCGGCTGCCTTTTTATTTTTGCTTCTTTTACACAGTGCCGTGCTGGAATGCCACCCCTCAAAAAAATGGGTCGCCTCTTCCCTTCTCCTCCTCTGCCATACACGAAAACAAAGAAGGCTTGGAGGAATTTATTGATTGCAACTTGAATGGGTAAGGGAGTGGAGGGGAAGCTCTGTTTTGTGGCGAGACAGGATGCAAGGTTTGAGGATGCACGTGAATGCTGGAATAGATAGGAGTGACGAGGTACAGGAGAAAAAAGGAAGCCGTCAGAAGGGCAAGAAACAGGTTGTAAAGAGAGAGGGGTGTATAGGGGTGGGGGTGAGACAGGAGCAGAAGAGGTAGTGAGGAGTATTTTGCCATTGTCGACTATCGTTATAACGTGGTTCCACTGTATTTTTATTTCAATTTTTCTATTAAAGTTAAATTATTTAGACAGTGAACAAAACCTGCGCCGCCGGTGCTGGAAACAAAACGGACCGGAGCGGTTCGCACTGTTTTTTTTTCTATCAATTTTTTATCATTACAGCTCAGACCGTCATTAGGAATTTATGTTGTGATGGGTTTTAAATTGTTATTTACTGTGCGATTGTGTTATAGTTTTGTCAAAAGGTAAGTTTATTACTGAAAACATATTTCTTAACATTCTGATATTATTATGCATCATGCATGTGCATGCCACATTTGGGACTCTTAACCTAATCTAAAAATATTTTGTCTGCTGTTTTAGAAAATGAGAAGAATTTTGTTAAACTTTTAATTCAAGTATAGCCTGGGGCCCCACCAATTAAATGTCCATTTTGGAAATTTATATATATATATATATTTTTTTTTTATAATCTATTTAAAAAGGAAAAAGTTATATACAGTGAAACCTCGATTATTCGTTTTTCATGGGACATGCGGGTAAACTCAACATGTGGACCACTTTCCTCAAAAAGTAAAACCTAACCTAAAAAAAATAAATTTATTTTCATCCTTGGGTATACTGAGTTGATTACCAGTAATGAACAGTGGGCATATCTTAAATACTGGATAAAAACACATATTTCAATCATTCAATATAAGTATCGTATTATAAAATATTGAAATGCACTTAATTTCGAAAATCCGCCAAATGTTTACATCAAATTCACTCAATTTCTGCCAAATGTAAAAAAAGTGGCAAAAATCAAACAAAATTTATTAAAAACAACGATTTAAAATAGAAACGTGCCAAAAAATTTTAAAATTTTAATACTGTAATAAAGTACACAGAGGTGACAAAAGTCATGGGATAGCAATATGCAAATATATAGATGGCAGTAGTATCGCGTACAAAATGTATAAATGGGCAGTGCATTGGTTGGGCTTTCATTTGTAGTCAAATGATTCACGTGAAAAGGTTTCTGACGTGATTATAGCCGCACAACGGGAATTAACAGACTTTGAACGCAGAATGGTAGTTGGAGCTAGACGCATGGGACATTCCATTTCGGAAATGGTTAGGAAATTCAACATTCCGAGATCCACAGTGTCAAGAGTGTACAGAGAATACCTAATTTCAGGCATAACATCCTACCATGGACAATGCAGTGGCCGACCGCCTGCACTTAATGGCCGAGACCAACGACGTGTGCGCAGAATGGTCAGTGTTAACAGACAAGCAACACTGCGTGAAATATCAGCAGGAATCAATGTGGGACGTACAAAGGACGTGTCCGTTAGGAGAGTGCGGCGAAGTTTGGCTGTACTGGGCTATGACAGCAGAAGACCGACTCGAGTGCCTTTACTAACAGCACGACATCGCCTGCAGCGTCTCTCGTGGGCTCACGACCATATCGGTTGGACCCTAGACAACTAGTATCGTTACCTATTCTGCCATCTGCCACATCCCCTTCCCGTTTATTTTTTATTGCGTGTGAAACATGCATAATTTGTTGCTCTTGGAACTATGATATGGTTACGGTGAGTGACAAAATTTTTTGCCATTTCCCAAACTTAAAGATTGTTTCTTTCGTAGTATTTAAATAACTACTATTGGAATGTTAAAGTAAATGTTTACTATTCGTTATCAAGTACATGTTTATTTTGATTGAGGGCGTCTTCACCTAACATGATGAGACAACTGAATGTAAGACAAATGCCCATAATGTGCAGGTGTGTGTACTTATATATTATATGCACATAATAAAGTGGTATTCGAATCAATAGATTTAATTAACTAAATGGTTATGTACTTTTATTAATCATTTTCTTGCAATATATTAGTGTTATATGTTTAATTTGAAAATATAGTGACATCTATGTACTTAAGAAATTATGTAAATTATATATATATTTATTTTTAAACATTATATTTCATTAAATGTATTTATTATTTTTTAAAATATTAATGAGTAATGCGTATTTACAAATACTAAATAAATTACTACTGACAGTATCCAAACAAAAACGTATAAAATAATTAAGAATTGAATAATTATAACTCGGCAGAAATTTTGAAAATCAGGTAACTTTTAATTAGTCGTGCTTGAAATGTTTTCTTGTATTTTACACAAACTCTGCAGAAAATGTTTTATTGCCTTTAAGATATAAGGTTCCGGATTTAAATACAGTTAATCCAAATAATGTAATTTAGAAATATGTAAAATTTTGAGGTCATACTATAATTTCTAAATTTGGCAAACCAGTTTTACATTTGGTTTTAATTTAATAGACGTATATAATACTTGGTTCGTTTCTTTTAACTTCACAGGCTACACAGGCCAGCAAAACTCTGAAACTGTAGTTTCTTTCACCTGGATGTGACTTCACAACCATTAAAATTATAGTTTCTTTCAACAGGCAGGTTTGTGTAGCACAAAATTACACCATGTTTTGAGGAGTTTTTAACTGGCGTTGTGCAAATAAAAACCCACGAATTCGAAATTTATTATTTGTTTATTGAATGATTGAGTAAACATAACGAGATTGAGGAAACTTATAATAAAATGAAAATAAGTATTATTCTTGTGGGTAATGGTTAGAGGAATATCATTAATGATAACAATGAATAAAGCATATTTTAAAGAAATATAAAGGTATTATAACCTTTAATATCCCATGTCTGTTTTAATGAAAATACCATTAGAAATTAACGCGAGGTTATTTCAAATTTACTTAGAGGCTTTGAGGATAATTTTTTGTTATAGTTGCTGAATAGTAAATATAAATTATATGGTTTGATTTGTGAGAAAAGTTGTATCCTACAGACATGGTATTGCAGATTATAGGCTACTTATATGATACGCGATTGCTGAAACATGCATTGTAAAAAAAAAAAAAAAAAAGAATAAAATTTACTTGTTTTCTCGTAGTAAAGAAAAATACGACACAAAAAAAAACATGTTGTCAGTTGTGCAACAAAATGGCGGTGAGAGCTGCACAAAATCAATTTCTTTCATCCCTGCCTGTGTAACTGCACCGAGAGAGAAAGCTGGTGTAACTGCACTACACTACCTTACTCTACACTACAAAGCAACGAGCAACTGCTCTTACAGAAATAGAGAAACCCCAAGCATATGACTTGTGTCGCTTATTTTACCTCGCGACTCTGTGAAAATGATGGCGGTGACAAACTTTACATGGCGAGAATCGGATACACACACCTGCACATGCGCCGAGTAGTCCTCCCCACCCCTCGAGTCTTTTGTAGTTTTTTTCGTAGAAGTATTTCTTTTGTTTGTGTTTTATGCATAGACGTATTTAACCTACTTTCGATTTTGTATAAATCATGATATTATAGATGTACACTTATTTGTAGATTTAAATCAGTAAATTTTTTTTTTGATGAACACAAAAATAGACTACGTGTTACTAAGCAAACATGAATCAGCAAGTACTGAAATACAAAAAATTCATAACTGGTAGAAAACCATTACAACAGGTACCAGCCCATTCATGGTTGCTTCCTACTTTTCTGCTGAAGTTCTACTACCTGGATATTCCTCCACATAAACAAACCAAGCTTAACCAAGTCTAGAAAATTACATCAATGTGTCAATGCATCACATTTGTGCGCATTTAGTGTAATAATATTTTTTATAATATCTATTTCTTACTAGGCATTGAGTTGAGTGGAGAGATTTGGGCGGCAATTGAAAACCAGGTTTTGAGAGTCAATGAGCGGAAATTAGGTGAGAATGGAGCAACACTGGCATGCATGGACAGGGGAAACGGGAGATCCCCGAGAAAACCAGCCGACCAGCTGCATTATCCAGCACGATTCCCACTTGCAAAAATCCAGGAGTGACCCGGCCAGGGATTGAATCCTGTTCGCCTTGATGGAAGGAGAGTAGTCTAACCACTCAGCCACTGTGGCCCCTCTTACTAAGCATTACCAACTAAACTAGGTATATTCTCTCTATTTTTATTAATATCAATTATAGATGAAACATTATAATTGATAGCCAAATATAAGAAAAAGTTCAATTTAACTTAACATAATGAACTTTTATGTTAACACAATTATAAAGTTCCTGTTATAATTGGCATATTTATTAAACAACCAAAAATGTCATATGGGGTGATTTCTCAAAGTTTTGATTCAGAAGTGTGTGTATATATTCTTATTTGCGTTTCCTTCAAAGTTCTATACAGCCAAATGGTTTCTGTGCTACCTTTGTGTAAAGAATTTAAAAGTATTACTAACATGCAGTGGTGACTTACTCAAGTTACTACACCTAAAAAAAGACATAATCTTAATTTAAATAGTAAATTAAGCTTGTATGTTTTGTGTGTTTCCCCAAGATAAAACTACTGTACATTGTTTGTGTGTACTGAAAACTATTGACAAAAACAGTAATCCATTCACTTAAATAAAATACATAAAATTTTTTTGTTTCAATATGTTTAACAATTTAATGGTTTCGAGATTAGATGGCAATGTGTGGTATTATTTTATGGTAGAGTAGAGAAATTCGATGTATTATAAAACATTAAGTTGAATTTATCATTGCTCCGCAATAAATACATATGAATATCAGGATTTTGTATTTGTTCTCGAAAATGTGCATACGAAAAGAATACAATTTCATAAATAAGTATATACAAACCTAAAAGTAATACATTTTTTTTTTAAAGTTTCTTGCACCATGTTGGTACATTGCTGGGTTCGGACGTCAGGGAAATTTGGAGTTGTATGTGTATGGCGCAGGCCTGAGGTATAATTCTATCAGGCAGAGGATAATTTTCCCTGGGGCGCCATCTCGGATAGCACAAGAAAAGAGGGGGTGCGGTCACTCCGGTGGGAGGAAGGAGGCCGGACACTTGAGGTGGTGTGGCAGTACTATGCTATAGTAACAGAGTCCGGTCCCGCACCGACTTCCAGAAAGGGTGTGTGATGCGTCTCTTATAGCCTCTCAACACCCATGGCAACCCAAGGCTTCTCGTGCCACCCCTGTTTAAACAAATTGGGCTCCGCCACCCGTGCCCTATGGGATACCAGCTTCCTACTGGCTGGATAGGGGTATCTGCCATGATGGCTTGGGCCGATAGTTAATACCTAGGCCCGACCACTTGGTGAGGTGTTGGACCACTTGGCATTCAGACCATTGGGGCCCAAGATAGGAATTTCTTGGTAAAGAAATTCTATGTGTGGTAATGGTCGTATCCGATGACAGCCTGGTGATCACTCTGCGGTCGGCTTTGGTGAGTCCGGCGGCCGTGATGACAAAAGGGCGTTCCTTTTGGGACTTCAGATTCTCCAGAAAATGACGAAGACAACCCTTCAGAGCTCACGGCACTTCCCTTCCGGGGGTGATTCGGCGTGGCGGTCGGATACAGGAAACTCATGAGTGCCATGGAAATTAAGTGGGAGCACGGGACGATCAGGTTAGCCCCATCGGTGGTTATCACTGATGTACTGATCAATATAGGTTGGACTAGTGCTGGCAGTGGTTGACGCCGCATGCTGGAGGAGGCTCGGAGAGATTCCCCCTGTTTTTTAAGAGCCAGGCGATGAGCAGGCACCCGTTCCGGTAGCATCCTGTGATGACTTTAGGGGTGTGGGTAGTGCTCCGGCTAGACCACACGCTTGGTAAACTGAGTACTAGGATCTCAAGCCTTGTGGTAGGACATGCTCGATGCGATCTTATGAATCAGATTGGGACTTCGGATTTGGTCAACTTGGGTGAGCGCTGGTGTTGTCTGCGTTGAGAGGGCGTGATCCCTCTTCCCCGCCGACTGGGCGGCCGGAGTGCAGAATGGCCATAATGGCTAAGAGCGCCTTGTTAAAAAATAAGAGCATGGCTGTGATGTGGCTACCCCTGATGGCCCAGCATCGTAAGAGTAGCTGTAATCCAAGGTGCCTAGACTAATGAGAGGTGCTCTAGCCCTTCACAATGCATATTTATTCTGGTACTGGGATTGATACTGGCCATTGCAATCACCTTAATGACAAAACGGTAGACGGTTATAAAGCAGTGAAGTGGCAGGGTAAATATGTACTCTTCGCAAACATTTAACACAATACGTTTTATTTGATTTTACCCTCGTCTGAGGCACTTGTACAGATGTTTCCCCAGTATGGCTCAGGGCGCTTCTACACTGTGAAAAATGGCACGAAGCCTTTCTGGTTTTTACAAGTGAACAATTAAGCCTCAGGAGTGTAAAATACCCTTGAGGTGTGGGGTGGCACACTTTCCAGGCAATGAAAATATATGTTACTGTTCCTAAATAAATAAGTTGCTGTTGATAAATTACATGACCAGCGGAAAAAAAGATGTAGACCCTTTGAGGCAGCGTGTGAAGGACCACCCCACTCAGATGCCAAGACACTACCGACTGTCATGGCGGGCAAGTGGGAGAGCTTCCCCTGCGTGCGCGCTAAAGTATGAGAAATTCTTAACAAAAAATTCAGAAAATTGCATTTTGCTTAAAGTTAACACAGTTGACCCTCACAAAATAACCATTATAAAATGAAGTGAACACAATGTATATGGCGCAGATAACACTTGCAATAGTTGAAAAAAAAAAAAATTAAAACATTTATATGCAGGTCAGAGCCTTGAAATGCATAATACTTTACCTAGTGGTCCGTCTTATGTCTTTGAAACTGTAAAAATGCAAGAAACACTACAAACAAATATTTATCATGAGACAATGATTATATGCAGAATATAATTGCTGTAGTTATGTTTTATAAGCTTGCCAGTGGGCGAATCCCTTATTGGCTGAAAGTGGTTATGCAGCCATGCCCAAATATAACAATTACAAAGGGAGGAATATTAAATGATATTCTTCAGCTCCATTGCTTGTGTAATAATTTTGGCTGAACACTTCCATGTATGAGACACTTTTTACCACACACTGCCTTCGCATAGCTGGCACAATGGAAGGAAGCGGGAAAGACGCCGATGGAAATGTGGGCAACCGGACGAACTGTAGCTACTAGGGTAGGATGTGATACATGCCAATGCTTTAGTGCTACTGTCAGCCAAAATTCTTATAATTCATTTAGGAATTTTAAAATTCTTAAGTCATTGTTGGAGTTACCCCCCAAAACTAACACCTCACAGATAAGACTGCATAATCATGGTAAAAACTTTCATAAACTGAAGGCCAATACATTTTGTCAGTACTGTTTTATGAGAAAACACATTTTGCTAATTTAGAAGTTATTAAAAGTGTGCTCCTAAAAGTTTTCACATCTGTCCTGGATATGATTTCATTATTTACTGTCAGTTACAGCACCCAGGATTTAGAAGCTTGAGTTACACGAAAGTAACTATTTTAATTTGGTTTTAGTATTGTTCAAGATTAGTTTGCTCATGTTGAACCAGTTCATAATAACCATAATATTTTATTTTTTCAGTATGACAATATCTAGGAAGTGGTATTGAAAGGACAATGGACTTAATCCAATCAACTAGACTACATTGTATTCTGTACATGTAAAACCCGATTTAAAGAGTTAAACTGAATGGGTACTACCAAAAATAATATCACTTGTAGGCCTACAATAAATTTTACAACATAATATAAATAAAATAAACATATGAAAATATGTAAACGAAAAAATCCTGTACAAAAATGGCAATAATATACAAAAACAACTGCACTACCCGTCACAATTTAAATAAAGAAAGATTCTTCTTTTGGGTAAAAGGAACATGAAATAAGGAATGTCAATAAGTTTGCCTGATTTTTTTTTTAAATCCGATTTACTAGGTTGTTTAATGATACATGTCAATAAATTGAAAAAAAACTAATTCAACAGATGTGAATTATGTTTGTTCTAGTAATTCTTGAGGAATTCGAACTGTTACATAAACACTCCGATGCAAATTTTCACAATACTTAAAATCAACAAAGCCCCACTGAAAAAAAAACATAAACATTTCAAACAATACCAGTATGTACTGAATATAATAATAATTACATTAATTATTTATTGCATTTCATATTGAAATTTCAGTCCACTAAAAGTAAAGAAAAAAAACATTTAATAATTAAACAATATGACGCGACCGCTTCTTCCCCCAGAGCCCTTGTCGACTCACGCACGCCACCTGGCGGAGCAGTTAGGAACCATCTACTCAAGGTAACAGCCGCACGCCGCACGCCGCACGACCGAAGCCACATGACCAACTTTGTGCTACCCAAGTCAGTGTAACAACTTTTTATGCAACAAGATATAACTTTGTGCAAACCACAACAATTAACCTGATCAATCCATCATAATTACTATCGTAATTAATGACAAGCCAGGAAATGAATGTGACAAAATTCCTACATGGGTAACAAAATACGAAGGGTGCAAAGTGCCGACCGCAAGGTCACCGAGAACCAAGTAATCCTGTAACTTTATGGAAAACTAACTTGTGCATCGGGCAATGCTTAATGAAGGAACAAAGCAGTAATTAATAATAATTTCTACCAGTTCTGTGCATAATAAATTAGATATGTGTATTGACTCCAGCAGTGGGACACTTCAACTACACTTGGGAGCAAAAAAAACTGGTATAGGCGTGCGTATGCTAATAACAGAGGTATGGAACCAATCAGAGTAACGCGATGCGGTCGGCAGCGCCGATATAAGACAACAAGCGTCTGGCTAAGTTGCTAGATTGGTTACTACTTCTACAATGTCAGGTTATCAAGATTTCAGTGAGTTTGAACGTGGTGTTATAGTCGGCGCACGAGAGATGGGACATAGCATCTCCGAGGTAGCGATAAAATTTGGATTTTCACGTACAACCATTTCACGAGCGTCGCACGAATATCGGGAATCCAGTAAAACATCAAATCTTCACCATCGCTGCGGCCGGAAAAAGATTGTGAACGAACGGGACAAACGAGGACTTACGAGAATCATTAAACGTGACAGATGTGCAATCCTTTATCAAATTGGCGCAGATTTTAATTCTGGGGCATCAACAAGTGCCAGCATGCGAACTATTCAACAGACCATCATTGATATGGGCTTTCGGAGCCGAAGGCCCACTCATGTACCATTGTTGACTGCACGTCACAAAGCTTTACGCCTCGCCTGGGCCCGCCAACACCACCATTGGACTGTTGATAACTGGAAACATTTTGCCTGGTCTGACGAGTCTCGTTTCCAATTGTATTGCGCGGATGGACGTGCACAGGTATGGAGACATCCTCATGAATCCACGTACCCTACAAGTAAACAGGGGACTGTTCAAGCTGGTAGAGGCTCTGTCATGGTATCGGGCGTGTGAAGTTGGCGTGAAATGGGACCCTTGATATGTCTAGATATGACTCTGACAGGTGACAAATACGTAAGCATCCTGTCCGATCACCTGCACCCATTCATGTCCATTGTTCAATCTGACAGACGTGGACAATTCCAGCAGGACAATGTGACACCCCACACGTCGAGAGTTGCTACCGAGTGGCTCCAGGAACACTCTTCTGACTTAAGACACTTCCATTGGGCACCTAAATCACCAGACGTGAACATTATTGAGCATATCTGGGATGCCTTGCAACATGCTGTTCAGAAGAGATCTCTACCGCCTCACACTCCTATGGATTTGTGGACCGCCTTGCAGGATTCATGGTGTGAATTGCCTCCTGCATACCTTCAGTCATTAGTCGAGTCCATGCCACATCATCTTGCGGCACTTCTGCGTGCTCGCGGGGGCCCTACATGATATTAGGCAGGTGTATCATTTTTTTTGGCTCTTCAATGTACATGGTGTAGACAATAATGAGAAGATATACCGCGTGCATGTGGCCGATGAAGAGAAGGATCAGCACATCGACCTACTCCTTCTCACTGCTGAAGATGGGAACGCTTACTATTGCTGTATAAAAACATTTGAGCCATTGGTGAGATTGCAGCTGATATCCCAAGGTCACAAGATCCACATATGCAAGCGGTGCATCACTTATTATCATGAGTTACCACGAAATTCCATACCGAGAGGGTAGCAGTGCCTGGAAGAACAATATTGTAAGGAAAATGGTTCGCTGTGTGCTGAAATGCCACAGCAAGGTAAAGATGGATGGCTACCCGTTTTGAAATTTAAGACCTATCAACACATTAATAAATTACCAATCATTTTTAATGCAGAATTTGAGGCCATTCTGTAACAGATCTACACCTGCGAACCAGTGGCCTATTTCATAAAAGTACAAGTCTACAAGTTACAAGTGAATTTACTTGTAAGTTGTAAGAAAATAACAGAATGCTGTTTCATAAACCTACAAGTACAANCTACAAGTTACAAGTGAATTTACTTGTAAGTTGTAAGAAAATAACAGAATGCTGTTTCATAAACCTACAAGTACAAGACTTGTAGCTACAAGTAAATTCTTACAAGTTACAAGTGATTTTTACAAGTACTTGTAAAGTTTGGTTTCATAAAGAGACTTGTAACTTACAAGGACTTGTAACTTGTAGCTTATTTCCTACTAGTATCAATACCTACGTAAACGGTTTTACAAGTACGGTTTTAAAATATTGTATGAGTTGGATAATAACGAAGTGTGTTTTTTTTAAAGAACAGATATCATAGTGTGCGTGTGTGAAAACAATGGACCTCATTTTCACTGATTCAGATGAAGATATAGAGGAACAAAATTTTGAGGTTATGAGGCAAGCACGCAATTTCAGACCGAGAGTGAATATGGGGTTTGTTTCATTATTTGAATTTAATGAAAAGTTCCGTATGAGTTCTGTTAAGCTGGAAACACTATTGCTGGAAATAGGTCATCATTTGGAGCACCCCACTCTTCGAAACAAAGCATTATCTACAAAGGAACAAATGCTAGTTTCACTGCACTGGTTGGGAAACGGAGGCCAGTATCACTGTGTTGGTGATATGCATGGTATTTCAAAAGCTACTGTACATCGATGCTTGAAAAGATTTGTAAATGCAGTCAATGTCACTCTCTTTCCAAATGTAGTTAAATGGCCCGACAACGTCGCAGACGTAGTACAGCAGTTTCATGTAATATCTGGGATGCCTCAAGTGTGTGGCTGTGTGGACGGAACATTGATACCCATGGATGCACCTAATGTTTATGAAGAACATTATGTTGATCGCAATGGAAACCACTCCATTAACTGTATGGTTGTATGCGGTCCTACCCATCAATTTTACTATGTCAGTGCAAACTGGCCAGGGAGTGTCCATGATTCAAGAGTGTTAAGGAATAGCACTCTCTGCCACAGATTTGACATAGGCTGGCGACCTTGTCCGAATACAGTACTTCTTGGTGACTCTGGCTATCCTCTGAAAGAATGGTTAATTGTACCAGCACGCAACCAACTGCCAACCCCCGCAGTTAATAGTTTCAATCGGGCTCATAAACGTACGAGGAGGATAGTAGAAAATTCTCTGGGAATCCTAAAAGAAAAATACCCCTGCTTAAATTATCTGAGAGTGCAACCTACATTTGCAGCCAATATCTTTAAGTGTTGTGTTGCATTGTGCAACTTTTCAAGAGACTTGCATGCAGATGTTTGCCTTCCCGAGGCTGAAAACGAAGAAGGAAATATTGAAGGTCCAGCTTTTGAGGAAGATGATCAAATTTTACCGGCAGCACTTGCAAAACAGCAACAGCTAATTAATTATTTTAGATAGGTAGTGTAAAAGTCTAATTTTCAAGGCTGCAAAATTTATAATTAATGACCTAACACTCTTAGGTATAATGCCAATACAAAACTTATCAAGAAAAAATTTAAACAAATTATGTTTGATTAACTTATGTCTTGGGATTGTGTAATGCGGCTTGACAAATTGAATAAATAAATAAACAAATATAAGATGTTTGGAACATATTTATTACAATTAACATTTTAATATTCAAACATAACTATATTTCACAAAATGAGGATATAAAAGTAAATCAGAAACTGGATGCAAGATACATTAGATTACCCTAGGTTAAACAGTGTTAAGTATGACTTCTTCATTCTGAACTTCAATAGCATCTGAATCGACTATAGTGTACGATGCAATTTGTTTGTCACATATATCAGCAGTAAATTGTGATTTCGGAATGCAAAGCTCCTGTTCCAACTTCAAAATTTCAAGTTTAGTTTTATAGTTTTGTAATATCAAATGTTCAATTTGTAAGTTTCGTTTTGTAACAAGAAAGTCTTCATCTACAGCTGGAACTTGAGGTTTTGAATACTTCTTTCGTCTCATTGTGAACTCTGTAAAATCGTAACACTTTGTAAGACATCTAATAGATAGCATTATGCATAAGGTAACAATTTGTTGTAACAGTTTAATTCACCGCATTGTGAGCAATTTTAATGTATTAAAAGTATGTGCCCAAGATGTTTAATTATTGCATTTGTCTAGAGTGTGGCACTTCATTAATTAAATATATTAGTAATGAAATATTGTATTACAAAACAAATTTTATTGAAGCCTACCTTTGCTTGTACTTGGCATGTCATTTGAAGGAAGCTTATTGACATTTGCCTCCTCCTCAGTGCATGTTAATACTGGCATGACTGTATCCCCATTTTCTTGAGTACCTGTAGCAGTCGCAGGAAAAGTGTCTGACACTGACTGCCACGTTTCTGGTACTCCTAATGAAGTAACCACAGGCGACTCTTTTCCAACTATGTCAATAATGACATGGTCAACATCATTGAATTTGCAGGTAGTTCCTCCCGCACTTCCTGTTTTCCGCCTGTTGTCAAGCTTAATCTAGAAAATTACATAAGACAGTTTTATTCACAATTACACATTTAAATACTGACATTTGTTGAATATATTATTTTGACTTGTAAATGCATTTGTCATCTATAATTCCGAACATAACCTCAATACTAATAATATATATCTTTTTTTAAGGTTTACTATATGTTACTTACCATTGAGCCCTTCTTCCAATTTTGCCACAGCACATCACGGAAATATGTCCAGTTCTTCTGTTGTGGCAAGATACCCTGCGATTTTGCGAAATTTGCAACTTCATTCCACACTCTTTGCTTATCATCTTTCGTTAATTTATCTGAAAACGCTCCAAACAGCGTCTTTTTATTTTCTTTGATTTTTTGCAAAACCGACAGTTTGCCATGCAACTGAGATTGCCTTGAGCTCATTTTATGAATGCCTAACGTACAATAACAAATATGGAATACTTCACCACTTCAAAATAAAAACCAGCTGACTTGTAAATCCGTTCTTACAAGTGCACCAACATTTACAAGTCTACAAGTTTTCTTTCTGAAACAACTTTCCTGCACACTTGTAAAATATTCTCTTGTAACTTGTAACTTGTAGACTTGTACTTTTATGAAATAGGCCACAGACCTCAGTCGTGCATACACATATGCCTAACATAAGAACGAGGCATACACATTCTGCATTTACATCCTTGTGGACAACATCATCATTGCAGCGACACCAACATCCACGCTGAGCCAGGACCCCATTATATACGCGGGGTAAGACGCAGAAAAACATTTCAAAGAGACAATGGTAGATATCGGCAATAAAATAAAATAAATTTATGCCACATCGACGCCAATGGAGCCACTCACCCTCACAAAAAAAGGCCAGCTATTCCAGAGCAACGAGCTGCTGCTACTGCGCTGCTCCATTCACTCACGAAAATGACAAGGTGCGGGACCACGACCACTTCACCAGACGAATCATCGGGCCCGCTTGCACCAGCTGCAATTTACTGTGTCGTCTCCCGAAGAAACCCTTCAACTTCTTCCACAACCTGAGTTATGATGAGAATTTTATCGTCAGGCAGCTGGGGTATGATAGAAAAGATTTTTTCATTATTCCTCACACCAGCAAATAAATGATCACATTTTCAAAGGAGCTGGGGGACAGATTTTTTTAACCAGTTTGTAGAAATTTTCCGGTTCATGGCTTGAAGTTTGGCATCCTTGGCTGGGTACGTGCCTCGAAATCACTTTATTAACACATCCAAAGTCTTCAGGGGAAGACAACTGCCTCTTGTCACACAAAATACGTCTTCCCTTACGATTACGTCGACAGCTGGGAGAAGCTTGACGAGCAGCAGCTGCCTCTGAAAGAGGCTTTTTGCAACAGACTCTGGTATCGGGGGTTAAGAATACTCCCACATCCAGGAGGTATGGCAAAAGTTTGGCTGTAGCAGTCTTAAGGAATATTCAGAGTTGTACTTGAAAACGGACGTTCTTCTCCTGGTGGACATCTTCGAAAATATCAGAAATTTGTGTGTCAACATATAAGCTCGATTGTACGCAATACGTCAGAGCGCCAGGGTTCGCTTTCGACACCATGTTGCAAATGACGGGGGTCGAGCTTCTAAAGGACTATGACATGCACATGTTCGTCGCGGAAGGGATCCATAGTGGCGTAGCCCAGTGCATGAAAAGACATGCGGTGGCGAACAACATCTATGGCCAGGAACATATGATCCCAGCAAGCCTTCCATCTTCTTACAGTTCTTCAATGCAAACAACCTGTACGGCTGGGCAATGTCACTACCATTGCCAATACACAACTATAAATGGGCCGATGTGAAAATCGACATCATGCCCGTACTGGAATCTGGGGTAACCGGTTACATTTTGGAGGTGTATGTCGAGTATCCGACGACCCTGCAAGAGGAACACTATGATTTACCATTTCTTCCCGTCAACTAGTGCCCACTGGGCTCAAAATAGTCAAAACTGATGACAACGGTGGAAGATAACCTCAAGCAGGCTATGGAATATGGATTGAAGCTCATCAAGATTCACCACGTGCTACAGTTCGAACAGACTGCATGCCTAAAGCCTTACATAGATTTGAATACTGAAAGCGGCAGTCGGCCACCAACGATTTCGAGACAGAATTTTTAAATTAGCGAACAACGCAACTTTTGACAAATTAATGGATAACAAAAGAAAACTGCAAAAGATGGAATTGGTGTGTAATGAGAAGCATATAAGAAACTGGTGGAAAAACAGACATTTCTGGACAGGTCAATTTACGAAAAAAATCTTTCCCTGATTCGACTGCAGCACGAAGCTATACTTTTCCGGGAGTCAGTGTATGCAAGGTTCAGTAGTGATCTAAATGTCCAAACCGCTGATGTACAGGTTCCACTAAGATGGGATGAAGGCTCGATATGGAAAAGACATCGAATTCCTGTATACAGACACGTACTCATTCCGGTTCGAAATTACAACACACGACTCCTACGAGGACATGGTTTTGGATGCAAAGTTCTTTGCAGAGTTTGATACAAGTGGCTCTTTTACGAACCACAAATGCTTTTCGCCCACCAACAAGAAGATAGTGGGCAAGTTCAAGGACGAGTGAGACGGGACGATCATGACCGAATTCGTGGGGCTATGGTCGAAACTGTATACATACGAATGCGGGCGAAACATCACAAAATGTGCCAAGGGAATTCAGAAATACGTGGCGAAGAATGAAATAAAATTTGAAGACTTCGTGGATGTTTTGAGCATTCATACGAGCACGCGGGTGAAGGTCCATGTAATTCGCTCGCACCAGCACGTCCTGTATTCGGAGTGCATCAACAAGATGGCGCTACGATGGACAGATGACAAGTGACTCATATGTGAAGATGGTGTATGCACGCTTCCCCCATTGTCTATAATGTTTGGGTGTTCTCCAAATTTTGTCGTTTATTTTTGTTGTGTATTTTGTATATACTAGTATTCTGCATTTGGTTGTGTCTTATTTCTTGTACATAGATATCCTCTGCATTTTGGTTTCTTTTTTCTGCATTTTTGTACACATGTTCTTCACATTTGTGCATTTTTGTATATGTGTTAAATGCGTTTTTGTGCTATTTCTGCAATTCAATGTTTGCAATTTTTCAGTATTCGTCCATTTTTGTATATATGTTCTCTGCACTTGTGTGTTTTTCCAATATTTTTGTGTATATGTTCTCCAAATGTTTTTGATTTTTTCTGCTTTGAACTGTAGGGTTTTCTGAATTCAAATTTTATATTGTGTTTTTGGTGGTTGCAGTGGAATTAATTTTTGGCAAAACGTCGTGTCTTGAAAAATTATAAACTGTCTTCTAGAACACCTGTGTATTATATACTTGTAACTCTGATGTAAAAAACAATTTTTTTGAGATAAGAAAAAATATCAGAATTTTTTTTCTCCAGGCTTATAAGTGCTTGATGCGCAGCCCATTCTAAGCCATGGAGCCGTACACATTGGGTAAAACATGTATGTGGTACATTTGAGGGTAACCGGTACAAAATGATCAGCATATGAGACAACCACATCCGGTGATGAGGTAAGAGAGGCCTAGTTGTGTAAAGAAGGGGGTGGAGACCTGCCAACTAATTAGCGAACGCAAGTAATTGATCTATTAAATAACCAATTAAAAATGGACGAGGATGGTAGTGGAGGGACCTCCGGAAATGTAAGTTTTATAAATAAATTGTTTAATAATAATTTCTAAAAAAAAAATTCTCTGAGTTTTAAAATAAATTTTTATAAATGTTTAGAATTTTTTATAAAATGTTTTCAAGATTTTATAATATTTTGGGTTTTTTGGCAATATTTTTTTGTTTCAAGGTCTTCCAAGGTCTTATAAGTTCATGGGCATTGGATCAAGGTCATGCATCAAGGTCAAGGTCACCCAGATTTAATATAGCAATTGGGTGACTTCACAACATGGCGACCTGCCGGCACCTGGCTCTTACTTCCACATTCCCTTATGCCAAACTTCTCCAAATCATTCTACTTACTATAATTATGTTTTAAAAACCCTTAACACATACGTAAATCCTATATGGTGATGACCGTAGGTATGTAATATCTAGTTTTGATGTCATATTTCAATTCGTTGTAATCATAGGATTCTTCATATATGTCGCTCGAAATACTTGCAATTATAAATTTTGAAAGTTAAAATAAATTTCCTAATTAAAACTATAGTTTAAGAGTATTTAAAACTTTAATTTAAGAATATTTAACCTCTTGTTATCCAATTTCTTGCAAATAAGCACGGTTGCAGAACACAGACAACGGAAATGCAGCCAACTATACATATACACTGAAGAGCCAAAAAAAAACTGGCGTTGGCGTGCGTATGCAAATAACAGAGTTATGGAACCAATCAGAGTAACGCGATGCGGTCGGCAGCTAGATCGGTTACTGCTGCTACAATGGCAGATTATCAATATTTAAGTGCGTTTGAACACGTGTTATAGTCGGCGCACGAGAGATGGGACATAGCATCTCCGAGGTAGCGATAACATGCGACACCCCACACGTCGAAAGTTACTACCGAGTGACTCCAGGAACACTCTTCTGACGTTAGACACTTCCACTGGCCACCTAAATCACCAGACATGAACATTATTGAGCATATCTGGGATGCCTTGCAACGTGCAGTTCAGAAGAGATCTCCTCCGCCTCGCACTCCTATGGATTTGTGGACCGCCCTGCAGGATTCATGGTGTGAATTGCCTCCTGCATACCTTCAGACATTAGTTGAGTCCATGCCACGTCATCTTCTACTTCTGCGTGCTCGTGGGGGCCCTACACGANCATCTTCTACTTCTGCGTGCTCGTGGGGGCCCTACACGATATTACACAATATTAGGCAAGTGTCATTGCTGATGCTCTGGCAACCAATTCCAAGTTTGCCATTTCTTTAATGTGCAAGCAAAGGTACTGCTATCTTAGAAATTTTGTCAGAGCAATTTCTATAGAAACCAAGCACACCCAGAAATGCTCTCAGCTGATGTAAATTTTGAGGAGTAGGAAACTGTGTAATGGCTTGCAGCTTCTCAGGAGCAGTGCGAATACCTTCACTAAACAAAACATGTCCCAGAAATTGCAACTCTGGCCTGCAGAACAGCGACTTCCTGATCTTGACAGTAATTCCAGTCTTCTGTAGTTTAGACATCACAATATGTACATTCTCTACGTGCTCTTCAAAACTTGCAAATGTTATAAGAATGTCGTCCACATAGGCTCTCGCACAAGATCTACATTCTTCTCCTAAAGTAGCATTGAGATATCTGCTAAATTCGGCTACTGCATTGCATAATCCAAATGGCAGAATGGTAAACACAAATTGTTGGTTCTTAAACAAAAATGCAGTGTGCTGTGGTGATTCAGTGGTGTGAGGGTTGGAACATGTTCTGTAGCCTCAGTAATAACGGAGTGTGTAACAGACGGGTCATCTGATGCTGTGCATGTGAGAACGTGCAAGTCACCAACTAGCTGCCAAGAGGGGGAAAAGCCACGCCTGACACCGGCCGTGCGACCTCGTGCTTTCCTGTCCCAGTCAGAGTATAACTGGGTGGCGCCCATCTAACGTAAATTCCACCTAGACGCATGCCACCCCCTGTTTTGGACTCTCATCGGCTGTCGTCCGTTCTACCTTGACCGCCGGCATCGCCATGTGAACGGCGACAGTATTAAATTGTAGTATTTAATTTCTTCGTATTATGGCATTTTATTACATTTTTATAATTTCCACTATTTAAGTGACCATTTTCAAGGTCAAGGTCATGAACATGTTGAGAACTTTCAACATGATACCGCCTTTTTCAACACATATGATGTCTAACTGGAAATCAGTCAGTGGTGACACCTGACCCGGTTCCTTGGCCACCTTTCTAGTATTCTGTGTAAAAGAATCATTTTAATCTTCATATATATAAATATTAATTTTAAATGTGTGTTATTTACACATTGTGGCAACAATCTTTTCTTTATTTCGTGGTCATTAGCTGCATTAAGCAGCCAGTCTGATTTAATCACCAGCAGCATTTCTTCATGTGTTTTCCAAGGAAGTTCAGAAGATTTTGCGAGAAAAATTATTTCGAAGGAAAATAAGACACTTTGAAGAAAAAAGAACAAAATTTTAAAGGAAAATGCTCACGTCCATCTGGAATGACTAAGCAGGTACACTCGCCATCTTTCTCCATGATCCGTATACTAGTATCACGTGCAAAGACTTACAATTTTACTTCTGCACTCTCGCGCGGTACTTTAGTATCATATATTTTTATCTTTAATTTTTTTGATTAATTATGCTAATATTAAAAGAATAACTCTTATAAAATTAAAAAATATATATTTTTAATGTTTTCTTCTGCAAGTTGTACAATGCAAACACATTAAAACAGTTTTATTTCATATTTCTCTATGTAAATAAAAATTAAGAACGGGTCAGTTACTAACGAAGTTAAGTAATGGTTTTAAATAAATAACTTCAGGAAATTGAGATTTTTCAAAAATGTAAATCAACATATTGTTACGAAATGTATGTCAGTTCCTTTACCGCAATATTCAGTCATTAATTTTCATCCTTTCAATAGTGGGTTTTCTCTCCTGAGTTACTCGATCAAATTTTACTCACATCTGCCCAAATTTTAACCAACTTTACTAATTTTTACTTGAAATAAGAATGTAAATGTGTATGTATTGTAGAGTGGCTGCCATTGTGTGTTTTTTGGCGTTTCCAGATAACTTTCATGTCACTTTATTGTTTTGAATTTTTGGGGATTTCACATCTTGATACGTCAATTATAATCTCTCTTATCAAATAGAAATACGACCGTGCCACAACGGCTTTTATTTCTTTAAATTATCTTGCCACTGAGGTTGACGATTCATCTTGGACTCTGATAAGCAGCTTATGATGTCAATCAATGGTGCTAAGTGCCAACCTTGGCAACAGACAGAGAGATTAGTATAATAATTCTGAGCTAAAAGGTTCTTCCAGTATCAATCATATTTATTAACACTTGCCATGAGGTACTACTGTTCCCATTTTCCCGTTTTATTCGTCTTGTATGTGAGTTTTTGGAAATTGGCCTGCGGACGCCACGAAACAGACGCAGTAAGAGGTAATTTTTATTTGTTGTAAATCATGCATGAACGCTTGTGATTTTCAATATCAAAATGTATATAATCAGTCAAAATCACAAACGTGTGTGCTCAAATCAACAAAGAAAAAAAAAAAAATTTTATAACGTGCTCGTAAGTATACTTAACCTTTCGATATTAATTTCGAGCTTTTAGATGAGCATACTTTTTCTGTCCTATAATATATTTGTATCAAAAATTTCTTTCAAACCGGCGATATATATATTTAATAATCTAATACTCTGAAACCAAAATTAATTTTTATTATTTAACATTTTACCAATACAATAATTTTCATTCAAAAATTATAATATTGATGGTAAATCCAAAATAAAACAACTTAAGCTTTAAACAGCATATTACATACTGTATGAAATATATAATTATTATATAATATCTAATGGGTAGTTATGCAATGATATAATAAATAGATAATATTTACGGAAACAAAAATATTTATTACTTAATGCTTGCTTTAAGAGATAATAAGATATAAATTTGTTTAGCAACAAAGTAAAATATATTTTTATTCATTATTTTTAGTCAGTTTTTGAATTTTATATTAATATGTTACACAAATAATTTTGTATTTATCATTAAATAATTGTTAAAATCAAATTATATATAAAATTAAAAAATTAATTTTTGAACTATTTATTAATTCCAAGAACTTTAAGTTTCTTTAATTCATCCAAATGTATTCTAATTACGAGCAATTGAGGCGCCTAAACTTCAACTTATATTCAAGGAAAGCCAGAAAACTGATTGGGACTGCTTGTTTAACAAATTTAGGGCAATTTTTTTTGTGGATGTTTTACATCGTGTCCTAATTACTTATAGTACAATTTACAATACACATATTGTATACATTTTATAAAACCAGCGTTTGAAATATGAACTTGGCCGCATATGAAACCAAGTTAGTGACTTGGCTATTTTTGAAACTCGTCAACATGGACTTGGCCGCATATGAAACCAAGTTAGTGACTTGGCTATTTTTGAAACTCGTCAACATGGACTTGGCCGCATATGAAACCAAGTTAGTGACTTGGCTATTTTTGAAACTCGTCAACATGGACTTGGCCGCATATGAAACCAAGTTAGTGACTTGGCTATTTTTGAAACTCGTCAACATGGACTTGGCCAGTTTTGAATTGAAATATTTTGCGTATACAGCATTTACAACAAAAACCGGTATTTGAAATGCTTGTGCTATTTATAACCAACCTATCATTAAAGCAGGTATTAAAAGTAAGTCATACTCTGTCCAACAGAAGATACTAATTCTGTTCTGCAAAATATGGAAAAAGAAACCTAGAGTAAGTTTGCAAAGCAAAACAGATGGAAGAATGTTACAAAATAAAATTAGTTACTAAATTAACATAACACGTCACTTTTAATTTAGCAGTCATTTCATGAAGTAGTAACAGAATGTTAGGGGTTTATTAAGCTTGTTCACATACATGAGAATACTTCTTCTTGGTCACATTCACACGGTGGATCTGCTATTTCTCCAACATTTTCACCATCGCTCTCAACAATACTTCTGTACTATAGCAAACTGTCTAAACTTCTCCATTCATAACCAGAATGTTTCAACAACAGATTACTAACATCGTTCACTTTCTCTCGTTTCATCGGAATTCCAATAAGTAATTTGTGTGGGCTGGCATCCATGAATGTCTTGTTTTTCATGGTGATGCTCTGCTCTATTCCTATACCTGTACGGTAGTGTGGATCTCCCCTCAAAAGAATATTGGTTGTTTTAACACTTCGATGAAAATTAAACCTCTTGCACTGTGATGTCTTGAAGTACAAAGATGTTGTCGCATTCACATTGCCACTAGCTTCTTTCTTCCAGTCGTAAGCTTCCCAGTCTGTCCCAATTACATTAAGCGACCCGCGGTGTTAGAAAATATTGTGCTATTCCTTTGGCTCAATAATTTTTTCCTTCCTCTACTTCATTCTCAATGCGGCCAAACACTCTATCTGAGGGCAGGAATGAATGTGTATCCACTGGAAACACAACTTACACAGATGAAACATTAGCAGGTGCATTCGATAACATTGTAAGTAAAGCGAGTTTCTTATTTTGTCCTGCACACCCATCTGCCACAAGTCGTACTGTATCGCTGTCTGGAGCGCATTATAGACTACAGATGGTATTTCTTATATTGATTTTGGTCTTTCATTTTTACACTATGTGTAAATTGATACATTTTCGTTTGACATTTGTGAGCGTGAGAATCTAATAACTACAGTAAAATTGTAACAGTCCAGCTGCCGGCTATAATTAGACACTTGGTCTGCCACCTTCGGTAAAACTAGGTTCTTTTGACAATCGGTTTCCAACCTGATTTACATTCAATAGTCGTACCTCTCTGGTCGTGTATTGGTTCTGCTTAGTCGTCTCTTGGCATAGCTGCTGCGACAGTATTTTAAAATGAAGACATCTTGGGCTGTTTAGTGGTGTGTGGATAAACATCAGTATGGAAGTCTCTTATGTCCGTCATTGTCAATAAAATGCAGCCTTGCTTCCCTCTGTGGTTGCAAGACGGATAATCTGGCAAGCATTTCGCAGAGTACCTGAAAAAAAAAACAATAACTTAACATTTTGAATTTGTTTTAAACTATTACATTTTCTTATTGTGTTAGGCCTAACTGTCTCACTTTTTTACCATTAGCTTTTTCACAACGATATTATGTTGCCAGGAAATAGTTACATAACCATATTTTATGTGTAATATCATTTGATTAACGTAAACTTTATAAGACATTTGCTAGCCAAACTAAGCTGTAATTATGTTTATGGTTTAAATGTATGCAATAACTGTTAACATACATGCCCAGGAATATGCAATACAGATTGATTTTGATAATTTAAGAACAAATAAATATTATAAAATATCAAAATACGTCCTATATTTTGAGGCGCTGCTAGAAAATGTACAGAAACCATGATGTGTGCATTATTATCAAATTATCAATATTCAATATGTTGGTTGTGAGTTATACCCATTAACTATTACCGTGCGCAACTACTAACTTACTGAGCTGCTATTAAGTTGACTAATATACTGATGTATACAAGGTTACCTTAACTGCTTCTCTCGTGTCCTTTTCCATGACGATGTCTCTTGCTGGCGCTTCCTTGAGTGGCGTTTGTCAATTTCGTTAATATTATCACACATGTCGTAAAATAAATAACTATACTTCAACTCCAATAAAGTGTTATTTATAAGTCAATTTCAACAAAATCCGTCTTGCATGTAACATTCACGAAAGCATGTCAGCCATCTTGAATACAAACAAACACGTGACTCATTTTTCCCTGTGATTTGTTGTAATGGGATTGACAAGGACTTGGCCACCTTTGAAAATAATGTCTTATATATATGGCAGATTTTGAAACTAGCCTCAACATTCCACCACACAAAGCAGGATATAATCGGTTCTGAAACTCATTTGTTTCAGAGGTTTGTAGCCCTGAAGATGACGATTCCATTAATGCTTATATCTATGGATTTGAAAAAAAGTGGACTTGGCCATGTTTGAAGCAAGGCGCTCAAATCAGCCATTTACAAATATATATATATATATATATACATTATGTACCCAAAATTAAAATATACAAAATAAGTAATGAAAAAAAAAAAACATTTGAGTGAAAGCCCAGAAAGGGTTGTATAAAATTATATTAAAAATTCAATCAAAAAAATTTTTTGTAGCATGGCTATTCTAATATCTATTGATTAATAATTTCTCAATATATTGCTGATATAATCAAATTGTATGTTACATTATTCAGAATTAATAAAACCATTTGTTGTAGTTAAAATCGTATTATATCCATGTATTTAAATAAAATCAATAAAGCTTTTGTATAAAAATTGTAATTACTATTCAATTATTTTATTTTAATTTTTTATATTAGAAAAAATTTTGTTTTTAAAATAAATCATTGTAATTACTTTAACTTTAACTGACTGAATTTTTTCTGTACATTATAAAAAAAATTAAGAACCCACATTTTGCACTAGACAATTTTTTTCAATTAATAAAATAATTTGTATGCATACGTATATACATATAAATAATGTTTGAGTTTTGATTTAATTACAGAATTTTTATATTTCATTAAAATCTTTCTGTTAGAGATTAATATGTTTATTTCATTAAATTTATTAAAGCGAAATAAGCAATGGTTAATTATTTAATGGGTTTATTACTATGATTTCTACTTTTATTAGTGTTTTCCTGTCTAAGTATGTACATAAAATTGTCTTCTTGACGAAAGCTACAATTGTTTTTTGCAAACAATTTTTCAAAAGGGTTATGTTTTATTAGTAAATAATTTCAATTCTCATTTTCTAAGATTTTTTTAAGCTTAATAAATTTGACGATAATATCAAATGCGAAATTCCAAATTCGACATTTATCTTGGAAAAAGTCTTTCTTAGATGAATTGTTCTAATATCACACAGGCCAAACATCAAATTATGAACATATTCATCAATTTTATTACATTTCTTTTAAAATAGCATATCAAACTCAGTATTATGAAACCTATCTTTGGTATAAAATGTAAAATATTAGAATATGCACAAAACTCTTTTCCTTTTTAAATAGCCAAATTAATAAATTTTTTTACATTTTAAATATATTTTTCTGCGATTGGAAGTATTTAGTTTTAATTAAACGATTAGCAACACTTATTTATTTTTTACCATTTCAATTTCAATTAGATTTTTATAAACATTACCAATTGCTCTATCTTAAAACATATTGAAAATTGTCATGAATACATTAAAAATAAAATTAGTAGGGGAGAGGGGGGCAGCTTTGTACGTTTTTTGAAATTTCTATTATAACTTCTAGTGTTACCTATAATTTTCGTAATTGATTGCTACATATGTTACATCGGCTATTCATAGACAAAAACAATTGATAATAAGCAAGACAAATGTAAAGGTTTAGTTGTAATTCATATTTTTGCATGGAAATATAAATGTTCAAATCTGCCCCACACCCGGGGCAGCTTTGAATCCACCTGGGGCACCTTTGAAGTAGCAGCTTTAAATGAAGAAAAAACATGTTTAAATCAACAACTTTTATTAATTAACTACTATAGCGTAATTTTTGGTAATAATCAGTAAATCAGATATTTTTTTCCCTATAATCTATGTTACATATCTGTATTACATAGGTATATAAATGTTCTGACAAAACCTCTAGTTACAATTTGAAAAATAATAAGAAAACAATAGCTTGAGCAAAAAAAAAACCTAAATAAAATCAAACATTTTCGCAAATTAACTAATATACAAAACAAATTCTTAATCTGTTTTTAAAAATACAATAATATCTTTGGAAAATAAAACCTTGCACATTCTTATTAACCTAGTTTAAATCTAGAAAAATCAAATTTAAAAGTAAATATCGATGCCGTGCGCGACGTTCCACCAGTGTCTGTTGGTTGAGGCAATATTGCTACAATATCTGTAATGCAAACATATGACTTGTCTTCTATTTCCGGAAAGAAAAACTTATTTAACCCTCCTTTCTTTTTTAAAAAGTTGATAGTGAACGCATTATCGTGCTTCTCTATAATTATTCCAACGAAAGCCAGTGAGGTTCTATTTCTTTCCGATGGAAATTTGACTAACACATAATCTCCACGGTTTATATTTGTTATCTCTGGTTCTTTTTCTTCATATTCCGTTTCTGTAGTCTCTTCGCAATCTGTCATATCTAAATCTTCTTGAATATCATCATCTATATGCATTTCTTCATCTGAATCAGTAGTTGAGCTAGACAACTTGTTTCTAGTTTTTCTTTTTAACAAACTTTTGTTCTTACTGCATGCTCGTCCCCCACGTTTGAAAGTTGGATTAATTAATGACTTTTTCAGGCGTTCCATACGTTCCAGGTATGCGTTTTCGAATTCATTTTTTACGGGAGAGTCAGTAAGGATACGTGACTTGCCCTTTTTTCTTCCTCTCCTTGAGTCTTTTCTTTGAGGAGCTTTAGGAAAGGGTCTTACAGCCTCAGGCGTCAAATTAATTTTGGAAGCATCTTGATTGCTTGCTTGATCCGTGCTATTTGTTGTCAAATTTAATTGTTTTGATTGATGATTAGCTCTTATTGTCGTCACTGCAAAAGATCCCTCAGGGGTAGGGCTCCTAGTTATGATACTTTGAGCAGAAACGGGTGGTACATCACATCTTAATGAAACTTCAGAAGTGGCTATGATATCGGATGCAGGTAAAGCATCAGATACATCTGATGCATGAGGAGCTTCTAAGGCGACTGGTGCTTCTTCTGGTTGTAGAGCGGATGTTTCTGGTAAAGGGCGATTAGTGACCTCTGCACAGTCAAAGTCATCGTCAGAAAATGCGTTTTTAGAAAAAGGATATATACCAGGTGTTGAAAACCCTGAAAGAATATTGCGGGCTACGTACGTTGCATTGTATGCTGGTGTGACAATACTTGCTAAGTCATGGATGGTTATTGTCTTTCCGGGATGGGATAAAAGCCAATCATTTTGTGCCACTGATAACTTTTGCTTAAAAGGGCCATTCACCGCCACATCTAAAGGCTGCAAACGATGGGTGCAGTGTGGAGGAAATGTAACAACAACAATTCCATTTTCACGACAGTATTTAATGGCATCTAATGTACAATGACTTTCATGATTGTCCATAAGCAGCAATAATTGGTCCTCCTTGGAACATCTCGTCATACATTTTATGTGTTGTAGAACCTTTATAAACAAGGGTCCAGTCATCCAACCACTCGTGGGACTGTTCGCGTAGCCAATGCTTCCAGCAGGAGCACCAAAGAGCATTGTATCATGAAATCGAGCTCTAGGAAATATGAACACTGGTGGTAACGCATTTCCTATGGCATTTACTATACCACACATTGTTATTAATTGGCCACGTTCAGCAGAAACACACTGTCCAACCTGTTTTGCTCCTGTTGGAGCTATAACTTTTGGGGCTTGTACAACGGTCATTATGCTTGTTTCATCAAGATTATATATACGGTCTGGTGTAAAATTACCCCTTCTTAGTACCGTTTCATAGTTATCCTGAAATTGTTTCACATTATGCTTATTAAAACTAGTGGATCTGGATAAACTTGTGTTTTCAGGTTTTCTTAGTGAAAGTTCTTTGTGCCGTTTCATGAATCCTTTTAACCATTCTATCCCTGCTTCTCCATGTTCAGACCATTTAGCCGGACATTTTTTTAATGCTGTTGCATATTCAAACGCTAAAGCCCTCGCCTGTTTATAGGTCAAACCGTAGTTCATCTTGGAACTTTTTAGTAAATATCCCTTTAACATATTTTCTTCATCTTTATTAAACACTTGAGCTACAGTATATTTCGTTGTAAACTTTTCACTATTTAACTGTCTGTTTTCTTTGTGTCTTTTTACTCGATAATGTAATGTGTTTGGTTTAATATTATAATATTGAGCTGCTCTTCTCAGCTTCATATTTCCATTAACGACTTCGAGAACAGCATTACTCACATCATCTTCATTCACCTCGCCTTCCCGCTTCTTTTTGTAGTTTCGAACCATTTTTACCTACAAAATATAAAAAAACTTGTTTATTTATAATTTTTTTTCAATAATTTGCGAAACACCTACCAATAAATCAAATTTAACGTATATAAAAGCCGTGACAGTAAAGTAATAAAGGAATGAATATGTAATAATGAATATAGCAATTGACATGGGGCGGGGCACAATATCATTCAAACTCTGGCCGTAATAACCTTAAAACTTTTTCTCACAACATTTACTTTCGACTGTTGAAAACAAACATGGCGTCTAGCTCGGTAGGAACCTTCAACACTCACGAAATTTCAAATGACAGACGCAGATTGCAGTGTTGCCATATCGAAATAACAGTTGAAGTAGAAATAATTCAAACAGTAAAAATAATTATCTTCCCCAATAAAGAATAAATATAAATTATTAATTAATTTTATTAGAATGTAAAATATTGACACCAGCACCACTTATGTAGGATCAAATATTAATCTTGTTGATTGAATTCATTGATAATCAACAGCTTTAATTACATATTAATGTTTGAAAGTTTCGGTTCTAAACAAAGAACAGGTAAAAACTTTTAAATATATAAAAATTTTGTCATTAGGACAATTACCTATTTTACTATGATTACTTAATTACAACGCCACAACTAGCTGCTTGAATGGCTACTGCTGCCACTTTTAGAGTCCACAGAAAATTAATACTCGTAAGCTTTGGCTTTTCTTCACCTTGCCGTTGGAGTAACTACAGTTCAATTTGCAAATTGCTAGGTCTTGTTTGTCGCCAGGAGGTCCAAACAAACACACGTGGGCATTAACTTATCTTCTTTTCATGCCAGTCCAAAAGTTTTAAACTTTCACCCAATAAAAACACAAAATTTTTCCTTCACTCCTCAGTCTGTGAGAAAATGGACACAATCAGTCTTTGGAGAGGGGTATGGTGTTATCTGTCCACACACCAACATCAGTGAACAACCCTCAACAAGAAAAAACAATCTAAGTTCCTTAACACACTACCAAAAATTACAAAAAAGTTAACCGAACTCAGCTGGACCTTTGTTAATCTTCCCAGTTAACTACGTGGTGAACCAGAGTGGTTTCCTTCCATGCACCTGTTTCTTGACATAGAGAGCGAGAAACTCAAAATACTGGAAATTCCTTAGCAGCCCTTTAAAAACTGAAATCTTGCCCTTCCACTTCTTATTTAATCCAAGTTTGCAATTAAATGATTCAAACCTTAACAAGTCATAACATAACAACATAGTGTTCTTGCTACTAACACCAAACTTGTCTAATGCTATTNTTTTGGGGCTTGTACAACGGTCATTATGCTTGTTTCATCAAGATTATATATACGGTCTGGTGTAAAATTACCCCTTGTTAGTACCGTTTCATAGTTATCCTGAAATTGTTTCACATTATGCTTATTAAAACTAGTGGATCTGGATAAACTTGTGTTTTCAGGTTTTCTTTGTGCCGTTTCATGAATCCTTTTAACCATTCTATCCCTGCTTCTCCATGTTCAGACCATTTAGCCGGACANAACGCATTATCGTGCTTCTCTATAATTATTCCAACGAAAGCCAGTGAGGTTCTATTTCTTTCCGATGGAAATTTGAGTAACACATAATCTCCACGGTTTATATTTGTTATCTCTGGTTCTTTTTCTTCATATTCCGTTTCTGTAGTCTCTTCGCAATCTGTCATATCTAAATCTTCTTGAATATCATCATCTATATGCATTTCTTCATCTGAATCAGTAGTTGAGCTAGACAACTTGTTTCTAGTTTTTCTTTTTAACAAACTTTTGTTCTTACTGCATGCTCGTCCCCCACGTTTGAAAGTTGGATTAATTAATGACTTTTTCAGGCGTTCCATACGTTCCAGGTATGCGTTTTCGAATTCATTTTTTACGGGAGAGTCAGTAAGGATACGTGACTTGCCCTTTTTTCTTCCTCTCCTTGAGTCTTTTCTTTGAGGAGCTTTAGGAAAGGGTCTTACAGCCTCAGGCGTCAAATTAATTTTGGAAGCATCTTGATTGCTTGCTTGATCCGTGCTATTTGTTGTCAAATTTAATTGTTTTGATTGATGATTAGCTCTTATTGTCGTCACTGCAAAAGATCCCTCAGCCCATCCCGAGGATCAATACTATGAAACTCGTCTTTCGGGTGGTACATCACATCTTAATGAAACTTCAGAAGTGGTTATGATATTGGATGCAGGTAAAGCATCAGATACATCTGATGCATGAGGAGCTTCTAAGGCGACTGGTGCTTCTTCTGGTTGTAGAGCGGATGTTTCTGGTAAAGGGCGATTAGTGACCTCTGCACAGTCAAAGTCATCGTCAGAAAATGCGTTTTTAGGAAAAGGATATATACCAGGTGTTGAAAACCCTAAAAGAATATTGCGGGCTACGTACGTTGCATTGTATGCTGGTGTGACAATACTTGCTAAGTCATGGATGGTTATTGNGTCAGAAAATGCGTTTTTAGAAAAAGGATATATACCAGGTGTTGAAAACCCTGAAAGAATATTGCGGGCTACGTACGTTGCATTGTATGCTGGTGTGACAATACTTGCTAAGTCATGGATGGTTATTGTCTTTCCGGGATGGGATAAAAGCCAATCATTTTGTGCCACTGATAACTTTTGCTTAAAAGGGCCATTCACCGCCACATCTAAAGGCTGCAAACGATGGGTGCAGTGTGGAGGAAATGTAACAACAACAATTCCATTTTCACGACAGTATTTAATGGCATCTAATGTACAATGACTTTCATGATTGTCCATAANCCATTTTCACGACAGTATTTAATGGCATCTAATGTACAATGACTTTCATGATTGTCCATAAGCAGCAATAATTGGTTCTCCTTGGAGNTTGTCCATAAGCAGCAATAATTGGTCCTCCTTGGAACATCTCGTCATACATTTTATGTGTTGTAGAACCTTTATAAACAAGGGTCCAGTCATCCAACCACTCGTGGGACTGTTCGCGTAGCCAATGCTTCCAGCAGGAGCACCAAAGAGCATTGTATCATGCAATCGAGGTCTAGGAAATATGAACACTGGTGGTAACGCATTTCCTATGGCATTTACTATACCACACATTGTTATTAATTGGCCNCCAATGCTTCCAGCAGGAGCACCAAAGAGCATTGTATCATGAAAACGAGCTCTAGGAAATATGAACACTGGTGGTAACGCATTTCCTATGGCATTTACTATACCACACATTGTTATTAATNTCACGACAGTATTTAATGGCATCTAATGTACAATGACTTTCATGATTGTCCATAAGCAGCAATAATTGGTCCTCCTCGGAACATCTCGTCATACATTTTATGTGTTGTAGTACCTTTATAAACAAGGGTCCAGTCATCCAACCACTCGTGGGACTGTTCGCGTAGCCAATGCTTCCAGCAGGAGCACCAAAGAGCATTGTATCATGAAATCGAGCTCTAGGAAATATGAACACTGGTGGTAACGCATTTCCTATGGCATTTACTATACCACACATTGTTATTAATTGGCCACGTTCAGCAGAAACACACTGTCCAACCTGTTTTGCTCCTGTTGGAGCTATAACTTTTGGGGCTTGTACAACGGTCATTATGCTTGTTTCATCAAGATTATATATACGGTCTGGTGTAAAATTACCCCTTCTTAGTACCGTTTCATAGTTATCCTGAAATTGTTTCACATTATGCTTATTAAAACTAGTGGATCTGGATAAACTTGTGTTTTCAGGTTTTCTTAGTGAAAGTTCTTTGTGCCGTTTCATGAATCCTTTTAACCATTCTATCCCTGCTTCTCCATGTTCAGACCATTTAGCCGGACATTTTTTTAATGCTGTTGCATATTCAAACGCTAAAGCCCTCGCCTGTTTATAGGTCAAACCGTAATTCATCTTGGAACTTTTTAGTAAATATCCCTTTAACATATTTTCTTCATCTTTATTAAACACTTGAGCTACAGTATATTTCGTTGTAAACTTTTCACTATTTAACTGTCTGTTTTCTTTGTGTCTTTTTACTCGATAATGTAATGTGTTTGGTTTAATATTATAATATTCAGCTGCTCTTCTCAGCTTAATATTTCCATTAACGACTTCAAGAACAGCATTACTCACATCATCTTCATTCACCTCGCCTTCCCGCTTCTTTTTGTAGTTTCGAACCATTTNTCACATCACCTTCATTCACCTCGCCTTCCCACTTCTTTTTGTAGTTTCGAACCATTTGTATCTACAAAATATAAAAAAAGTTGTTTATTTATAATGTTTTTTCAATAATTTGCGAAACACCTACGAACAAATCAAATTTAACGTATATAAAAGCC
>NQII01004699.1:137805-192257 GCA_002778355.1 Clitarchus hookeri | reverse complement strand
GAATTAACTAAACAATTGCATACTGTAATACATAGTTGAGACAATACAGTAAAAATAATGGACAGTATTTGAATAATAATGTATAGAAGCCATAAAATCAATCAATACTTATTAAAATATATATAATTTCATTATGTAGAATTGTACAGTAACAAAGTTTGAAAAAAAAACTGTAATCAAAATTTATCTTTTTAAACGCTCCTGTTAAAAAATTTTGTTAAAAAAAAGTTAATATCATAGGACTGTAGGTAATGTTTTGTTAATTTCAAGGCAATTGTTTTGGCATATTTACTGATTTTGTGTTTTGTATTCTGCATTTTTTGCAAACAAATTAGCNTAATTTCAAGGCAATTGTTTTGGCATATTTACTGATTTTGTGTTTTGTATTCTGCATTTTTTGCAAACAAATTAGCGATTTTTAAATTTAAAACCATAGACTGTACATGATAGCTACCATCATTCAAGTATCTTGTAAATAAATATAACACCAACAAAATATATTAAGTATGTAGTTCATATTCTGTTCTTGATTTTATATTTCGGGAATTTGCGCACTGCCAAGACTTTTCCATAGCCGTAAACATCAAATGATTCAATCACAAGTGATTTATTCACCTTTTTTTACTTCTGTATTGACATAGTAGTTATGTGAAAACTATATTTGTTGTTTTTACAAGCTATGTACGGGCTGGGGCACTGTACTTTACTCGTGAACTGCGGTTGCTGCAGGCAGTAGTGGTTTGCTGTGGTTACCCAGCAATCTCGAGGTCTGCTCTTAACTTCTCACTGGTAGTGACTTGCCATCATCACATGCCTGTAAAAGTGGCGGTTCACCAATAACATGGTACTGGTACATTGCGTAACTTTCTTTTATTTTTAAACCTTCTCCTTGAACATCCTTCAGTTTCTTTTGAAGGAAAATTGTAACTTTTTTTTTACAGTTACCGTAGTGTATTTTGTAATATTACTGCTGGGATTATAATTTTTGAATAAAATAACATCAGTGTTCTTGGGAATTATTTAAAATAAATAAGTTTATTTTACACATTGCATTCCCTTAAAATATATTTTCTGGCTGAAATATTAATGTGTTGGTATGAAAGCTAAACAGATGACTGCAGTCAGTATCCAAGTCGAAATGTACCAAATTGCAAATGACTCAATAGTTGAATGATCAGTTTGAACGTAACCTAAGTGTCAGTTGAAGTGGTGTTTGGCTTTGCACATGTGTCTTGGAGGTGAGCAAGGAGCATACTAGGAAAGAGATACAACTCACCAACATGTTGTCTAGATGACTTTGCTTTTCAGTTTTTCTTACTGTTCATCAAGTGGAAAACTGGCATATGTGACTTCAAGGGTTGACTTCCAATACTTTTTACAATTAGGCATTGAAGACTGCCGATGCCTTGTTTTCTTACTTTTGTAGTGTTCCCCTACTCGTAAACCAATTTGAAACTAAACAATCTTGGTAAACATAATGGTAAACAAGGCACAAAACAGCAATTGGGACAGTACAGCAACTTTGCAACAATTGCATCAAGTTACAAAACTGTCATGGTGTAATTTGCTATTACTTACAAGCGAAATTATTTTCTAACCACCTCAAAGTAATAAACTGATCGAAGGTATTTAGCATGTTTCTAAGTTTATAGTGTTCAAGGATGACTAAATTTCCATGTTATTTCTGGTATTGGTAATGTGATTGTGACCTGAGAAAATAGTGACCGGGCAAGGCCTGTAGTGTGTCGTTGCCTCTGTATTAGAGTTGCAGGGGGTAGGGCTGTGCATTATCCAGTTTTCAGTAGCATTTCGAAATATGGAGACTTTATTGGTATCGGTGCTATATATCATTCCTGGAAAATATTGGAAATTGACAGCGATATATCACAAATAGCACATATTGCCAATAAGGCATACTTAATATAGCTTATTGCCAACAGTGCATTTACTGCTTATTTTGCATACCGCCAACATCACATGTACTGTTAATATCCATATTGCCAAAATCGCATACTGTCAACATAGCGTGGAGTGGAGAGCTTTTGGCAGCTCTTAACACCGAGGTCTTGAGAGCCGTGATAGTGAGCTGAGTATGGAGCAGCACCAGAATGCAAGGGTGGAGGAAAACAGGAGTTCTCCGAGAAAACCCGCNCATTCCTGGAAAATATTGGAAATTGACAGCGATATATCACAAATAGCACATATTGCCAATAAGGCATACTTAATATCGCTTATTGCCAACAGTGCATTTACTGCTTATTTTGCATACCGCCAACATCACATGTACTGTTAATATCCATATTGCCAAAATCGCATACTGTCAACATAGCGTGGAGTGGAGAGCTTTTGGCAGCTCTTAACACCGAGGTCTTGAGAGCCATGATAGTGAGCTGAGTATGGAGCAGCACCAGAATGCAAGGGTGGAGGAAAACAGGAGTTCTCCGAGAAAACCCGCCAACCAGCGGTATCGTCAGGCACGATTCGAAAGTCAGAGAGAGACCCCGCCGGGAATCGAACCCGATTCGCCTAGGTGGAAGGCGAGTAGTCTGACCACTACACCACCGCGTCTCCGTNCCAACCAGCGGTATCGTCAGGCACGATTCGAAAGTCAGAGAGAGACCCCGCCGGGAATCGAACCCGATTCGCCTAGGTGGAAGGCGAGTAGTCTGACCACTACACCACCGCGTCTCCGTCACTATAGCACACTGCCAGCATCTTGATATGCTATGTACTGCCCTACGCTGTTGGGCCATATCGCAGTTGTGATATTTCAGAACTACTGTTTCGTGATCGATGCATCACAGTATCGCACAGCTATAGCCGTGGTGGGGAGCGGAGTGCCGTGTTCGTGAGAACGAGGGGAGGGAGTGCGGCATCTCTCGGCGGGCTNGGTGAGTAATGCACGGAGCGAGCGGATGCGGGCGGGCGGCCGTGAACTCGCGCGGTGGGAGCCGCCGCCGGCACGCACGCCGTAACTGCTATATATAGCGAGCGAGTTGAACGTCTCCTCGCCCCGGCCACGCTAGGCCCTCGCAACAGGTTGCACGACGCGGAATTGATGTGCGTCCTGCACGGAAACAGGACCGGTGCGAGTGGCCCCGCGGCGTCCCAAGTCTTCTTCCTTCTTGGCGCTCGGCCAGAACTCCCGCTGCCTACTCACGTCACCCAGACTAGACAACCTCGTCCTTCCCCGCCAATCAATAAGGTTGGCTTCGCAATTAAAAAATTAAGAGTTCACCTTAGAATTATGACATGTACAGAAGTCGGTGTGTGTTGTTTAACACATTGGTTCACAATATAAATGAGCAGGTAGTGTGCGTGGTTGGGTTTTAGTTAAATTGTTAAACCAGTGTGCAGAATGTACGAGACCGGGCGCTATACTATGTGAATTGTGAATTGTAAATCCAGAAATAAGTCTTAGTTCCCTGTGNCAGAATGTACGAGACCGGGCGCTATACTATGTGAATTGTGAATTGTAAATCCAGAAATAAGTCTTAGTTCCCTGTGTGAGAGACATATGGTCACTGCGTAATACGTTATTCCTAATTCCTAATTTCCAAACCCAGTGCAAGGTTTTCTTCTACTCTGCCAAATTATCTGTATACAAATGTCGAGGACAAGCCGGGTAATCCGCCTCGAAGTACTCTGAAAGGTTAACACTGTGCCCCACATATTTATGAGCATGTGTACACCAGCCACTTGCTGCCGAGCGCTTCCATCCCTTCCCGAAGGGGTAGGTGACGATAGAGTGAAGGGAGGAGATAGTTGTGGCCTTGTGTAATTCATATATTTTCCGGAAGTATACCGGGCTTGAAGCTTCCATACCACTTAGTCATCGAAATGGATAAAATGATTGTGTGCTATGTGACAATTTTACTGACAGTAGCTTGCCTTGTGCGAAGATTTACAATAGCTTGCAATTGATCAGATGTAAATCTGGTGATATTTTAGTGTAACCTAGCGTGAGCTGTGTTAGGTTAACGTAAAATTGCCCAAAAGACTAGTAAACAAGAGGTATCGCAGGTATTTAAACTTAATTCATTACCTCTAGCATAGGGCCTGGACCCACCACGAAATATAGTATTTAAAAGGAAACGAAAGTAAACGTGGTTCTTCCCAATACTGGAAAAGAGGTGTTCGAGACATCCAGAGACCATCAGGTTGCATTGCGCNCAGAATGTACGAGACCGGGCGCTATACTATGTGAATTGTGAATTGTAAATCCAGAAATAAGTCTTAGTTCCCTGTGCGAGAGACCTATGGTCACTGCGTAATACGTTATTCCTAATTCCTAATTTCCAAACCCAGTGCAAGGTTTTCTTCTACTCTGCCAAATTATCTGTATACAAATCTCGAGGACAAGCCGGGTAATCCGCCTCGAAGTACTCTGAAAGGTTAACACTGTGCCCCACATATTTATGAGCATGNGGGTAATCCGCCTCGAAGTACTCTGAAAGGTTAACACTGTGCCCCACATATTTATGAGCATGTGTACACCAGCCACCAGCCACCTGCTGCCGAGCGCTTCCATCCCTTCCCGAAGGGGTAGGTGACGGATAGAGTGAAGGGAGGAGATAGTTGTGGCCTTGTGTAATTCATATATTTTCCGGAAGTATACCGGGCTTGAAGCNGAAGGGAGGAGATAGTTGTGGCCTTGTGTAATTCATATATTTTCCGGAAGTATACCGGGCTTGAAGCTTCCATACCTACTTAGTCATCGAAATGGATAAAATGATTGTGTGCTATGTGACAATTTTACTGACAGTAGCTTGCCTTGTGCGAAGATTTACAATAGCTTGCAATTGATCAGATGTAAATCTGGTGATATTTTAGTGTAACCTAGCGTGAGCTGTGTTAGGTTAACGTAAAATTGCCCAAAAGACTAGTAAACAAGAGGTATCGCAGGTATTTAAACTTAATTCATTACCTCTAGCATAGAGCCTGGACCCACCACGAAATATAGTATTTAAAAGGAAACAAAAGTAAACGTGGTTCTTCCCAATACTGGAAAAGAGGTGTTCGAGACATCCAGAGACCATCAGGTTGCATTGCGCNAAAAGTAAACGTGGTTCTTCCCAATACTGGAAAAGAGGTGTTCGAGACATCCAGAGACCATCAGGTTGCATTGCGCCCGCAAAATTGTAAGTAGATGGAAATAAGGGTTTCTGGAAACTGCGGGGGCGACAGGCAGCAAGTCGTATCTGGAAACAGTTAATCGATTTCGTTGTATGAATAACAATGGGGAGAAACCTTCAATTAAAATTAATTCTGATGTTCTCTTTACGAATGTTTTTTATTTTCTTTAAAACTTGAAATTTGTTGGAAAAGGTAAAGCAACTGCGATAGTCTCTCCATCGCCTGGGAAGAAGCATTCAAAAAGTCGCTTGGCACCGAAATTTAATACATTACATTTTGCTATACAGTTAAACATCGAATATAAACCTCAAGGGACCTGCATTTATGAGGTTTGTAATAACGAGATTTGTATTAGTAGGTGTTTGCGACAATTGTGTAAAATATCAAACAGTGAACTGTCCACTGTGTGATACAGTTTAATGGAAAATAAGAGATTCATATCACTAGAACGACTTCTTTCTACACCAGCGACCTTCATTACATTGTAATACTAAATAAATATTTAATATTATGCGCAGAAATTAGCATTAAAATTGCGTATTTCACTCCAAGGGGAAAGAAGACAAGTTTACATCAACGAAAACTTTGCACTGAAGTTTTTATGAAGTGTTTTTTAATGTGAGGTGTTTCGTATTGAAATAAGCTCGTTAGTGTCGTGCAGTTGTTGAAGCGCTACGTGGACACGGAGGATAAGAATGGTAGCACCGTGCAGACAAGATGGGCACCTGCTGGAAGTTCGTCGACCCTCCCTAGCCCCAAGACTCTGAGGCCATCACGCAAGACCCGAGCACCTTACCACTGGCGGGGCGGGGCGTCTATCTCCCTTTCTCTCTCTTTCTATTTCCACCTGAAACAACGTTGCTTCCCATTCGCTCAACCCATTTACGCCAGGGTACATACTCCAGTCTCCGCTGTTTGGTATCCCGTTGGTTTATTGGTCTTCATTTCATATTGTGGCGAAAGATTATACACTGCACTAACATATTATTTCAGTAGGTTTAAATTGTAAATTACGGCNTCATTTCATATTGTGGCGAAAGATTATACACTGCACTAACATATTATTTCAGTAGGTTTAAATTGTAAATTACGGCCAATTCCGTATCTCAGAACTGTTTAGAAAACCAATGTGTGCGTGCTTTAAGCTGTGAGCATTATATAAAAATACGAGTACTTACTACTAAGAAATTATTTCCGCGAGTAAATCCGTAATTCCTCATTTTTGGGCAATTTTTTTTTCTTCATATACAGGATGGAAATGAACTGTACCGACAAACTTCGCCAGGTGATTCCTCATTAAAAAACAGGCCAAATATATATGCACGACCTATAGTCGAAGTATTTTTCCGGAAGGGTGTAACCATCCTTGAAAGTTTAGCTGAAGCAGACTTTTATTGATCGCAATACAGCCAGAATGAGAAACAAATCTGAGTTTCTGAATAACGCGTTCTTGAACGACGAAGTGCAAACCATAAAAAATTGGTTGCGTTAATCAACTCCCTTCATAAAGACGCATGGGTTGGATTCCCATTTGTGCATTTAAAAATGTGACACTTCGATATTTTTTTTTCCTGCGGAATAGTAATCTAACTTTCATGGCAATTGAAAAGGCGGTATTGGGTTTTTATGCTAAATGCCATCGTTTTCAAGAAATTAATGCATTATGATCTAACAGTGCAAATTTTGCAATTCATTATGCATTAATTTCTCGAAAATGATGGCATGTAGCATTGAATTTCAAGCTGAACTTTTATCGAATCGTATGGTCGATTTTCAATCCGCAGGGTCTGCCCAAAATGCCACAGTCACATTTGTAAGGTTCCAGTCTATCCGGTTTTATGGAAGGGGTTGATATTCGTAACCAATTTTTTACGGTTGTGCACATCGTCGTACAAAAATGCATTATCCAAAAACTTGCAGATTTGTTTCTCGTTCTGGACGTGTTACAAGCAATAAAAAGTATGCTTCAGCTAAACTTTCAAGGGTGGTTACACCCTTCCGGAGAAGACTTCTGCTACAGGTCGTATATATATTTTAGGCCTATTTTTTTTATGAGGAATCGCCTGGCGAAGTTTGTCGGTAGAGTTCATTTCCACCCTGCATTTAGACTTCCCCCGTGTTCTCTTTACCAGTGGTGACGTCACTGCCATCAGTCGGTCAACCCAGGACATAACAGTTACACTGTTTGTGTGGGTAGTTTAAAAATACTAATGTTTTCATAAATGTGTTAAATATTAATTATTTTAGTTGGCTTAGCTTGTAAATAAGAGAGGTTTCGGAGAAAAATCCTTATTTCCGGCTGTCGCTAAAAAAAAATCGGAATATGTGGCATCTCTGTGCAGCTTGTGCTAGCGCTACGCAGTAGAGCTGTCATGTTTATCGAGACGAGATCGTTGATTTTAGATTTGGTTTGTTAGAGAACGTTTCAAATACAAAGGTGTTTGAGAAAATGTGGAGTCGCCCGTCTTCAATACCTAATTGTAGAAAGTATTGGAAGTCAATCCCCAAAATAATGTATACCAGTTTCCAACTAGATGAACAGTAGGATAAAACTTAAAACTAAAGTCGTCACCTAGACAATGTTGACCTTGACGAAGATAGGTTCCCTAGTTTGTCGCATCAGGGTAGCCTATATCTGAATTCATAGCTTTTCATCGTACGGGTGTGCTTTGACGAATGTTATGTTGTCTATAGAACTGAAATGTGTTTTACATATTGTAGTTGTAAATAAGAGTTCTGCGCAATACATTACAGTCAGTGTCGCCTCTCTGCTTGACTTGCTGTGTGATATTGTGGGCACAGGAAAGAGCGGGTCGCTTGTAGGGCAACAGCAGGGGTAATCCCCGTGAAGCTGCCCCGGGAATGTGGGGCCGGCTCGCCAAACCTGTTGGTCGCCACTTCCCGGGACACTTGCCGCGGTCGTCTTCCCTCTGTCTTCCCTGCGCCCTCGAGAAGGGACCCTCTATGTCAGCTCCTTGTACTCTCCGCGTCGCGTCATACGGTCTGCTGTAGGCGCCTTCGTGGGCGGCACTCCGCCTCTCTCTATCACACCTTGCCCTGCTGCGGGTAGCTTGCGTAGTGCATGTAAATGCGAGATATAATCGGTGTAGCACACAGCCAGGGGAGAAACAGCGTATCTAGCTCGAGGTGCGAGCATTTAGGTTCCACACTTACGCCTCCCGCTTACCTGGCGCTTAAGCTGCGTTGCAGTGTGTTTGAAATACAAGTTTTTCCACGAAACTATTAAACGTGCGTGCTGTGTGCTTTCAAGACGTCACGCACAGTAGAAACACAATTTCAAACTACTCCATAAAGACTAAAAATGTTTTTTTTTACAGCGCTGTATCTTCTAATATTGCATTAAACCTTTCTATAAACTTTCCGCCATTAAAATTATATGGTCACCGCTGAAAGTCCCTTAGGGACACGCAGTGCGACTATGACACTGCACGTCAGTTCAGAGCCTTGCGCTTAGCGACGATGGCGCACTTGATACGCGTGGCAATGCCGCCCTTATCGCTCCCGCGCCTCTCGATCTCAGACGCTGATAAAAGGTCCAGGCAGGTGGGAGCCTTAACTTTTTGGTTAGTTTCTAAAATTTTGCTTTGGTGCGATCAAAATCTAAATTACACGCTGAATAGAGAAAAGTCTATAAATAAGAAGCAAAGATGTGTGCAAGTATCATAAACACCTTATAACAGTTCATTAGAGACCGTCTACTATAAAGCGCTACACCTAACGTCGACACCCCCAACATTTCTGGAGCGGTTGCAGATCACGAAATGTCGTTTTCGCTAAATGAAATTACGCATGGGGGGCAAGTAATTCGCGCGAAGTGACTATTCGTAACACGTGTATGGACATAAATAATTAAACCACATATGATTTTTCCCCTGGAAACCTACGTTTATTTAAACGGCATCAGAAGGTTCGTGCGAAAAGAAATTCAGTGATCTAGCATATGCAATGGAAAGTAACACAGAAACATCAAGAAATAATGTACAAATATGATTTAGTACCACTTTCGTGCACCAATTCCCCTCGCACATAACCGGCCAACACTGGCAGGCTTGCTAGACTAGGGGGCGCACGCCCCAGGTTACGACGATAGTTGGAGAGGTAAGGCGGTGTGGGTGCAGGGGAGCGCAGTTAGGGGCAGAATGATCGGCGACGGCGTTGCGGGAGAGTTGCAGATCTGCTGGCGGAGGTCTGCTCTCGAGACCCACCTGCTACACGGCAAACCTGTTACTGCAGGCCCGATGACACCCGGTGCCCCTCTCCGGCCTCTTTCGCTCTCTGGGGTGCATGTCCTTCCCTTACCCCCTACTCCATATAGCCGCGGTGTCCAGCCGCTTTTTTTTTTGCAAAGGGCCACAACCATTATTGTGGACTTGTCCGCGGGCAGCAAGCATACAACCCACAAGAACCTCGAAACACGACGACATGTGTGTTCCAGTTATTTTACTAATATAACCCAATATTTAATGACATTAAGTATATTATTTACAGAAGATTCCATACTTATCGAAAGGAATTAATCTTTCTTTCGATACCTGGAATGTTGTTAATATTACAGAAGTAAGTCCGCGGGTCGCATGACATGAAATGGCGGTGCTCAGGCATTTGGGCCAGAGGACCAAAGCCCTGAATTTCAATGTGAATAATTAAATGGCAAATGTAAAGGACTTGTGGGCACAAGTGCCATGGAAACCTACCTTACCACGGGCGATCGGATAGTCGCTACTCTAGGTTGCCTAGGGCGCCAGATTCAATGAGGTTGGACTCGTGGCGGCAGTGGTTCAAACACCACATGCTGGAGGAGACCTGGAGGTCTCCCTACCTAGAGAAGACTCCACGTGGTGGGAGCCGTGCAGCTCCGGTACTGGGCGGGACAGTCAGTAGAGACTGCATAGTGCCTCGTGTGAGTGTGTCTCGGAGGATGTGAGAGGGGAGCGGACGGCGTATCGCAGTATAGTCTACCAGCAGTTTCTTCACGTTTTAAATCAAACCTTGGAAAAATTTCCCCATCTATGACGTATTTGATTGTTTCCTAAATTTCCCATGTACCGCAAGCATTTTATACTTTGGTTGAAATAAAATTACCGTAAACAGGGGTTACTTTGCACCTGCAGGGGTAACTTTGCACTACTTAAAATTTTCGTCCTGGTGCAATCTGGCAAAGAAACAGAGGACTGTAGCTAGATGTTTTAGATTTTTAATGCTAACTTACCCAGGTAACGTTTACTGCCCTTTCACCAAATGGCACACTAATATTTTGAGTGTTGCAATGTTACCCCAGCAGGTGTAAAATGACCCCGGTTTACGGTACTTTATTATTTTTAAATGGAATTTTTATTAATATGTTATTTATAAATTTTAATATTTCTCTGTTGAGTTGAGAGATTTGGGCGGCTCTTAACATCGAGGTCTTGAGAGCCGATAAGGGTGAAATGAGGTGTTAATGTAGCAGCGCCGGAATGCAAGGGCGGGGAAAACGGGAGATCCTCGAGAAAACCCGTCCGAGCATTGAACCCGGTTCGGCCTTGGAAGAATACGGAGGGGGAAGGGGGGTCAAGACTAGGCGCTCAGCCACCGTGGCCCCAATATTTGTTTTATAAGGTATAAATTAAAACAGAGAAAATAGGTGTGTTGATAATGTCTAGTAAGAAATAGTTCTTATGCAAAATGTTACTAAACTGAGTGCGCACGAATGTGCTGCGTTGCTCCATTGGTGTAATGTTCTACACTTAATCTGCATGAGGTGGAGGAATAACCTGTAAGTAGAACTTTAGCAGGGCTTCAGAAAAATTGCAACTAACCGTGAATGGACTTATACCAGGTTTGGGCCTGGAATTGGTCTACTGCGGTATTCGCTTTATGTTCTTTTGCCCTATACGTGTGTCGGGCGCGACCGTCCATTACGTCGCATCGTAGTAACAATTACACCGAGTGTCGATAAATGTTCTTATGCCTTGTGTGCTCTTAACACCATATGTACAACCCCCTAACTATGCAGGTATTAAACTTATAAACAAATTACCAGAGGCTGTCATTGAAAATAAAACATCCTCATGTTCAAAAAACTTTTTACTGTGTAATCCCTTGTACTCAGTAGATGAGTTTATAGAGAGTTGATCAGCAACAAGGGGGAGAGGGGAGGCTTTGAAACTCTGAAACTCTTTATGGAATTATTTATATGTATCTAAAATTTTATAGAACTTCTTAAATTATCTTGTTTAAATAAAATTCGTTATGTTATATGCAACTGTAAGATTTTGTATACTGTAACTTACAGGTGTGTTGTTTTGAAATATGAGCTATAACTTAAGGTATCAACAATGATATTTATATTGTAAGGTGATTTTACTTGAAAAATTTGTTTTATGCATGTTCTATGATTGTATGTTTTATGTAACATACATTTTCTTGTAAATCGCTTTGGACAACTCCCTTTCAGTAAGTACTGGAATACAAGGAGGATAAATAAATAAAATTAACGTTATCATGGGTCTCAGCACTTATTCATGCCTCAATCAAGCAAAACTTTAAAATTATTATAAAAATACATATTTTACAAATTTGCCTATTCGTATTATTTATATGCGCTAAAAAAAAACAAAGCTAAAAAAAGTAATTACAGTATTCATAAATGTTTACCTAACACTTGCCATTCAACGTTTTAGTCACTATGTATGTAGGGGCACATACAATTTTTCAAAGGTGGTTCTCAAGTCGCCCTCCCCCCGGATCAGCCCACTGCACACTGACCACCTCCTGGGTCGTGCCTGTGTGTACAGGTTGTGTTGTATGTAATACATGTAAATTATGTCGTGTAGCCACCAGGAGGCCCTAACCCAGCACCCCGGGCCCACAGGTGACCACTACGCTACTTCCACCCCGCTTGTTGTTCCCATCTCGTACATCGACTCCCCGTTATTGGGAAAGTAAATGGGAAATGCGTCTCTAGCCACGCCCATGTCTGTATAGCAGTAGGAGCGGCCGTATTTATCCCTGCATACCGACCGGGAAGGGGGAGAGCCTGTAGCCCTCAGCCACTGCGTGAAGGCAGGGACAAATGACGCGCGTCTCTGGTTCCCAGCCGTGAAGAAACTTGTTGCCCTTGGAATGGCATGCTAGTGCTGGTGTGAGTGAGAAGGGACTGTAGAGTCGACCTTCACACGTGTACCACGTGCTCCCTCGCCTTTACGGCCGTGGCGCAGTGTTTGCGTCCAGCAACCAAGTATCGCTTTGTGTTCCATTGCAGTGCGATGTGCCTGCGATCTCTTTCCGTGTCTTCAGCATCTATGTATCCAGACATTTTCTTTAAGAGGAGTGGAGAAGTTAGGGCGGCTCTTAACATCGAGGTCTTGAGAGCCGATAAGGGTGAAGAGAGGTGAGTATGGAGCAGCGACGGAATACAATGGCGGGGGAAATGGGAGATCCCCGAGAAAACCCGCCGACCAGTGGCATCGTCCGGTGCGATTCCTTCGCGTGAAAAGCGAACCCGGTTCGCCTTGGTGGGAGGCGAGTGCTGTATCCGCGGCGCCACTGTGACCCCAAGGGGGGAAGGATTACACTGACTGAAATTGAAAAGGAAGGGCTGCGGAGAGTTTATACCGGCATCAGTGGTAATGACGCGTGTGTTAATTACTAGAAATTCGATGATAAAATTGCATCACAGTATAATAAAATGCATTATTGTTTTTATCACAGTTTATTAGAGGATTATAAATATTTTTGACAACCTGATGGGCAACAACCCCCAATCCTTCCTTTCCGCGGTTGCGCTCCGTGTATTGAGTCCTCGTTCCTTTCATGAGGAATATTCATTTGTAAATTGGGGCGCCGTTTCTACCTCGAACCTAGATAGGTATCCACAGTTGCAACGTTTCTCTAATGCTTTTCTTAATCAGTAAGGGCGCCTGTTTTTCGCGAAACGATTTCAGGAAAAAGTTGTGTTCCAAGCACTTTTAGTTCAGACCCACTTTCGTGATTGGATCATTTGAATTGTTAAGAGTCTTATGTCTGCCTGTGTATCACGGACGGTCAGTATCGGGAAAACTTAATTCAGATTGGCTCAGTCGTGTAACAGACACTCTTCACACAAATACAAGCGGTCAATGGCCAAAGGAAGGTTGCAGGTGTGCACGTGGGATATTGAAGTCTAGCCTCCGCGTAGATGTTTTCGCGAAGAGCAGGTGGCAGTATTCAGACATCACTAAAGCATGTTGGGCAGTTTTGTAATACTAGGATTTCTGTCGAAGTTCTGCGCACTGCTCGGTGGCCATCTTAACCAAGTACTAATTACCACAGCCATTAAGGTGGCAAGTCGCCCGGGTAAGCCGCCGAGCGGCGTGCACAGCTCCAGCAGAAAACGTTTTATTAAAAAACCGTCCAAGGTGTATGAGTGAGGTCTGCTTACGAATAGCATTTAAGAAACATTACACGGACGTATGCGTCTTTCAGTTCCTCCATTTCTCTCTAAAGCATGATTTTGTGATATTGGAAGTGGTTAAAACGGGTGTTTTCGCGGTCATTTTTGGTAGGAATATCCCGGTACATAACATTGAAAAAGGAATAGGGACGTGCATCAAACATTTATTTGTATTATTACTTCATAGAATGGTAGGGTCACCACTGAAAGTCTCGTAGAGGCGCGTTATCAACGGCAAGACTGTACGCCAGTTCAATGTTTTGCGCGTAGAGGCAATGAGAGAGTTTATGCGCATGTATCGGTCGCCTCTAGCGCTCCACGCGCTTTTAGGTCTCAGACGTGCAACATTCCTTCAACCAGGCGGACACCTTAAGTTTGTGGACTGACTGTCGCCCCCGAGTATAGGAAACCACGCATCACGGCCTCCACCATTGTAGACTATGCTGTGTATTATCACTAGTTGTCGACTTACGCCTCGCACTTGCCTGAAACTACTCTGCTTTCAAATGTATTGCGTAAAATTAATGTAGGAAATTTTTAAGATACCCTACGATAACTGCAGCCCCGTCGAATTATCATAAAGTATGTGTGAGGCGAAGTGAGCACTGTAGTCAGTTCGAGGTTTCGTCACATTTTTTAAATCAAACCTTCGAATAAAAAAACACAGTGTATGACGTTCTTGGTTGTTTCCTAAATATATCGTATATCACAAGCGTTTCATATTTGTGTCGAAATAAAAGTATCCAGTTCTTGGTTAAATTAAACTTTTAGCTATATTTTATGCATAAATTATGTAATTTATAATTAATACGAATAAAACAAGGAGAAAATAGGTGGGTTGGTAATGCCCAGTAAAAATAGTTCTCATGAAAAATATGATTACACTGAATGCGCACGAATTCGGTGCGTCGTCCCTCTGGTGCAATTTTCTAAACTCGGTTAAAGTCGCAGCTCCAAGCAAGTACTTCAGCTGCTACTGTCCACTCGCCGTTACTTACTACTCTTCTGAAGTCCTGCTTCCAGGATATTCCTCTCATAAAAACAAAGCTTAACCAGGCCTAGAAAATTACACTAAAAGGACAACGCACCGAATTTGTTCACACTCGGTTTAATAATATTTTGCATCGTAAATATTTCTTACTAGGTATTACCAAAACACATATTTTTCTCTGTTTTTATTCATATTAATTACAAGTGAAATACAGGCAGTCCTCTACTTTCATACATAATATGTTCCTGAAAATGTGTGTGAAAGTTGAATCATATATATATATATATATGCATGCATATATATATATATATGCATGTAATAAGAGGGGTTCCGTTCCCAAGTTACAAGAAAATTTCCAAAAAAATTAATTTTGGTAGAAAGATAATATATTTAATTGATTAACATGTAGAATACTTTCTTGCCTGAAATGTTGATTTTCAACACCTGTATACATATTTGATTTAAGTACTATGTGAATAAATAAGGTAATTAAATATACTTCCTACTTTCTGTAAAACTGTTGTGCAAATGTAACATTTTATTTTGTAGGTTGTAAAAAATATGTAAAAGTTTTTCAGAGATTCATATATTATTTTAACGGAAGCACTCTTTTGTATTGTGCCAATATGACAGCCATATCTAAACATTCTTAACATATGATCCGCTAAGGCTGGTAAACATGGCAGGCAGTGTTAGATGGTAAGTAACAGTGCTATATCAATATGTTGGTAGGTTGCTAAATGTATGAAAGACCAAATCGGTTGTATGAAAGTTGATTTAGAGGTTATAATACTCATGTATGAAAGAACGAGTTGTACGAATGTCGAATGCATGAATGTCGAGGATTGCGTGTATTGTAATTTATAGATAACCTGCAAATATTCAATTTAACTAAGAATAAAATATCTTCATTTTGGGGTCACTTGCTAAAAAGGACACTACCCACAACTCGACTCGCATCTGACCCTAATGAAATGATCAAGGAAAATTATGAAAAATAACAGTTCTATACATATATGTAACGTGCAGTAGTCAGTACTATACAGTCTTCAACGTTTATTTTGATCACATAACAACAAGAAAATAATAGTTGCGCCTATAGTCTTAATTTTGCGTAACGGACAGCACCAACACGCACTAGAATAAAATATACTGTACACTTCGCGGCAAGATGATACTTCCACGAACGCACTTGTTGACGAATACCACCTGTCGTCGTCAGTTCTAACTATCTGTTGCCATTGAGTTAGATCGTCAGTATAAACGTTACCTGTATTCGCAGAAGTGGTTACAATCACAATTATTTATTAATATTCAGCCTATTTTCGAGAGATACGGGATATACGAGTCCTGTCGTATGCCCATACTGGATAGATAATTCTTTCAGTCCCGGGATATGGGAAATCCCGTACAATAAGGAACAGTTGGCAACCCTACTTATATGTAAACACAAATATGAACCCGAAACACATTATAACAATTCCTTAGATACACATGAATGCAACTCGCTGGGTGAGTGAGTGAGTGAGTGAGTAAAGAGATTTGGGCGGCCCTTAACATCGAGGTCTTGAGAGCTGAGGTGAGCGTGGAGCAGCGCCGGAATGAAAGGCCGGGGAAAACGGAAAATTCCCAAAAAAAAAACCCGCCGACCAGTGGCATCGTCCTGCACGATTCCCAAGTGCGAAAATCCGGGAGCGAACCCGCCGGGAATCGAACCCAGTTCGCCTAGGTGGGAGGCGAGTAGTATGACCACTACACCACCGCGGCCCTAGCTACTCTGTGTACAAAACATTTCGCGTGCCCATTTACTGTTATTCTGGCGCCCTTTACTAAATAAGGGAGAGGTTATGTATACCGTGCACACTCTCCCTGGTCACGTCCTACTTGTCACGCCAGTGCGCACTCAGTGTGTCAAGATCGTGTCTTCTCAGGGGAGACAGACTCTAGCAATGGGCGTGGAAGGGGATAGTGGTGGGGTTGTGGGCTGGCCACGCAGGTACGTAGACGGGAAGTAATTTACGCTTCCTGTGCTTCATTGTCTGGCGACTTGGTGTGGCTGGGGAACTTCATTACTATACTAGTCACGGAGATACACTCCTACCACCTGCCTGCCGCCTCGCACTTGCTCCTCTGCGTCTACACGCTCCACTCCCTTCCTTCCTTCTTTCCTTCCGTCCTGCGAGTCAAGCTATGTCTATTCTATGCCGAATAACGGTATTCGCCCTTTCTGATGTCAGACTTGGTCGTCCTCGCCCTGGTCTTTGGGATACAGTTCCAGACGATATAAACTAATGCTGCTTGGGAGAAACAACAGAACAATGCACATTAAGCCAATAGGCCACCTCAGCTTGAGACTGTCCAACTTTCAACCGTCCTATCGCTCTCCACCGCAGGAAGTTTTCCAGGCGTCTTCTCTGTGCCATAGCAGAGTGTGTACATAATGAACATTGCCGTTGGACTAATACAGCAGTAAACACTACGCACACCGTTCGGTAGGGGCACTGACGTCATCGCTTCGTGGTTGTAGAAGGGCAGTATCGCCATTTGCTGTTCAGTATACGGGTTTATTTTCATTTGTTTATATTTTACTATCACCTGATACTATCTTGTGGCACAATGATCACGGGAGGGACATCTGTCTGTTTATTGATTTAATTTAGGACATCAGTGTACATTTAGCGAACTGTTAAAAATTTTCATCGATATTAAAAATAATACTCTCGTGACTACACATATCATATTTAGATATTGAATGGAACTACATCATTGAATTGATATGACGGCCAACAGTAATAAGCAATATTATAATGTGCCAGCTAGTTTTTATTATTATTATTATTGTTAATAGGCCTAAAGAGTTTCACGAGTGTTGGATTCATGTTTGCTACGAACCTGCGCCACACACCCACAGTGTGTGCCAAATACTGATAGCCTACACCAACTGCTGTCGTGTAATAGAAATCTTCCGTGCCGGCTCGCGCAACGACTGTGGTACCGGCTCGTGCTCCAGGTATTGTGAAAGCTTCTAAAATACCAAGTACGGCAGTTGGTATTGTGTACAATATTGACCAGAAATCATGTGACAAACTCCTGGGGGTGATTCCTAATGAAAAATAAGGTGGGGCATACTCTGACAAACACTATAGTATGGTGAATATTAAGTGAGGTATGCGGCATTGAAAATTAAAGTTTGAAATGTATGAATGTAAAAATATCAGGAAGTACTTGAGATAGTGACAAAAATCGAAATCGTGTTTCATGAAATGGAGATTGTAAATCTGTTAAAATGTGGTTGGTTAAATCGTCCCACTTCATTGCTTAAGTAGGGTTAGTTACCCTACACTAGGAGGCAATGAAAATGTAGAGGGAAATTATTACTCCCCATTGTAAAGTGAAGATAAAGGGTCCTCTTCTCCGAACTCGCTCCGGTAAACCGTTTTAGAGAAAATGCCACCCAAAATTTCGAAGGTGCGATGTAGGTACTAAATGCTGTTCACGCTAAAGTGAGCACTTTTGAGTCCCTAAGTTACTTTTTTCTTGCAGCCACTTTTTGTCCTTTAACCACCTTTCTAAATAAATATTGCCATGTAAGTAATAAACACTATACCACCCGCGCCACGCACGTAGCTGAGGAAACGAGTGAGGATATACTCGGTGCATGCGTGGAGGGGCCTTGGCTGCTGGCAATTCAGTATGTGCCTGCAGCTGGTCGTGGAAACATGGAACGTTGTACACGAGTGAGCTAGCCGACATGCACCTCGTGCACGGAGCAGCCAACACGAGTGCAAGGCGGCAGTGGAGCTGTACCCAGCGTCGTGTCAACCCTCCCATGTGACGTCGAGTTTGGACAAGATAACTTTTTTTTGTCTTCATTTTATCATGGGGAGTAATAATTTGCCTCGAATTTTTCATTAACGCCTAGTGTTCCAAAGTTACCTGCGAAAATAGGGCGACTACTCTTACTTTAGCAATGAAGGGTGTACGATTTGACCAACCATTTTTTAACAGATTTACAATTTCCATTTCATGAAACACGATTCAGATTGTTTTTTTTTTTTTCCCTCCATCTCAAGTACTTCCTGATATTTTCACATTCGTGCATTTCAAACTTTGATTTTCAATACAGCATACCTCCCTTAATATTCATCTTGTCAATTATACCCCGCCTTATTTTTCATAAGGAACCACTTCTCTGAGTTTGGCACATGAAAGGTTGAAGTTATATATTATCAACTTAATGGGAAGAGTCTGGCGATAACGGGGTGGGCAGCTGTGGTTGTAGTTTCCGAACTGAAAATATGGTTGGTCGTTTTCGGTAGTTATTCCGCACACGCCACTGACCTACCTTTTTGCTGTAGTCGATATAGATCCGCAGGCGCCAACCAATCGTTCTTAACTCGAGCGAAGACACGTAACCAAGGGGGCGACGCTCTACAAGCACTGTCTAGTCACTACTTTCGCAGGTCACAATATCCATGCCAACATTCAAAACAGCATGGACGTTTATCTATGCCTAAAAGTTCTAAATTTAGAAACAACTAATATGTTTTGCTCAATTTACTTCTGCGTGGTTGGAAAAATAATTTAACTTCTAATATATAAGAAATTATTCAACGGAAATTTTGTGCTTCCGTCGTTGCGTAGTTGCTCTGTTCCTCTTTATACTGTGTGCCATGCCTGCTGTTATATTTACCCTACTGATGTGTATATCCAGATGTGTTTGAAGGCGGGCGGTACCAACCACCATGTGTGTTCCCCATTGCTCTTCACCGTGTATTTGGTTGGGTTGTAATGGTTAAAGTCAGTCAGACTGCAGCTACAGCCTCCAGTGGTGTTGTTTCGCTGTTTGAGCTATCTGAGGCTTCTCTAACAGACACTATTCGCATGTTTTGGGAGAACGAGAAAGTACCTTATGTTCAGCATTGTAGTCCAGAAGATATTGAATGCGAGAGTCAATTTGTTGAAAACCATTCGCGAGACCCAGAGGGTAGATATGTCCTGAGACTACCTTTCAAGGAAAAGGAACCAGAGTTAGGAGATTCCCCGCAGTTTTGCTGTCCAACAGTTGCATCAACTGGAATGCAGACTGTGTCGTCAGCCAGAAACCAAAAGGGAATATTCCAATTTTTTGCACGGGTATGAAGAATTTGGACACATGCATCCGCTTGAGAATGGAGTTGGACACACTCCTCGTTATTACATCCCACATCACTGTGTGTAGAAGGAATCCAGCTCAACAACCAAGTGAAGGGTGGTGTTTGATGCTTCAGTGGCCTCCTTTTCTGGAAGGTCTCTTAATGATATTCTTCTGACAGGACCTAAACTTCAGAATTACATTGTGGACATTATTACACATTTCCATCTTCATCCCATTGTAATGACCACAGATGTTTGTAAAATGTATCGATAGGTGCGCTTACATCCAGAGGATGCACCTTATCAAATAATTATTTTGCGTGCGTCCTCTGATCAGCCAACATGTGAATTACAACTTGACACTGTCACGGGGTGTCAGCAGCTCCTTCATGGCCATGAGAGCCTTACTACAGCTTGCAGTTGAGGAAGGTGGCATGTATCCCAAGGTGGCAAAGGTCGTAATGGAAGATGTATTTGTGGACGATCCCGTGACAGGTGCAGCATCAGATGCAGAAGTCTTCAAGTTGCAACAGGAACTGATAAAGCTCCTAAAGCAAGGGGGTTTGAATTAAGAACATGGTCCAGTAATAGCCAAGCTGTCTTAGATTAAGTACCAGAGAACCACCGAGAGAGTCTACTGAGTCTTGAAGAAAATAGAGATGTGATCAAGGTACTAGGTCTCTAGTGTGACTCAACGTTGGATGTGTTTTCATATAATATTCCATCAGCCTGCACAACAGTCACCAAACGAGCTATTCTTTCAGACAATTCTAGGTTGTAAGACCTACTAGGGTGGCTTACTCCAGTTGTCATTCAAACTAAGATTTTCTTCCAAACAATCTGGCGGTTGGTTGTGTCATGGGGTGAAGCTCTACCTCGAGAAATCCTGGAGGACTGGCAGGCTTTCATCTGCCAACTGGGTGTCCTCAGCAAATTGTCCATACCTCGTCTTGTGTCAGCACCACAGCCAGAATATCAGCTTCATTGCTTTAGCGATGCATCCAATGAAGGTAACGCAGCTGTTGTGTATCTACGTACTGCTCATCAAGGTGAGGTGAAGACACTCCTGCTTCTGGCCAAATCCTGTGTTGCGCCACTAAAAACAGTCACACTTAATTGCAGCTTGCACATTTACTCATTAAGTTACTTGAGTCAGTAATGTCGACCCTTTCAGAACGTATCCACATTAGCTGTATTACTGCATGATGTGATTCCACAATGGTCCTCTCCTGGATCAGGAGTCCTCCTCATCGTCCGAAAACTTTTGTGGCAAACAGAGTCGCTCGCATTCAAGAGAGCAAGATTACGGTACAGTGGAGACCTGTGCTTTCTGCTGACAATGCTGCAGACTGTGCTTCCAGAGGATTCTTGCCCCCAATAGTTACTGACACACACACGCACACGCACACACACACTCACTTTGGTGGAGTGGGCCTTGTTGGTTAATATCTGAGAAGGAATCGTGGCCATGTCGAGGAGTAGCGACCAGTATTCATGAGGGTGAAGAAAATCTAAAACAGCATATGGTTGTTTCATTTGTTGAACATTGTGAGCCAAACCTCCTTGCAAGTCTCTCTAGGTTCTCTTTCTGGTCACAGCTTCAGAGTGTGCTTGCTTATGTATTAAGATGAATTTCAAATCTGAAGGTGTCACTAGGGTGTCGATGCACTGGTCCCCCTACTGGCGTAGAACTTGATACTGCTAAGATGTGCCTGAAGCAGATTCAATAAGAATGTTTCAGCTCGGAGATTGAATGTTTGATTTCAGAGGGTGAATGCCCCCTCTGATATTGGATTATAAAGTTGAATCAATTCTTGAATCCCGATGGCATTCTGCGTGTGGGTGGACGTTTACAAAATTCACACCTAACTTGCAAAGCAAAACATCAAATCTTGCTACCCAAGAGGAATTTTGTGACAATCTGATAATTGATTGTCATCATCTCGTGCACCTCCATGCTGGTTCCAATACCACACTTGCATCAATTCTTTGCGAGTACTGGATTGTGGCAGGGAAGGGATCTGTCAGTGACAGAATCCACAGTTGTATAAAGTGCTAATTGTTCAGAACCACCAAAACACAGTCATTGATGGGAAATATTCCACCAAGTAGGGTTCATCAAGCGAGGCCATTTATAAACATCGGTGTTGACTATGGGGGCCTGTTCCAAATCAAACAGTCGCTTGTTCGGAACAATCGTGCGTCGAAGGCTTATTTGTGCCTATTCGTTTGCTTAGATACAAAGGGAGTTACATTTAGAAATCGTTTCTTCTTTGAGCACCGCAGCTTTTCTGGATGCGTTATCCAGATTTACTGCTAGCCGCGGGCTTTGTAAAAATGTTTTTTTCCCGACTGCGGAACAAACTTTGCAGGCGCACGTTGTTATTTCAGTGATCTACAGAAGTTCTTAAGGGAGAGTGCCAACTTGCAGTGTGTTACGGATACCCTTGCCACTCGTGGCATTCATTGGAGCCTCAATCCTCCATCTGCACCACATGTTGGTGGGCTGTGGGAGGCAGCCATAAAATCTGCAAAGTACCTCCTGAAAATATTTTTAAGCCAGCGGGAGCCTTTGAGGAGCTGACAACTCTCAGTGCCCAGATTGAAATAGTCCTTAACTCACGTCCACTGTGTGCCATTTCATCAGATCCAGATGACGTAGAGGCCCTGACACCAGCACACTTCCTCATGGGCACCACCCTGACAGCACCTCCAGCTCCAGACTTCACAGAGATCCAGCCAAACAAATTGGACGGGTGGCAGCTGGTCCAGTGTGCTACTCAGCATTTCTGTCGTAGATGGCACAAGGAGAACCTGCATACATTACAACCACGTGGCAAGTGGACCAAGAGTGAAGGTGAGCGACCTTCTCCTTGTCAAGGAAGACCACTTGGCCCCCCTGCAGTGGTAGCTTGGGCGTGTTGCAGTTCTACATGCGGGCAAGGCTGGAGTTTGCAGAGTGGCCACCATTAAGCAGCAACCTCGAACAGTGAAGCGCCCCGTTATCAAGTTGTGTCGCCTATCCATTAATTGAGAACCACACATATAATTATGGCATTGTACATATTTTCTAGTTTGCTTAAACGTGTTATTTTTGGTGGGCGGTATGTTTAGGTTTGTTTTGGTTTGTGTCGTTTAGAGTAGGTACTTGGATTCAAATTCAAATTTAGCGCCAACTGTTGTGAGTACCATGGTGGGCGGCCATCTTGACTTGTGGTGCCATCTATAAAGGAAAACAGTTCGGTACCGTCACTCAGTTTTTCTGCACGTCACGCAGCTGGAATGTGTTACGAAGGATATTGTGTGGCAACAGTTGGTATTGCGCAGCTAGCGTGATCACTGTCCGGGCGAGGCAGATGAGCGCAGGAAGTGTCCGGCAGTGCAGGCGGAAGTCTGGCTCGGCGTGCGCGGACTGACGGACAAGGTAACGGGCCTGGCAGGACACTCCTGCGCCGATCGCCGTACACGGCAGGTCCTTGCCTCGTAACGGCCGCAGCTCCTAGCAGACACTTCCTNGGACACTCCTGCGCCGATCGCCGTACACGGCAGGTCCTTGCCTCGTAACGGCCGCAGCTCCTAGCAGACACTTCCTTCCGTCACAACACGCCGCCTTCTAGGACGACACCCTGTTATGGACACTCCACTGGGACTGAGCTCTTTACAAAGCCCTGCTCACGATGTACTTTTATCCTCAACTCATTTCGGAACCTTCCGCCGTACGTAAAGCTTGGTTTGTGTACGAGACGTCTGCCTGGAACGTGTACAAAAATGCCTGGTTCATAGTGAATGTACACGTATTATGTTCAACCAATCACACACGATTTATTAGCAAGTAACATATTTTAGAGGATTTTTTTTTAATGAGTTGAGGAAAATAAAAACGAAGTTTTTTGTGGATAAAAGATAGTCACATTAATGCAGTATATTACTTCTTATTCTTCTTTTCGCTTACAATTCTGTTGGCTGAATTACCCGAACGAAATACAATATCTCAATTTCGTACACATTGTTCAAGTTGTACGCATTGTATGTAATACCATTTTCCTCGAATAAAAAAATTACTCTCTATATTTTTTGAATAATTGATGATAAATGCAAAATTGTTATGTTTTGCTGCAGCAAAAATGAAAAAATACTAAATGTTACAGATAAAAATTTACGAAGTAAAATAATTTAAATATAAAGACATTTTTGCATATTTAAAAAAAAAATTTTAATCTATGAACTGTTATTTTGTGATTACATAGCGCCCAGCATGAGTTTACATTGTACATTTTTCCATTTGTACAACGCAACGTAGTATTTGTTATTACGGCTGCAGCAAAACAGAAAAATATTGGTTTTGGCATCAAATTATTCAAAAAATACAAAGTGTAAAACTGATGTATTCTAGAAAAATGTTATCATATGTAATGCGTATAAGTTGAACAATGTTTGGTACGATGCTTAAATAATTAATTTTTTGGTATCCAACACCTTTGAGATGTTCCTACTGACACGTAAACGATGACCATGAATAGTTTCGTAAAAATCACATCTTTCATTTCATCGTGAAATTTGCAGTGTTCCGTCTCGCTTCGTTCATGCTCAATCGAAGCGGTTAATAGTTGCATTTTTAAGGAAGTAAGTGTGTTGCTAATATGCACATTCGTGCCCTTGCGTGTGTGAAACAACACACTTGGACTTCAATAGCCATACATTACACACACTCTTACGGCTACCGCCTACCTGGAGCCGTTTCCCGCGTTTGGGACCGATAAGGGCGACACTGCCACGCACATCAAGTACGCTATCGCCGCTAAGCGCAAGGCTCTTAACTGTCGTGCAGTGTTCTCGTCGCAATGTGTGTACCTATGGGACTTTCAGCGGTGACCCTATTGTTTTATTGGTGGAAAGTCTGTAGGAAGACTCAATGCAGGGTCCTTGAGTAGTTTTGTTATGTATCAGATGCGTATATTCTGAGATACAGAGCTTTGAAAAAGAAGCAGTTTTTAGTATTTTTGNGTAGTTTTGTTATGTATCAGATGCGTATATTCTGAGATACAGAGCTTTGAAAAAGAAGCAGTTTTTAGTATTTTTGAAGTGCTCATAAATGGTGTTTCTAATATGCGTGACGTCTTGAAAATACACAACAGCCCTCGCCTGAAGTGTGTCTTGTTTTCGGAGATCGGCACATTGGGCTCACGTTGAATAGTTTCGTAGATAGACGTGTAGTTCAAACACTGTGCAACGCACAGGTTAATGGGACCCTTCATTTGTCAAGTCTTAGAACTATTTTTTTTTTATCAATTCTCTGACTTTTAACTTATTGTAGCCAGCATGCCAGTATGTCCTCTAGCATACGTGTAGTCATGGACAGTGATTTTTATTAAGGTNTTTAACTTATTGTAGCCAGCATGCCAGTATGTCCTCTAGCATACGTGTAGTCATGGACAGTGATTTTTATTAAGGTAGAACAAACGCGTCTGCCTTGTCGTTTATCTGTGCAGAGAGGAGATGTGCACTGCCGACACGCACAACGCCCACAGCTGCAGCCAGGTGGAGAAAGTTTCACGAGATATTTTGCGTGAAAGCATGTTCGTCTCCTCTCGTCTGCTCACCGCCTCCGCAGTCGCGCTGTTCACGGGAATTCTCAGAGTTTAACTTTGGTTGCCTTAAACTTTCTAGAGGAGGCCGCGGTGGTGCATTGGTCAGACTACTTGCCTCCCACCAAGAGGAGTCGGGTTCGATTCCCGGCTGGGCAACCCTGCACATATCGGGAACGTGGCGGGCGTAGTCTTTGGACGGCGGGTTTTCTCGGGGATCTCCCGTTTCCCCTACCTCTGCATTCCTGCGCTGCTCCACCCTCACCGCACTTCACACACACAGGCGCTCAACACCTCTATGTTAAGAGCCGAGCAAACCACTNAGGAGTCGGGTTCGATTCCCGGCTGGGCAACCCTGCACATATCGGGAACGTGGTGGGCGTAGTCTTTGGACGGCGGGTTTTCTCGGGGATCTCCCGTTTCCCCTACCTCTGCATTCCTGCGCTGCTCCACCCTCACCGCACTTCACACACACAGGCGCTCAACACCTCTATGTTAAGAGCCGAGCAAACCACTCAACTCAAAATGGACTTCCCAGACGGGGGAAAATAAAAAAGGGGAGGGTGAAGTAAATACAAATACGCATGTTGTTATTGTGCTTGTTATACATCGTTAGTGTACCGTCTGCCTGTTTTTTCGCCACTTCNCTCAACTCAAAATGGACTTCCCAGACGGGGGAAAATAAAAAAGGGGAGGGTGAAGTAAATACAAATACGCATGTTGTGATTGTGCTTGTGATACATCGTTAGTGTACCGTCTGCCTGTTTTTTCGCCACTTCAAAAAAATCTGTCAATTCAAATCGTCACGTTTATTTGCTGGTGCCAGTGTAGACAGAATTTATTGTGAATGTGTTTAAATGAGACTGTATGTGTTGCCCAAGACAAGAAAAACGGGTTCTTGTGCAATATGTTTTCGTCGTCAGTTCTGCATTAGTTAACGTTGCATCCCGAGTATAATCGTTCACATCCGACATGATGCAGAATAGTTGTAATCGTGGCCAGTGCTGTGCGAGGTCAGAAGCTAGCGCCAACACAGACACCGTCTTTCCCTGGGTAATGCTATTGGTTGCTACTGGCACACCAACTATCTGTGATTGGTTGCTTCTTGTGTCTTAGAGCTACCGAAAACCTTTCCATAGGTTCCAAAGTGTAAGTTTTTATAAATCAATTCGTAAGTACTACTCACACAAAAAATTACCCGTTTTTGCAACATCTTAAATTAAAAATACATGTGTACGTTAAGGGGTTAAAAACAGACGTCCTGAAGACAGTCTGTTTGCTTAAATTGTCTTACAGCTTCAGGCCGACCTCCCGTGGCGCAGTTTCTTGGTGCACCGCCGGTCTGTGGTGCGGGAGGCTTTGGGTTCGAATCCCAGGTAAGGCATGGCTGTTAGTTTAAGTTAGGTTATAAGCTAGTTTGTAAGCCATCCCCTGGTAAGCCTTTAGGCATAACACCGGTGGACGTTAATAAGCCCTATAAAATACAATACAATACAATCTTACAGCTTCAGAAATGAAAGGGAAAAATATTGCGCTTGCTATTTCCCATGCTTGAGCTAATTCTTGAATATCATAAAATCTGACAATTAAATTCACAACTGTAGTGAAGCAAAAAAAAAAGTATTCTTAGCCTCGCTCCATCTCCCTGTTTTTCTTGCGCAAATATTTGTACGAAATACCCATTTAACTTGTTACCTTAAAGTATTCTTTTCTCGCATAAAAATTTTAGACAGCATTTGTTTTATAATGGCATGTCAATCATAATTTCAAGGTTTTTCTAGACATGCAAATAATGTAAATTAACTCACTTACCGAAACCAGATAATTGACATTGAAATAAGACACGATGAGTTACTTCAAGGAATCTTTAAAGTCACGCTGTGAAACGTTTTCGCTATTTAAAAAAAATAGTGCTTCTAAAATTTGAGATAAATTTTTTTTAGAAAAATTTTGGATTATGCCTGTCATAAAACATAGTGACGTGCAGAAATGTTTGGTTATTCTGTAAGGAGCATAGAAGGATATTTTGTTACCCTAACTTCTCGTCTCCGCGCCATTTGCCAAACCAAACACACTTTAAGCTGTACTCATTTACGTCGTCGGGCCGGGAGCAGCTGATCATTTTGCTCCTTCCAGGCTCCTTGGGAGTATATCACACGTAAAACAACAAAAGGAATTACTGAAGTATTTTGGAAGTTTCCAAATTTATTTACTTTGTAATTTTTGTAAAAGGGGACACGACTGTTGGTACTCTGCCTTTGCGACAGCAGGTAGCGGGAAGAACACACCGCGCCGACAAACCTATTATAGCCCATTCACGATGACATCCTACTTTACTGAAGCCCTTCTGAAGTTCTACTTCCAGGATATTCTTCCGCCTTATGCTAACAAAGCTTAACTGAGTTTACAAAATTACGTCAAAGGGACAATGCACCGCATTCGTGCGCACTCAGTGTAATAATATTTTGCATAAGAACTATTTCTTAATCGGCATTACCAACACACCTATTTTCTCATTGTTTTATTCGTATCAATTATAAATTAAATATTGTAATTTATAAATAAAATATAAGCAAAAGTCAATTTTAACAAAAAACAAGGTAATGTCAGGTTAACATAAGTATAAAAAGCTTGTGACACATGACATATTTAGGAAATAATGAAACACATATTACATGGAGTGATTTTTCAAAGGTTTGGTTCAAAAAGTGTGAAGATACCATGAATAGACTATAGTGAGTGTTGTGGAACTTGAGTTGGCGAGCCAAGCAAGTGTGCCTTCCTGTCGGCAGGTTGGCGTGACCACCTTGCCGGTGTCTGTTACACTTGTACAACCTCGTGCTTGTAAACGACACCACGTGCTTGCTAATCGCCTCTAACAACGGCCCGACAAGTATCTCCCGACAGCACAGACAAGCTGCTGCTCATTCAGGTTACAGCGCTGTCTTCATTACGACAAGCTACGTAATTTTTGTACACGTGCCGCTATTTTTTTTTTTTTATCTTCCAAGAATAAGGCAGAAGTTCAAAAGCGCTCTGCCGTCATTTTCTTCAATTTTTTGCATATTGCGTCATTTTTCGTTGTGATATGGATAAATAGTCCTGAAATAGTACGACAATGGAGGAAAAAGACTTTTCAAAAATTAGTGAAATGAAAATAAAGAATTTTAAGGTTGCATTTTCCCCAGTACATATTTCAAAATCGAACAAAATTAGTATGTTAAACTACAGCTCAAAATAATTGTTAATGTTATTACAATGTCACGAATAACGTTTCTTGGAGATTTGTTGTGTGGTTATCCCGTATTTCAATTTTAAATTTTGAAATATTTTAATTTGAAATAGCCGGAAGTGATGCATGGTAGGTACTAACCTAGAGAAATGTGCTACCCGTGGTGTTTATCTATTGTTATGACGTAATTACCACGTGTGCATTAAAGGAACACACAACGTAGACTTGGTGTAACACAGCCAGGGGAGTTGTTCTCGAGNCGTAATTACCACGTGTGCATTAAAGGAACACACAACGTAGACTTGGTGTAACACAGCCAGGGGAGTTGTTCTCGAGTCGAGAAAATCTGCGTTTGAAATAGTGCCGCAGGTCAAAGCTAGATATGCAACCTGTCCTACTAAGCCGCCCCTTACAACCCCAACAATTACCTACAACCCTAATCTTTTTATTACCCGCCAAATGTTCACAGGTGGCAGATATCACTTCAGACTGACACTATTCACGCATTTGTTATTTCACCACGTTGTTTTTTTGGCATTTTGCGAATAACTACTTTTAATTCGCAATTTTGAAGGGCTTGTCCCCCCCCCCTCTTATAATCGCGCTAGGTCATAGGTTGTATTTCCCGTAACAAATGATTATGAAAAGTTTGTACTTAGAGTTCAGGTTAATCCTATATATATNAGGTACTAACCTAGAGAAATGTGCTACCCGTGGTGTTTATCTATTGTTATGACGTAATTACCACGTGTGCATTAAAGGAACACACAACGTAGACTTGGTGTAACACAGCCAGGGGAGTTGTTCTCGAGAAAATGTGCGTTTGTAATAGTGCCGCAGGTCAAAGCTAGATATGCAACCTGCCCTACTAAGCCGCCCCTTACAACCCCAACAATTACCTACAACCCTAATCTTTTTATTACCCGCCAAATGTTCACAGGTGGCAGATATCACTTCAGACTGACACTATTCACGCATTTGTTATTTCACCACGTTGTTTTTTGGCATTTTGCGAATAACTACTTTTAATTCGCAATTTTGAAGGGCTTGTCCCCCCCCCCCTCTTATAATCGCGCTAGGTCATAGGTTGTATTTCCCGTAACAAATGATTATGAAAAGTTTGTACTTGGAGTCAGGTTAATCCTATATATTCATTTACAGTATGTAAAATACACACAACACAAACAAAAAACTTGGCCTTTGTATTGCACGCATTTCTTATTTATTTAGTTATTGAAGTTGGTAGGTCGGCTGAGGAGGTCGCGTGTGTTGTGTTGGGCCCAGCGTGCGAGCTGTGTACGTAGGTCGATTTAGTCGAAACGTAAGATGGTGATGACTACCCGTTAACCGGCCACCTTTGCCGCGGATGCACATCGACAGACGAGATTTGTGGCCACACCTGTACCCTTAACGTATGTGAGCTTAGAAGCGAAGAAAACGGGCGAGTTTCTACAATCTTGTATCAGTTTATCTTGCAACACTGTCGCAAAGTTTACAGCGGATACATTTCCAGCAGAGTAAATACTTAATTTCGTAGTAAAATTGAAAGGACATTATAATTTATATTCTTAACGATACGCAGATGTGCCCAACAATAATTTTTAGTTTTACGGTAATGGTGCACTTACGCACTTAACTGTATAACGCCTTGTTGTGTACAAGTATGTTTGTTGAACCGCGCATTAAAGTCTCTGTAGTTTTCACGCTAGATTTGCCTGTAAATAAGTTTATTTGAATACGTAATAGTTGATACTTCAAAGTGCACCAATATTCGCTAGAAGTATAATTTCAAATGTTTTAAATTTTTTTCTTACCCTAAAGAACGTCTAGTTTGGAGAGTCGGTGTTGCTTAGATTTATATGGTTATGTGTTACAAGATGTTCCCTTTTGAATTAATTTAAGGATGTTCTTAATGTAACAATTGTACCTGCTTTTGACGTGAATACGTCTTTACAATGAGACCGACACGTGGAGCTCCAGGAAGGAAAAGGTGAGGCGATGTAATAACATTTGAAGGGAGATCGATCCCGACAGTATAACTTCCTGACCAAAGTTCAGTTGCGCAAGCGACTACCATACGAGCATTACCTTGAGTTGGCGGCTCGGGTGGGGGCCCGCGGCTACATGCGGCTATTCCCGAGCAGTATGTCTCACGACCACGGTGCGCCAGCGCGCTGATGGTATCACCCGCTAACGCTGACGTATTGACGTAAAACCTGCCATAGTTTCCCCCACAGACACACCTCGATGTAAGAACAAAAAATGTTATTGGTAATTACACAAGCTAGGAAGTTGATCGCTAGAACCTATGCAGTGTGTTGATAGATATAGTCCATTCATTGTTACTTCCTACTTTTCTGAAGCTCTTCTGAAGATCTTTTAGTAAACTCCTCCGCCCCGTGCAAACAAAACTTAACTAAGTGATAAAACGTCTGTGATGACGTGATATGTTTAGGAAACAAGACTCGTCATACTTGGGGTAGTTTTTCAAATGTTATATTCAAGAAGTGTAAGTAGTGGTCGACTTCCTCATGCTTCTCGGCTGACAATGCGGTGTGTTGTGAGCGGAGGAGTAGCTTCTAATAGAATATAAATAGAAGGGAGCTACGGCTGGTGGCCTCAGACAGACACAGACAGGGATGTGGTAGGAGGCTGTAGTAACGTCTTGTAGCACGGAGATGGCATCGAGGCGAGATGCCTCGCCAGGTAGGACTGTCTGGGAGGAGCAAGTCAGTGTTCCCTCTCTCCTCCTGCCCTCGCTGACGCCGCTGCTCGGGCTAACACAATTACCTAGTGCCGCGCCGCGGTCGTAAACACGGCCGCCCATAAATCTGGCTGCGCAGGTAGGCGCCGTCTGTCCCTCGCTTGACCTTGACGAGGACTCGTGTCACACTTCCCTGGACCCAGCCCCAGCCCCAGCTCTGTCTTCCCTCTCCGTACACAAGACTCGAGAGCCAGCACAGCGCCACAGAGAAACCAAGTAGGGCGCTCTTTATTGCCAATATAATAACATTCGTCATAGGACATCAGTACGATGAAAACCTGTGGATTCAGATATTGGCTACCCAGAGGACAATCTAGGGAACTTATCTTCAAGGAGAACGTTGTCTAGATGACTGCTTTGGTTTTAAGGTTTTTTATACTTTTCGTCTAGTTGGAACATTTTATACATTATTTTGGGGGTTGACTTTCAATAATTTCTACATTTGGCACTGAAGACTAGTGACTCCTCATTTTCTCAAACGTCCTTCGTTCGACGTCCTTTTAACACGAATTCGAAAATCAATTATCTCGTTTCGGTAAACTCAACAGCAGATAAGGCATGGCAAGTGGAACAGGGCAGCAACTGTGCAACTATCGCTTTAAGTCACAACATTGTAGGCGTGTAATGTTCTATATATTAAAAGATAAATTATTTTTCTAACCACTTCGCAGTAATAAAGTGAGCAAAATTGCTTTGGTAGTTTCTAAGTTTATAATTTTTAACATAAATAAATTTTCATTTTTTTTTTTTTTGTTTTGGTAACACGGCTGTGACCTGAGAAAGTAGTGGCTGGGAACGAACGCCTTCTCGAGTGTCACCAGAAATAACTTTTAAGTGTGCGCAGTAGTGAAGCGTTGGTTTGAGGGATATTTTGCAGATGACGTTCCGAACATAACTGTATAAACAATTAAACATGTTACCAAATAGCAGTTAATTATAACTGTTACGTTAAATAACGCCCATCCCTAGCCAGCACGCCTAGACGACGTTGTCTTAAAAGTACTATTTCACGCATAACATTTCAGACTTTTTTTTTTTCATAATGGCATGTCAGAATCATAGTTTAAGTTTTTTTGGAACGTTCAAATAATAAAAACTAACTCACCAAAATGAGTTAATTTACTTATAAAAGAAATATTATGTGTTACTTCAGGAAATATTTCAAAATTAGGCTATGAAATATTCTCTCAGATTTTAAAAATTGCCCAATGTAAAGAAATTTTTTTCATGCTTTGTAGCAGTTTATGATTTTTTTCCAAAAATAGATTTTACTAAACATACCTTAAAACGCGTTAAGACAATCTTTTATAGTCACCTTTATTAACTTTCCTGTAAATGTTTTGTTCTCGTATATTATAAACTGTGATTTTGACATGCCCTAATGCAAAAACTATGCGATATAATTGTTGTAAGCAATGTGTACTCGCTCATGAACATTCCTTAGCGNTCACGGGAGAAGGGAGCGAGCGGCTTGCCATGTATCTGCACCGGAGTGTACAGCACGCACAACTCCTTACAAACTACTACGCACGCTACCGACGTTATCAGCTAAGTACGACATTATGAAAGAAAAATGCACATCATTTGTAGCACTGCGCAATATTTTGCTGCAATTTACTTATTTTTAAGTGTTATAAAACAAAATTAACCGTATTTATATCCTGGATGCTTCAGGAAGCAATTTTGCTATAAAACATTTATCCAGTAGGGCAGTTATAATAATTACTATCAGTAATGTGCATTGATTTCTATTATAAAATGACAACTTTCATGACAGAAATCTATATGCATAAAATCAGGTACTAAAAAAACTTTGTAAACACCATTACAATTGTTTTATGACATACAACGAGGGAGTAATTGTTATAATGGTTTTGCTTCAAGAACTGCGGGAAGGGGGGTTGCAAAATATGCTTGATTAAGCATATTAAAATGGAAATACGCCTATTTGTTGTTAAAATGTCATATTGATAGTTTTTTTTTTCAATTGAAACAAGTAAATTCTAACAAAATATTGTGTAGAGTTATAAAATATGTATATTCATGTAATATGTAACATGACTCGTATTTCCGGAACAATGTCGACAGTGTGTGCAGTGTACTATAGTTAGTAATGAGTTGTGCTACTGTTGCTACAGTTGGCTGCAGTGTGCTCTGCTGTAAGCCAGTCTGCGTGTGCCTACAGTGGTACTCTGTCAACTTGGCAAGATTTTCACAGTTCGACGAAAGTAGCGCCAATATTTATTTACTTTTCGTTTATGCATCCTTTCGCCATCAGCTGGTGCGTCTAGTGGCAGCTGTATGTTTATTTTATTAACACGCTGTCAGCTAATCCACTTTCCATTGTAATGTTAAACAAATCTTAAGGTAAGACTCAGATCTGTCTAAAAAAAAAAATTGTACGCTATAAAAGTAAAAATAGAAAACCTTGAAAAAAATAAATTTTTTTAACATTTTTTTTTATTTATTACAGACAACGAATTTGGGTAAACATTTGCGAGACGGTAATTGTAGTTCTTATCACACTTTGGATGTTACAGCTAATATGTTAAGACTGGAAATAAAAGTGATTCGGGAAACTTGCTTGACAACGCACTTTTCATTCGCCAATAAACAACTTACCAACGACTTTTCCAAAGCAGTTATTCTGCTATTACTGATACTAAACAGCTTGAGTTAGAAATACGTGGCGTGGAATAACGTAAGAATTGCTTCAAAACTACCCATGAGCATCCCACTTTCTTCGTTTTATTAATACAGAATAGTGACAACACGAAAACAACAAAAGTATGGGTTTGCGGGAAGAGAACTTGGTGTGTAATGGACCTAAGCGTAACGAAAACGATTACCGGCCCATTATAAATTACTAGTAATCAAAATAGCTGTACACGGAAATACAAATTTTTTTTTTTAAATTATACAGAGCTCGCGGACAAATAAAACCATTGGTATCTGTTCGTAAATTTCTTATTTTACACAAGAAAACTATATATTTTTTCTGGCTGGTTGTAGTTCAGGATCTGCCTAACAGATGGCGTGGTAGGGCTTGTTGTGAGCCGAACTTTTTCCTCAATAGGTAGCAGCACGTTGGCCTGCTCTTGATTCCGTCTTTATAAAAGTTCACATTTCTCCTGTTATTGGCTCAAAACGACAAGAGTTTAAAATATATTTCGTCGAATTATTTGAAAAACATGATTCAACTGTACCCTCCGATATTTCTGTAGGCTTTTGGAATTAATATCAAGCATGTATGGGAGGTGTGGAGAGTGGGGGTACGACATAAAAAGAACTTCCAATGTTTGAAGTTGCATTTCATTTGAATACGGACCGTTTTAATGTATATTTCATTTTGAACACACATACATTTCTACTTTAGCACGGAATTTAGTTTGTAACACTAATAACAACTGGTTCGTAATCACGTAAAATAAAACTTATTAATTCATCTAGGAACTCTTTCTCTTTAATGTGCGTCGGCAGTGCGCGACGTCACGCGACACGATTAATCAGACCGCGCACTGGCCGAGGAGCGCGCACGCTATACGCTATGCATCTGTACTGCACTCTACACCTGCAGTTCTCGTCTCTCTCCATGGATATAGCCCATTCACGGTCACTGCCAACTTTTCTGAAGCCCTGCTTAAGTTCTACTTCCAGGATATTCCTCCGCCTCATACTAACAAAGTTTAACCACGTCTAAAAAAACTACACCAAAGGAACAACGCATCGCATTCGTGTTCACTCAGTGTAGTAATATTTTGCATGAGAACGGTTTCTTACTATACATTACCAACACACACATTTTCTCACTGTTTTCATTCATATTAATTATAAATGAAACATAATTTATAGACAAAATATAAGTAACAGTTCAATTTAACGAAAACGAGGTATTTTTCTGTAAGTCAAGTATAAAACGCTTGTAATACATTATGTGCTAAGAAAACAACCAAGCACATCGTACATGGGGAGGTTTTCCAAGCGTTTGATTACAAAAGTGTGAAGAAACCGCGAATAGAGTACAGCTACTGGTTCAAGGAGAATTCCTAGTAAGAAAATGGGTGGGATAAATGAAAGCAGGCAGCTGCTCGAAACTCATGAACTTGGAACATTTGCTCGTCTTCGTATAAATCAAAACAGCTTTCCTCGACGTCCTCGAACAAGCCATGCCTTCTCCGGGCATGGGTTCCCTATTTTGAATAATGATCGGTTTGCTGTTCGCACAACACGCCAAGCGTTGTCGGTTTGCTTGGAATCATCTTGTGTGTGTATGTTATAAAACACACACCCGCGCACGCACGCACGCGCACACACACACACACACACACACACACACACACACACCGGTATAAAGGGACAAATTGTGTCAATATAATATTGAACTTTTAATTTTTTATCTTGAATAGGTTGATTACAAAAGAATGTGGTTAAGCGTAAGAGAAGGCTCGCTACAAAAATTAAGACGTATTATCATTATTATTATTATTATTGTAACGTCGTAAGATTGGGCCATATGCAGATTTTAATTATGCACTTGTTTATGTATTTGTAAGACGGAATATGATTTTACAGATGTTAATTTCATTGGCACATTAATTATATTAATTGATATTTAATTTCACTGCTCGTTTAAATTCTATTTTAATTTTATCGTAAACACATTTATGTCTTTTCAGGCTGCGATTTTTGTAAAGAAGTTGAGAAGGCCCTAATATCTGCGCATTTATTGATCCTTTGCCATGGTAACTAAGTGCGTGATGTGTAGTTCTTATCGCTAGCACTCTCGTGATTGGTCAATTGTATATGGCGTTATTTAGTGAAGTGTTTGAAATGAATTTTTTTAGCCATCTTGGTGTTCGAAGGGACGACGCTATCCTGCTTGGGTTTGGCACGCAGGGTTTTAAATCAGATTATAGTACATATAAGGACGCGAGTTCTACCCTGAAAACTGGCCGTCTCGAAGGAGATGAAGACGCGAGGCAAGTTTGAGGAAGAAGCAGGCCTGTATCGGTCGCCGCCCGCGTATATTTTCAAGGTATTCAGTTCGAACTGCCGCGATTGCTGAAATGTGCTGGGACTGTAATGGTACTACAGGCCCGAGAGCCTGAATAAGGAAGCCCGCGATGAGAGGTCCTGCCGCATCCAGGAGGATGCGACTGCCGACAACGAGATCGCCAGGAGCGCATGCAACTTCGAGAATTGTTCGTTTTTAAATTACAATCAGCTAAGTGCAAGAACTATTTTATTAAGTAGCAGAGACGAAGTTATTTTTTTTATCAAGTTGAACTGACTCCAATTGATTTTAACACGGATACCTTGGCATTTATAATATTTTTCTTAAAACACTGAGCTAGTCTGTAGCAAAGAAACAAACTAATTAATTTAGTTTCCTGAAAAGTAGAAATGTTCAATGCCAAGTCTAAAGTAAAATGGAACACATCACTGACGAGAGAGGCGAATTTTGCTGAGGCCACACATAACACCTAGTCTGTGAATTTATTGCATTATTCCTGTCGCAATTACTCTGATTAAAAGCGAACTAATTAAATTCCACGCATTTCTGGCCACGTCTCTGCTGAATAATAATTTCAAGTAACAGTAGGTCTTTTCCTAGCGATTAATTTTGGTTGTTTTTCAGTTGAATTTTTGTTGTTATTTGTGAGTGTTCTTCTGTCACACACTTAAGTTCTTTACATGTGTGTTACACAGTGTCTCGATACAGAGGCCTAACTACCTACATCCTCACATGCAAGGCTAGAGGAACTGTTAGCGACGCTCATCTGGTGCCGTACTCTGGGCTTAATTATCTCCATTCTTACACGTACACATGTAGTGTCTGAGCCACTAGTAAGTTACATCATTATTATTCCTCTGTGCTGTTCCCACAATCCATGTTACGCCCTGTTGTCTAGTTTATATGTCGTGGCGCGGCTAGAATCGCCTTTCGTTACGGCATTACATGGTTCATTACCAACTTCACCTCAGTTCTTGACGTATAATGCCCAAAGCAGATTGATTTATATAAGGCTTCTGTGAGAATATTTTTCAGCCACTTTAAGAAATTTAATTTTCTCTTTCCATGATGTGAAGTCCATTACAGAGCTGATTTTCGTTTTTAATGGAAAATAAGTTGAAGTTTGTTAAAAAGAGCATGCTCTTACTGCAGTCTCGTGGTAGTAATTGGACACTAGACTTTATTTTCCACCATTAAAGTGAATGGCGTTCTAAAACAGTACATGGAGAAAAGTAATTTGAATTTTGAAACTGCTGTTTTCTCGCGTGTTCAGGTAATTGTATTTTGATCTTATGTTGACTCAAAACTCGTGATCGGCTTGTTCCTTTATAATGGCATGTCGCAGTAACGTCTAAACCATTAACCGTTCTTAAAAGGTAAGAGTAAAAATAAATGCATGGGGGTGGGGATTTTTTGTTACCGTTTTCGTATCTCAAACTATTTTGATACCCTATATCTGTAATGAAACCTTCAAGTCGGTAAATACGTATAATATCCTTCCTCCCGCGATATCGCGAACTAATTTTTCTTCGCAAAGTTAAGAGTACACATTTCATTTTTAAGTGTTGGCACGTTGTGGCTTGGAACATTGCTTCGTGGTTTCCAAGGAGCCGCGGTGGTGTAGTGGCAGACTACTTGCCTCCCACCTTGAGGAACCGGGTTCCATTCTCGGTGGGGTCACCCTGATTTTCGCATCTGGGAAACATGATGGACGTTGCCGTTGGCAGGAGAGTTTTCTCGGGGCACTCCCGTTTCCCCTGCCCTTGCATTTCGGCGCTGCTCCATCCTCACCTCACTTCGTCCTCACCAGCGCTGTACACCTCTCAACTCAGTTCAGCAAGATGGGGCGATTTAAGTCGTCTTTTGTCGTTTAACGAGCCAGATATTTCGATGCACGCTGTGAAAGAAAACTTAAAACGTATGGATGAAAATTGGTAAATCAAAAAATATGTAGGACGTATAATTTTCGTTACATACTTTAGGAATAGGTCTAAGTGGCGTGGAGGTTCTGACTGCTGATAATGTTGTGGTTAAAGTGGCGAAGAAAGCTTCGTGTAAACTCGGCGTTGTTAATTGGCGAAACCCGAAGCTAAAGGCAATAACTGAAGTGTTTCGTATTTTGTATTTACAGAATACAACTCCATTTTTCGTCATTAAGGATCTATTTTCTGTATATTATGTGTACATTTCCGTAAACAATTCTTTGAAACGTACGGAAATTTTAAAGTTTGTCTGGGATATCAGCCGATTATAGAGGCCGGGATGACATGGATGGAATACAACCTGTCACAGTCACTGTGTGGCTGAGGACGGGAACAGATTGCAGCTCCCGAAACGTCGCACCTGTTGCCGAAGGAAGCTTGCTATTTTCGTCTCTATTGTCGTCGTCTTGTCGTCCATATTTACATATGTTCTAGCCATTGTGTTAGTTTGTGCTGTGTTCGTTGTCCGTCCAGTTTTTGTAATATGCTTCATTATCCATACTTGCTTGTCTGTCTGGCCACCAACTCTGGCTGTGTTGTGTCGTTTTCCTGATGACATCTGACAACATTCCTGCTCGCAATTATACAATGTATGTTACATTTTCGCTGTGTTGTGTCGCTCTGTTATTTGTTCTATGACTTGATTCCTTCTTGGAATTATATGTGTTACATGTTTGTCGACAAAAGTTATCTCAGGCTCGTTCATTCCTACTTAATTTATTTACGTTTTCTAATCCAAGTTATTTTTAATCTAATTTACTTTGTTTTACCTAGTGGGTTTTCTGTGACTACCACGAAGTGTTTGCAATGACGTGTGTCCATAATTGTTCAAACAACCGGGACGGTGTGGCCAGAGGCAAGTGTAGCCCACACCCTCGCAGGGAGTTGTTAGCCGTCCTTGCACCCGACTCACATACTTGTCGACCGCGGTCTGTTAGCGACTTGCTGCGCAGACGCAGAGAGTGAGGACCAGTGTGTAAGGTGTTATGTTCGAGAGATCGACGTAATGTTGTTCTCGAGTCGCTGAACCGTGCGTCGTGTGCTCGCAGCGCTGCCCAACAGGTAATCTCGACTCACAATTTGAAGTCGTTGGAGAACAAGGGACTTATTTCTGGTGTGAACCAGCGCACGTTGTATGGACAGGTGAACACTACCGCAGACTTCAGTCCAACAACCAGGAGCCCAGAGTAGCGATTCTTATTAGCTTCTCCGCTTACCAAGATTTTAGTTACTTGAGTATCGCTAGCAGGACTTGCCGGAGTTAACGATATTCTGATAGGCAGGTGTTAGAATGTTGTATACATGGACTCCTAAATTCTACTGTTAGTTCGGTAGGGTTTAGCGTCTCGTCGACAGTGAGGTCATTACAGACGGAGCAAGTTGCTCAGAGGAGCAGGAGTGGGGAAGTAATCGGCCATGACCTGTAGTGAGGAACCTTCCCAGCATTCGCCTGGAGTGATGTCAGGAGTGAGTGAGTGAAGAGATTTGGACGGCTCTTAACAGCGAGGTCTTGAGAGCTGATGTGGGTGATTGAGGTGAGTATGGAGCAGCGCCGGAATTACAGGACGGGGAAACGGGAGAACCCCGAGAAAACCTGTCGACCAGCGGCATCGTCCGGCACGATTCCCTCATGCGAAAATCCGAGAGTGACTCAGCCAAGGATTGAACCCGGTTCGCCTTGGTGGGAGGTGAGCAGTCTAACCACTCAGCCGTTGCGGCCCCCTGATTTCAGGAAACAAAAGAGAACCGAATTGAAGATGGCCGGACCGGGATAAGAACACGTCCTTCCAAATGCAAGTCCGCCATCTCTCTTTGCGGTAACTTTTCTACCAACACCAGTAATTAAATGTGTTTAACTTTAAAATTGCCAAGACCTAGGTGGCAGAAGGTAGGCTTGTGTTACAGCGACACGTCGAAATGAAGTAAGAGGTTGACCGTCCCTTCTTTTTCCCTCGTAGCAGCCGTGTTTCAGATGCTTGCTGGTACAGCCCCGGAAAGCACACAAAGATGCGAATAATTTCTACTCCTCCTGTCCTACAAATAACGGTGGGTTACATTTTCTTTTTCATATGAATAGCAGGTAAAGGCCCCTCATGTCCTATCCTCAAAATGTATACTGAAAGGATAATAAATAAATGAGTCTTTCTTTGCAGTAAGGCAGTAGTCTAGGGTATGTAACTTACACATGGATAATTATCGTTTCTTGATAAAAGCAAGTAAGACTGCCACTTTAAATCCTGTTTAAATAATTATTATATGGTTGCATGCAGGGCAAATTTATGAAACCCTATACAGTTTTTAAAGTTTCTTCTATTCGAGAAGTGTGTCTCGCCACACAGTTCTGGCAATTCTTTCTTTNCCCCCCCCAACCCCCCAGAAATGTCAACAATTTGAAGAAATATGAAGGACACGGCGTAGGTTGGCGAGCCCGTGTGAAGTTTGTTCGCCACAGCTTGCAGGTCGTAGTCGTTGACTCCAGTGACTGTACGGCTCACCGTTGGTAGAGAACTTATGAAAACCCTGCTTATAGTCTATTCGCGGTTTCTTCACCATTTTTATATCAAACCTTTGTAAAATCACTCTATGTATGACGTGTTTAGTTATTTCCTAATTATGCTATGTATCACAAGTGTTTTGTACTTCTGTTAACATAAAAGTATCTAATTTTTCGTTAAATTGAAGTTTTTCCTATATTTTATTTATAAATTATAATATTTCATTTATAATAAATATGAATTAAAACAGTGAGAAAACATCTGTGTTGGTAGCGCCTAGTAAGAAATAGTTCTCGTGCAAAATATCACTACTACTGAGTGCGCACGAATTCCGTGCGTTCTCCTTTGGTGTCTAGACTTGGTTAAGCTTAGTTTGCATGCGGCGGAGAAATATCCTGGAAGTAGGACTTTAGCAGGACTTCAGAAAAGTGTGAAGTAACCGTGCATGGAGTATAATTGGTTCTTTTTCCCTGTGCCGCGTTCTTTAGTAGCGTGTGAAAGCAAACTTAGCCGCGGACGTGACAACTGGTTCCGGTGCGTCGCCCAAGTGACATTGGCCTTGTTCGAACTCACCAGCCAGCGGCCGTTACCTCGCTTCGTGCCCTTGAGTAAGTGCATCCCGGATGTGACGTCACATTCAGTGCCGTGCANAGTAAGTGCATCCCGGATGTGACGTCACATTCAGTGCCGTGCACAGCGTAAATTGTGGAGGGTGGAAATATAAAATTTCGCCCCCTCAAATTATGATTTTGATTATTATGCACATAACGTTATTCGTTAAACACAACTTCAACAACGTGTTTATATTTATAGACTGTTCGTGGTGAAGTGAGCACTTTTGAAATCAACCTTTGAAACATTACCTTGCTCCCTACCCTTGTATATTTTAACGGGCAGACTGACTGGCATGCGCCCTGTTTAGTTGGTAACTGCGGGAAAAAGATAGTTCCATGCTCTAACGTTGAATAAACTGATTTAGGTAAACATCTGTTACCACATGAAATTGTATATTTTGCTTTCAGTTTTCTTTAATGTACATTTGTGTAAGAATAAGGAAATTGGTAAAATATTTACTTTTCTAATAATTTCACAATTTCATTGACCAAANTTCATTGACCGGCGCATGACTAAAGTGCTAAGACCCATGGCAATGTTAATTTTACACTCGGCGGAAGAATACTTAATGTGCATACAAGTTAATCTTAAGCACGGCTTTCAAAAGAGCTTAGTTCACCGTGAACTGCCTTTAAAAGAATGGTAACTACTTGCTATTACCTCTTCTTTTATATTTTGTTTTCCTTGCTTTCTGTCTCAAATGTTCGCCCCTTGTACATGATTTCGCCGCATTTCAGCAAGATCCTGGGGCCCTATTCTCTAACTTTTTACTGTCGTTATATGAAGAAATTTACCGCTTACTATCTTTACGAGGCAAAGTGGTATTCTGTAACTCAATGTGTCTCCATGTTGGTCTTTCGAATGCCTTGTAACTGTCTTTATATGAAGACCAGTCAACATGGTGTCTTTGTGAACTATTGTGGAAAGAAAATGGCCGACGTATTGAGGTTTATTCTACAAATACGTCTTACAGAAAAGAAAACTTTTTAAAATGTTATACACATGATAAATATTACATTCTGGTATATTTATGCACAAATAAACGGTGTATGGAATATATTTAAGGAGTATATTTTATAATTAAGTAGTGATACTCTCGCTTTAACGTAACTACGAAGTGACTAATGCTGTCTCGGGCCAGTGCTGCTATCTCGTGATGCTCAAAATGAACTAGTTCCATCTGAAATATTGTATCCACAGAAAGAAGTAAATTTATTTTGCAAGTATTATTTGAAAATGTATTAAGAAATAAATTTTACTTATAGTTAAAAATTTTACTGTAATAACAAAATTTGTGACTGTGCATTCTGTAATAACGAGAAAAATATAATTCAACGAGCAGATAGTTGATTTCAGAACACAGCCCGCTGCTTTGCCAATCGTACATCTTTGCAGGAATGTATCAGTAAACATACGGTTTACAGAATGCCACATGAAGACGCTTACGAGTAACCATCGCTATGGCCTTATTTATGATAAAGACGGTCACGCAGACTAAGTTAGAGAATAGGGTACCTGGTCACATTGTCGCTGTCTGACTTCGCGGTAAGGGCACATGCAGTATGCACCCTTGAATGTCCCCTTCAGCCAAGGGCACGAGACACTTGCACTTCCCCAACCCCAGATCGTTTTCCGGTGCGCAGTTGTTTGAAATATTTCACTTGTTGGTATTTACAGCTTTGCACGGCCGCGGGAAACACTTGCTAACGCCACAAATACTAAGGAAACTCGCGTGGAGTGAAATCCGAGGTGGAAACGAACAAAGGCGTCCAAGTTCACGAACTCATATTTCTCATGCAGGGAACAAGGGCTCAAGACACGGGAAGGGGTGAAGAACACGTGATCAAGGGCACATTACACTAAATTCCAACACAGCCTTTGTCTACTATGTTATTATATCACGGAGTTCATGTCTTAATACGCAAAGGAGTCAATGACAGCGACCTACAATTTAAATGAAGACGTACAAATGCTGTCCATATTAAGGTGTGTACAGAATGAAAAACTTTAGCATTAAGTACTAGAACTTGGAAACTTTTCCGCCCTCTTGGCTCTGATCTAACTTCTTATTCTGCAAGTTTCACATTAGAAAAACAAATTCCCGTGTCGACTTTTGCAGTAAAACGAGCACATGACCCGATTCATGTCTGTTGGCCTGCTACTAAAAATATTGTTGACTGAAAAAGTATTATTAAATAAAAACATATCACTATTTTGATTTCATACAACATACTGCAAAACCCGTTTACGTCGGAGCGAACAGAAGAAAAAACAGTATGAACTAGCAAAAGCGAACCATTCGCACTTGTTTGCTACAATTCGCTCTTGTTTGATTCGGAGCTGTTCGCCCCTGTGTAAACGAGGTGCGAACTTCGAACCTAAGGGGGCCGCGGTTGTGTAATGGTTAGACTACTCACCTCCCACCTGATTGCCGGTGAGTTCGCTCCCGGATTTTCGCATGTGAAAATCGTGCCGGACGATGCCGCTGGACGGCGAGTTTTCTTGCGGATGTCCCGTTTCCCTCCACCCTTGCATGCCGGCGCTGCACCATACTCACCTCGCTTCACCTTCATCGGCTCTCAAGACCTCGAAGCCACCCAAATCTCTTCTCTCTCTCTCTCTCACTCACTCGCCGAACATGAGCGAACACGCTTATCCTCTGGTGATTCGACGAAAGACCGACAACGAACGGTTCGTCAGCGAATGTGACCCGAACCTGGACGAAGAGGGTTTGTTCGCGCTCACATGCCGTCTTTACACCCGTGAGGATGTTCGGTTCGCTGCCGCTCGTTGGCGTGTGTTCGCTTCTCCTTGCTGCGGTGTGAACAAGGCTTAAAATGCTTTTTCGTTTGCCGAACTTGGGCAGTAATTAAATAAGCAGTAGATATTTTCCCAACGTATTGGTATTTTTTTAAATTAAAAAAGATTAGATAAGTAAGACAGGGGAAGAGAGATAAAATAAAAATTAACTTGGGTATTATCATAGAACATTAGAAATTTGCCCCCTTCAGAAAACAATAAGTCTGCGCCCATATACTATCCCCTGAAGTGTGCGTGGTACATAGTAATGCTGAACTTGTTAACTGAAGCCTACGCATTTTTTGAAAGTCAATATTGAAAATGTAAGAAACGGTAATCGTATATATTAGTTTATCCGTAATTTGTAAGCAAATACTCTACCAGAGTGGTGTATTCTTCATATCTCGCACCGCAGACATGTGCACATTGACAATGTAAGACATATCTCGGCTGGAATGCATCCTCTGGCAGAACAGTTGTTCACAAAGTCGGCAATAGTTGCCGTCTGAGGTTGCTCTCTCTATGGTTTTCGACACTAACTGATAGATACCTATACATTGTAATTACCGTGTTTAGCACCAGTTGATATCCCACGCCCTCTTAATTAGGGTGACTAGATGTTTTAATACACGAAGCAGTACACTTGTTACAATAAATGTGATTTTTAATGAAGCGAATGTGGTTATCTTCCAGGCTTGACAGTACTGTCAATACAAGACAACACAATTGAAAAGTCGAAATGGGTGGACCTCATAAATATATTGGTGAAAATCATTAATACAATTTAATTGTAAGTTAACAAACACTAGTAGAACAGTTTTAGGCCTTAATTTATATTTCTTTAAGATATTTTTTTAAGTTGGATGATTGACACGCAGCAAAGTGTTACTTTATAAAATCAGTTCGTAAACACCCACTTGATGTGTAAATAATATACAATTTCAATGTTTGTTTACGTGTAAAAAGCAAGACTTTTCGCAGGATACTTGACTAAAAGAGGACATTTCAAGACTATTTGAAAATTAAATGAAAGTAAATGTATTGAGTTCAGTTAATATGTGAATCAGGTTTGTTCAACTTCCTTTGCAGCTGTGGCAAATATATATAATATGTCGTAGCATGCTCTCATTTATGTATAACATTTTCCTCGTGTAAGGCGACAGTGTACCTGGCGCGCTGCATTCGAGAATGTTTTAAATGTATAAATATATAACCTTTCGCATCCTGCAGGACAAACAACGCTTTAAAAAGGGGCTGGGGGTGAGGTGCGAAAAGCAGGACATCTGGTCACTCTACTATGAACGTGTTGACGGTGTAAAGCGTAAGACTAAAGATGAGGTAGAGCGATCTCGCTGGCTGCGCACAACCAGTATCCGTGTTCCAACATTGAACTGCTTTTCTGCCAATACGGCTAGCGAAAACTGCGTGAATTGGATTTCAGGTTAGAACACTGATTATTAAACAAATTCTTCGAGGTGTACGTATACTTACTCTAACCAAATTGTAAAGCAGTTTGATTAAATTCAAATAGATAAAAGTATGTTATTCATATAAAAGTGCTTGTCATTTGAAAATAAAGATACAAACAAACTCGTTCATCTGTTTAACCATGTGACTTTGACAGTTGTGTTCCTTTGGAGTAGGTCAATGTTGGTTACATGCGCAGAAGAGGAATAATCCGTCTACCTCATCTTTAGTGTATGGTAGCCGGGTGAGTGGCGAGGGAGGACTCACCAGTGGCTGCGGCGACCAGCAGGGTGACGACGCCGAGGAGCCTGGTGATGGTGATGGCCATGGTGTGTTGAGGACTGCAGTCGACTGAACCTCGTGCCCGTCGTCCACCGCCTTATGTACCTTCCTTCCTTCCTTCCTTGCTTCCCCGAGCTTCTTCCTTACATCGCCACACCTCCTCCCCTACNGCAAACCAATTCCCTATACCCCGTCGATTAGTAAAACATGGTGCAAAATACAAAGTGCAGGCTGTAGCGAAAATTCCATAAATCCAAGATGGCGTGTACAGATTCCCGTGAATGGTGTTGAAAGTGTCAAAAATGACTTTTGATATCTTTAGGATATTTTATAATTCATGTTTTATTACACCAAATAGTACATTGATAAAGTATTGAAAACCATGGGAAATTAATTTACAAAAATTTGTAATTTATATGTATTGCCATACAAATTTAAAAATCTTGCTTAATTATCATGTTTGGCCACAGTTCGAATTAAAATGTAATGCCATTGTAATAAGATCAAGAAATTTAATTGAATTCCTTCCAGTGGTTCGGATATTATTCTATTTTAAGTTATACAATAAAATTGAAATCCAAACTATCCAGAAGGTAAACAAACCCTAATCGCAGGCGAACAAACTGCAACAATTCAGAGAAATTTATTCGTAGCGTTCCTAAATATTCTAGAAACACTTCAACTTAAATCGCGCATTGTGCTCGTATAACTTTTTGAAATTTGTTTAGCATAAATCTTAAGGTTAAAATGCCGTTAATTCTACTAAAAAAGTATGAAAGANTATAACTTTTTGAAATTTGTTTAGCATAAATCTTAAGGTTAAAATGCCGTTAATTCTACTAAAAAAGTATGAAAGAGTTATTTTAAAACTAATTTGGTATATTTATCAAATAGTTATTGGTATTGTATTGCAAAATCACACAATAACTAAAAATGTAGGGGGAAATGTTAGGCGCTTGACCAGCCTTGAGTTTGAGTGCCTCTCANGCAAAATCACACAATAACTAAAAATGTAGGGGGAAATGTTAGGCGCTTGACCAGCCTTGAGTTTGAGTGCCTCTCAAACCTCCGTTCTGCTCTCTCCGTCTCCCTTCTCTCATACGTCGCCCCTTCCTTAGCTCGGTCGTGTTACCAGCGAGTTGTGAATATGTGATGCACAGTGGAGAGATTTGGACGGCTCTTAACAGCGAGGTCTTGAGAGGTGAGGAGAGTTTGGAGCAGCGCCGGAATGCAAGGGCGGGGGAAACGGGAAATCCTTGAGAAAACCCAACTACCAGCGGCACGATTCCGGGAGCGACGCCACCAGGAATCAAACCCGGTTCGCTATGGTGGAAGGCGAGTGGTATGACCACTACACCACCATCAGATGTAGAGTTTGACTGGATGACCACCGCAACACAACATCGAACAGCTTGCGCATGTCTCCTAGAAATTCTCTTGCTACGGGTTGTTAGTGAGTGCACTGACGCAAGGAGACGTATTCCTTTCCATTCATGAGAAAACTGGGCAATCTAATGCAAAGAATGTATACGTGATCTATTTGAAGCAAATGTCACAACGTTAAACCAAGTCGGATATTATTATTTCAAAGGTTGCGTGATAACCACGATGGCTTGGACATAGAAATGTCATGGTTAGTATGAAGAAGCAGCAAGTTTTCGTGATCAGGATCATATATTACCTACCCTTCCTTCAGTGTTTTCAAACAAACGAGGACTCAATAACAGCCAATCACGAACTAAACCGCCACTGTATGGTTTGCCAGATGTAACTTTACTGGCAGTTAGCTAACCGGCAAGTGACCGTGGTGCGACGATAACTGTTTATTAAAACTCCTGTTAATATATTGTCTGTTCAGATTATACCAATACTTTAAAAGGACATTGTGAAATCGGGTTAGATTTATTGACAATATATTTGAATGCTGGTAACTATCATTATATGTAGCAATAGATGATACAGTCTATAATTTTGGATTTAAATTTTGCCAACTTTTGCGAAAAATTAGTGAAGAGATTTGTGCGGCTCTAAACATTGAGGTCTTGAGAGGAAACATTAGTGATATAAACCACAAAATCGGTAAATATTCCAAAATAATTTTGTTATTATTTAACAAAATATGTATTTCTGTGTACTGATTTTGTGGTTTTTGTATGCTGTTCAAATAAATANAATTTTGTTATTATTTAACAAAATATGTATTTCTGTGTACTGATTTTGTGGTTTTTGTATGCTGTTCAAATAAATATATATATATATATATATTCTAAAATTATACATTGTATTATGTGATGGTTTTGTTAATTCACTTATAAGGGCTGGGGCTNAATTTTGTTATTATTTAACAAAATATGTATTTCTGTGTACTGATTTTGTGGTTTTTGTATGCTGTTCAAATAAATAAATAAATATATATATATATTCTAAAATTATACATTGTATTATGTGATGGTTTTGTTAATTCACTTATAAGGGCTGGGGCTGAATTCAACCGACAAATTTTGTATGGTGTTTCCATATGCAAAACAAAGTGGCAAATAAACGGGACACTATTTATCTAAAATTAATATCAAGGGGAAAACGAACCCTTGAAAGTCGAGTTTTTAAACTGCATTTTTTTGCGAAATGTTATAAATTAAGAGAGATTAAATTACAGTTGTCCGAACATTGTTTTATGTTATCGGGATCTTCAGCTGCTAACTCTTATTAATACCTCCCACTGTAATTGAAATAAAAGGGACGACCATATATTGCATACGATTTTTCTTACCGTCAAGATTTTTGGAACATTTGATGCTGGTTTACTGAGCAGCATGGCCTAATAAAAAAAAATTGTTTTCGTGTAAAGCGCACAAAACTTTTGGCGGCAGCGACACAGTTGGAAGCGTGTAGGCAAAATCAGTACTTCCTGCAGAGAATCGCACACCGACCGTCGCCAGAAACGAACAGGTAGCTTGAGTACCGTAAGCTTGTTAATGTGTTATAAATGTCCTCCACCATCGCCTGTGCAGTGACCACAGCAGCATACCATACACGCATGTAGGTAGTATTGCCTAAGTGCTAAGCGCTGTTTCGCTGCAGCACAAGCTTCGTGTGAGCTTGACAGGAACACGGCGAGTCCTGACCAGTTGCAACAAAAGGGCCATTTTTGTAAATTAGGCCATGCTGCTCAATGAACCAGCATTATACGTTCATAAATCCTGACGACATAAAAGTTGTACGCAATAAGAGGGTGGCCACCCATGTTATTTCCATCTCTGGGGGAGGTAAAATGAAAATGTGCTCTTAAATTAAACATCACGGTAACACGAAACAGTGTTCCAAGAATTATAATTTAATCTCGGATCTCTTCGCATTTCGAAAAAGTACTGTTTAAAAACTCGACTTATCAAGGGTTTTATATCGCACTTATTTAGTCAAGCATTTCCGACTTGATTTTGCTTAAGTAATTACCTCACGAAGTTTGTCGGTCGAATTCAGTCACAGCGTGTAATATAGTAAAAAAAAATATATTGAAATATGCCAAATAGATTTAATTTAGTTCTTGATTTGAAGTTTCAAGAATTCACACACTGCGAGACCAGTCCATAGCTCTTATGGCGATATTACGCTGAGGCAGACGCCATTGTGGCACTTAAGTTGGTTACTATGTGCAGGCCGCCTGTGTAGTAACACAATGCAGGCGCTTCGCAGGAGTTCTACTGCGGAAGCGTGCGAAACTGCCACGTTTTTGTGTGTACGTGCAATACGATTTCAGGCTGGAAACTAGTTTCCTGTTAATTTCTTCCTGTTTAACTAGTACAGAACATAGACTCACTCCAACCGTAAGGGGAATGGGGTAGAGTGCATATGCAGTAGCCATTCTGTCTTCCAACATTGGACTGCTGTAATACCAGTAACTCTGTCAAAAACGTGGTTAGTATTTGAGGTTATGGCAGTGTTTATATAAGTGGGTGTTTTGAGACGTTTGTACTCTTACTCAAACCTGGTTTTAGTGCAACTAGAATGTATTCAAGATAGTCATAGTATTTGATTGGTATTAAAGTTCGGGTGTGTTGAAAATTCCAATGCAAACAAACACGTCCCTCACTGTTGGCCATGTGACTTTGACAGTTATACTGGCAGTGGGAGAGTCAACGTTGAGGGCATGCGTAGAAGACCGAAGTCGGTCTGCCTCGTGTGTGGTCCGCGACTTCACTTCTGCAACACTTGTGATCCAGACGTTACTCAAACCAGTTGTAGTTCTCATTGCCACATTTTACAAAGCTGTCCCAAATCTGAATTTGTATCACGCGGACCTTCAGATGTTCATAGCGCAATTCGTTAACATATGAACGTTTCAAATTTATCCATGTGTACCCACCGTTCGCTCAGTTTTAAAATTATTGCAGTTATTGAAAAAATCCTCTCGGAAACTTTTGTAAAATGTTTTGTATTTGGCAGTTCCAGACACACGTNTGAAAAAATCCTTTCGGAAACTTTTGTAAAATGTTTTGTATTTGGCAGTTCCAGACACACGTGTAAAACCAGGTACTGGCGATCATGATCAGGCCACAGTTGTAGACCCATTACTTAATGACCACCCACTCTCACCCCCTCCCTGCCTCACAGCGTGGTATCAAATTCTATTTCCGGCGGTAGAAAGTTCTAAGATTGTTCAAATAGGATTTATACATCAGCAATGTGGTCAGCCGTGGCGTGCTAGCTGTAGCAGATGTGGACACAGCAAGCAGGTGGCTACGTGATGGATGAGGCGCCGTGCATTACAGTCAAACCACGTGGTTACCAGCACAGCATGGTTGCCGTATACCTGTCACTCTCACAAAGCACTTGTTAACATTCTTGTGGGTTTTTGGCCATCAAACGGCATCTTATCGTGATGTAGCCACAGATTTGATGCAAGTATACCATTACACCTTCAGTTTCACTGCGGCATGTAAATGCCGGCAATTAGTGGATAAGTTATCTAAATACTTTGAAAAAAAATTCGTGACACTGTATTAAGTGGACGCATTAGTACTGCATAATTGACAGTGTACTATTAGTTTAAAAAATAATCTCACTTTACCCAGTACAAAATCAAGTTGTAGGGGAGGGACCCAAGCCTTTAGCCCACTTGGATCCGTCATGCGCGTGAAGATGTATTTTCATCGTTGGAATACCTGTCTTCCAATCAGATGATCACCAGGCTATTTGGGAGCCACGGTGGTGTAGTGGTCAGACTACTCACCTCCCACCTAGTTGAACCGGGTTCGATTCCCGCCGGGAATCGAACCCGGTTGTTCATACAGTCCCACCTTAGTTCAGTCCAGATCCCACCAGTCTGAAATGTTCTAGAGATCTCTGAGCTACTTCATGAACAGTTAGCCCTCTACTCGTCGGGTATCACGCCCTCTCGTCCGTTCACGCCAAAAACACCTCGTCTGCCGTCGCCTCGCGATCTTTTGTCGTCGTCCGTCCTCTTCGCCGATGTCCCTTGCTGCCCCAGACTTCGCCCGATAAGCGCACTTCAGCCAGTTGACTATCATCAAACACTGCTGACGCTTCAACTGAGGTGGTATTTATAGACCAGAATATTTTTGCTCGCCCTCTGAAGTCGTCGGCTCCTCCGGCAGGGAAAGAAGGGCTGTGACGCCAGCCAGGTCGGCTGTCAATTATTCCCGGACTGCCGGTGATGTAGCAGTGAGCGCGGATCTGCTCGGGAGAGAGGTTCTATGTGAGTCACTTCCCACAGAGCCGAATCCGCGCAGAACAAGGTAACAGTGCCCGCGGCAGTCGGCGCGTAACAATGTGCAACCTAAACTATACTTTTCCGAACATTTTGGTAGTTTCATGCATGTAGTACGGTCGGGTGCAGTGCCCTATTGAAAGCCACTGTACGTATGTCCGAAAAGTATTTCCCGCATTACAAACTTTATTTATATCTACTATATGCAAGATCGAGATGTGAAACTGGTGCCAAAATATTGGTTTAACTAACCAAGCTTTCCGTTGCAGGTTTCAGTAACGAGACTGTAGTGTAGCAGTTGCAGTGTCCAGGAAACTGGACATGTTCACAGATCGGGGAAAAAGCTCAGTGTGTCCTCTGGTACCACGAGACCCGGTCACCAATAACAGTGCAGAGAAACTTTCAGACAACTTATGGAAAGATGCCGCCCGATTTCAAGGGCATTAAGTCGTGGTATGACAAGTTCAAGAAGACAGGCTCTGTTGCTGACTTACCGAGAACTGGCTTATCATGAACCTCGGCTGAAAGGGTGGAAGCGGCGAGACAATCTTTTGTGCGAAGTCCCAAGAAATCAGTGCGTAGTGCTTCACGTGAATTACAGATACCGAAAAGTTCTCTCCGTGATATGTTGCACAAACGTTTATTGTTTCGTACATAGAAAGTGCAAATTTGCAGGTTTTGCTGCTCAATGACGGCACGTGACGGTATGACTTTGAGCCGAAATGTTATCACGTATTGAGGGCGACAATGGCGATCTCGAATGTGTTGCTTTCTCTGACGAGGCGACCTTTTTTGCCAGTGGTATAGTGAACCGGCATAATGTGCGTATTTGGAGTTCAGAGCCCCCTGGTGAGTTGTCAGTGTGTATCAGGGGCAGCCCAAAGGTGAATGTTTGGTGCACGCTTTTGTACGACAAAATTATCGGACCATTCTTTTTCGCTGAGGGCACCATCACATCTCCAGTGTATCTGAACATGTTGCGATTGTTTGCTGTTCCTCAGTGGCTTGAGTATCACCTAGCTGTTCTTTTTCAAGAAGATGGTGCACCGCCTCGTTTGTGGCTTGAAGGTTCCTGGACGATGGNCAGTATCACCTAGCTGTTCTTTTTCAAGAAGATGGTGCACCGCCTCGTTTGTGGCTTGAAGGTTCCTGGACGATGGATCGGTCGTGATGGCCCGACAGCTTGGCTTCCACACTCTCCTGACATAACCTCGTTAGATTTATTCTATTGAGTTATGTCAATGATAATGTCCATAGAACTCCCCCACATAGCAAGACACAGTCAGCCGTCTGTGGTTTTACTGATGACATTGCTGGATGACTGCTGGCCCAGAAAACGTATGGGTCTACACAACTGGCCCGGTTATGGTTAACTTCTGGCACCAGGACATTTGGCATGCCATTTATGGCACACTGATGGAATGTTGATGGATATGAAACTGATGGTTGAGAGTAGGTGAACATGTCACATTTCGTCTCGAGCTGTAAACCTTCAGACCGTCAGGAAACGGAAGGAGTGCCTTCGGTACATTACAATAGAGAACTTCAATTCTCTGCACAATGTAAGTGTTTCTGATTTAAATTTAAATTTCCATTTGCTTCATTGGCTTTGAAGGACAAGACGATTCAGTTTGCTTGATCCTTTTGTAGTAGGGCATACACAATACCATAAGTTCAATCAAGATGCGTACTACGAACATGTGCGTTCAATGAGAGAGGGTGATGATAAGGTTGTGGAATGACACAATTATTGGTTGCAGAANACAATACCATAAGTTCAATCAAGATGCGTACTACGAACATGTGCGTTCAATGAGAGAGGGTGATGATAAGGTTGTGGAATGACACAATTATTGGTTGCAGAATTGTCATCTTCATAAAAAGAAGCAGTTATACCTGTGGGGCTCCTCTAGTGTGGGCAAAACCACTTGTAATCGCCTACTGCCCATACATGGCTTGCCAACTGTATTCCTGAACTGACCGCGCATAACCTGTACATATTGCTGCTGAAAGCATGGGTAACTCATCCGTAGGCCATTAGATGGCTGTGAAGTGGTACATCGATGGACCATTGCTGGTGCAATCGTGGCTTATTATGGCTCCCACTCTTTGCAGGTAGCTACTTCAATACAATATATACTTGTCTAATATAATAAATATATATAACATGATACAATGAGTAGGTTATTTGTAAATATATAGTGATGGAAATATCTCTGGCAAAATACTGTAATTAATACAGAAAAGGTTCTGACTTTGTGACTGGTATCGAATGACTTGGCATATGTAATGTTTTACATATACGACTGCATATAATTAAAATGACAAGTTAAAAAAATAAGATCAAACAAAACTACCTTCAGAAAATTAATTTTTAAGGTTTTGTTGTTTTACATCACGAAAAACTTCATATATGACTACATGATTTGAAAACAGATGAATAGCATCCAGATGACATACATGCAGCGAGAAATTACATTGAAGGCAAGTTTTGGGTTAATATCGCGATTCAAGTAGGAAATTTTAGTCTCTAAACGACACTAAACCAGTGTCGTTTAGAGACTAAAATGTTCATAAATGTTTATCTGCAACTTTTTAAAATCTTATTTGTTCGCATTGTAAAATTTCAGACTACGGAATAACTGGTGTAATTTATATTATATTAATATTTGTTAGTAATTAAAGTCCGAATATATTCTAAATTACTTCACCTGAAAGTAAGACTGCAAAATGGAGTAATGGTTAGCATACTGGCCTGTCATTGCAACGGGCGTGATTCTCCCCCCCCCCCC
>NQII01004699.1:119596-137661 GCA_002778355.1 Clitarchus hookeri | reverse complement strand
CCCCCCCCCTACTATCGTAAGTATAAGATTTTCGTGTCGTATATGTTTAATAGGGGGTTAAGTGAAAATTAAAAACAAAGAATAGTTGAGAATGATTCTAAAATAATTATTTTTAAGAAATAGTGTTTATGGTGGAAGCATGGCTAGTTATCTGTAGGCCATCTGATGGCTGTGAAGTGGTACGTCGATGGTATGTCGTAAGCATATGGGCCATGCTTGGATCATTTGTGTTCACCACATCTGGGCCAGTTATGGGCAGAGTATGGCTAGTTAAGTGGTGCCACTTCAGAATCAGCAGTGGTGCCGGGTGTATGCCAACTATGGCCAACTTTTTGCCAGCTTGGCATCCGACTGTAAACCATAATAAGGCCATATGTGATTTACCACATGGGCCTGTATTAGATCTCGCGACTCTGCAACAAGAAATACACACAGTCATTGCATCTATCCGTCCTATGACGTTGGNGGGCCTGTATTAGATCTCGCGACTCTGCAACAAGAAATACACACAGTCATTGCATCTATCCGTCCTATGACGTTGGTCAATGTATGGACAGACGTTATATATCGACTAGATGTGCGACGTGCTACCAAGGATGCTCATGTGGAGACCTACTGATGTGTTGTCCTGTTGCAACAGAATACGTCGTTAGTTAGTCATCGTTAGTGAAACCTGCAACAAACAACTTGAATAGTTTACCAACATTTTGGCTCCAGTTTCACATCTCTATCTTACATATAGCGGATATAAATAAAGTTTATAATCAGGGAATGACTGTTCGGGCGCCATGTACTTCAGCCTTGCGGCAGGTTCACATTGAAGTTGACACGGATCTCTTTGCGTTGTTATGTTCAGGTATGGATCACGCAGCGGTGTACTCACGGTGATGTAAAGGTAATGTTTCCATGCGATAATGTGACACAATTCCAAAATAAAGTAAACGTAATACAGTGTCAGCCAATCAGATTTATGGGATGCTTTTGTTTCCTGTATATATACCTCCGTCTGGACTGCGTATTGTTTTGCGCCAAGATCGCAAAAGAAGTTAAAGTTTAAATTTCGTTTGTGTGATTTTGAATGGTAAACGAATAAACTATTTTGCAAACTTTGGAATTAAAGAAAATCTATGTGTGTAATCTGACGTAAGTTAGGCGAGAGATGTGAATATTTCCACAGGTGCAAATGTTTTAAATATGATAACTGCTCATGCGTACATGTACTTGCACATACATGTTACACAGGTGCACTAGTCCCAGATACAGCATAGTTGGTAGCACTGAATTAGAGTTTATCGTAGACGAGCCTTTCTTAACTCCAAAATAAACACAGGTAAGGTTTCACTAAAAAATTGGCAGACAGTTAAAGCAAACTCAGCATAACGATCTCTATGTTAACTTCAATATGAATCGCCTTGAAGCTGTCAGCCTTGAGACAGAAAGGGCGTTGTCGCGTCCCGCGAACATCACTAACTCACTCTTCATACATGTCTTTAAAAGAAACAATTGTAAACTTCTTAACGTCTAGATATTTTAGCTGTGTTTATTTTTCCGCGTGAGAAGTTGAGNACAAGTTGAGTACATACTATAATTGGTATATTTATATGCTCGTAAAGTTTACTTCTTTGAGTAGTTGTATTCCTAATGTAACGAATTTTATAATTATTATGTATTGCACTTTAATTAAATTTTACTAACATCCTTAATATTACATCAGATATACAACTAAACACATTGAGGATCATATACAGAACTATCCCGAACTACAGGTACAAACTTAGTGAGTTGATTCGTTATGGAAAATGGAGAAGAAAAAATAACGCTATTTACGACCCTACGTCATTATTAAGGGAGAGAGAGAGACCATTGGAAATGAGGAATTATAAGTAGTTATTTACAAAATGTCATTTCTGAGCATTTGGCGAGTGACAACATCGCCTATAGGCATATTAGTAAATAAGGGGCTGCAATGTTATTAACCAATTGAAGTGCCTTACCCGTAGGTGTTTATCGATTGTTACGACGTAATAATCATTACTACGTTTAGAGTAGAACTTCGGATTGTGCTCGGACTCGAGTCTCGAAGTAGCGAATACGGAGTGAACATGGACCGAAGGTCGCGTTTAAGTTATAGTTTTCAATCCGGATTGGCATGTAAACAAGAGTGAAGATGACGTGGCACGGACTGAAAGATGCGTAGTGACAACTTTCGGCTACTGCGTGAACTAGAGAGTAAACTCTAGTCGAAAAATAAATAGACGATAGTTTATCTGTTTTATTTTATACCGAGTTATTTTGATTGAAACAGCATTTTTTTTTTTTACTCTTATAAAATCAAAGATCTCTTCCTTCCTTTGTTTTTTTACCGTAGTATAAACACCTCACAAAAAGTTTGAAATATACATAATAGAAGGCATGGCAGACATTACCTACGTACCGATACAAAATGTGAAATTCTAAGCGTTTCTAACAAATAAACATTTCCCCAATATCACATACAAATAAACACCAAAAGAACAACAAACTTAACATAATGGTGTTTCTGACTAGGGAGGGTTTCTTTCTTCCCACTGCAGCTACTGTGTATGGCCTCCATGTGCATTGTACAGGTCCCTAACACGCCGGGGCATGCTTGTAATCAGTGTGTTATCTTCCGGACGAAGATCTCGTCCCATCAGGACAGCTCATATGAGATCTGGGAGTGTTTCTGGAGGTTGTGGACGATTACAAACTGCGGTTTTCAACTTGTCCCAGGCATGTTCNGTGAAACCTGCAACAAACAACTTGAATAGTTTACCAACATTTTGGCTCCAGTTTCACATCTCTATCTTACATATAGTGGATATAAATAAAGTTTATAATCAGGGAATGACTGTTCGGGCACCATGTACTTCAGCCTTACGGCAGGTTCACATTGAAGTTGACACGGATCTCTTTGCGTTGTTATGTTCAGGTATGGATCACGCAGCGGTGTACTCACGGTGATGTAAAGGTAATGTTTCCGTGCGATAATGTGACCNAAAGGTAATGTTTCCATGCGATAATGTGACACAATTCCAAAATAAAGTAAACGTAATACAGTGTCAGCCAATCAGATTTATGGGATGCTTTTGTTTCCTGTATATATACCTCCGTCTGGACTGCGTATTGTTTTGCGCCAAGATCGCAAAAGAAGTTAAAGTTTAAATTTCGTTTGTGTGATTTTGAATGGTAAACGAATAAACTATTTTGCAAACTTTGGAATTAAAGAAAATCTATGGGTGTAATCTGACGTAAGTTAGGCGAGAGATGTGAATATGTACACAGGTGCAAATGTTTTAAAAATGATAACTANAAATGTTTTAAATATGATAACTGCTCATGCGTACATGTACTTGCACATACATGTTACACAGGTGCACTAGTCCCAGATACAGCATAGTTGGTAGCACTGAATTAGAGTTTATCGTAGACGAGCCTTTCTTAACTCCAAAATAAACACAGGTAAGGTTTCACTAAAAAATTGGCAGACAGTTAAAGCAAACTCAGCATAACGATCTCTATGTTAACTTCAATATGAATCGCCTTGAAGCTGTCAGCCTTGAGACAGAAAGGGCGTTGTCGCGTCCCGCGAACATCACTAACTCACTCTTCATACATGTCTTTAAAAGAAACAATTGTAAACTTCTTAACGTCTAGATATTTTAGCTGTGTTTATTTTTCCGCGTGAGAAGTTGAGTACATACTATAATTGGCATATTTATATGCTCGTAAAGTTTACTTCTTTGAGTAGTTGTATTCCTAATGTAACGAATTTTATAATTATTATGTATTGCACTTTAATTACATTTTACTAACATCCTTAATATTACATCAGATATACAACTAAACACATTGAGGATCATATACAGAACTATCCCGAACTACAGGTACAAACTTAGTGAGATGATTCGTTATGGAAAATGGAGAAGAAAAAATAACGCTATTTAGGACCCTGCGTCATTATTAAGGGAGAGAGAGAGACCATTGGTAATGAGGAATTATAAGTAGTTATTTACAAAATGTCATTTGTGAGCATTTGGCGAGTGATAACATCGCCTATAGGCCTATTAGGAAATAAGGGGCTGCAATGTTATTAACCAATTGAAGTGCCTTACCCGTAGGTGTTTATCGATTGTTACGACGTAATAATCATTACTACGTTTAGAGTAGAACTTCGGATTGGGCTCGGACTCGAGTCTCGAAGTAGCGAATACGGAGTGAACATGGACCGAAGGTCGCGTTTAAGTTATAGTTTTCAATCCGGATTGGCATGTAAACAAGAGCGAAGATGACGTGGCACGGACTGAAAGATGCGTAGTGACAACTTTCGGCTACTGCGTGAACTAGAGAGTAAACTCTAGTCGAAAAATAAATAGACGATAGTTTATCTGTTTGATTGTATACCGACTTCTTTTGATTGAAACCAGCACCTACGTACCGATACAAAATGTGAAATTCTAAGCGCTTCTAACAAATATACATTTCCCCAATATCACATACAAATAAACACCAAAAGAACAACAAACTTAACGTAATGGTGTCTGACTAGGGAGGGTTTCTTTCTTCCCACTGCAGCCTAGTACCGTGTATGGCCTCCATGTGCATTGTACAGGTCCCTAACATGCCGGGACATGCTTGTAATCAATCTGATGATGCCATCTTCCGGACGAAGGTCCCATTCCATCTGGGCAGCTCTTATGAGATCTGGGAGTGTTTCTGGAGGTTGTGGACGATTACAAACTGCGGTTTTCAACTTGTCCCAGGCATGTTCAATGCGTTAGTGCGCTTTCTGTTGTTCACAGAAGAACTACATAACTCCTACCACCCAAACTGCCTTGTCGCACAATATTCCAAACTTTTTGTGATGTGTAATAATTTTAATATTTGTTACTCCAATACTACACTCAAGTAAACTGTACACCAATTTCGGTTCAAACTTTTTTTGGGGACATTATTGCCCTTGGAGCTTAGAATCTGCTTTAACATATTTTAAAACTCCGTACGTGCAAACATGCCAACAGTCACTTCCTAAATCGCAGCATTTTTTTTTTTTTTTTTTTTTTTTTTCCTTCCCAGTTTACTCCTATCGGCAGTGTTTATAGTAAACGTTCAATCCAGATTGTAAGTTCCAGTCCACTTTGCCGACTGTAGTGGATTACTCACGGCAGTCCTACTTCAGTCCAGTCCGGGTGTTTGCGGTTCTCGAAGAAAAACATGCAATATTTGAGAGAGTATTGCAGGTTGCCTGCCAGGTGTGCAATTTTATAATACGGCCAGATTTGTACCTGCAGTTAATGATAAACCTGTATACATAACTGGCAGACGCAATATTTGATGCGCAAGGGGTCGCTTCTATGTACTCTGCAGGGGTTCGTTAATGCCACTTTTTCTGCCACATCATATACGTTCAAATGTGGGCCACGCTTTCAATGTTTGTAGACAACGTTAAAGTCAACCGTAGGTTTCCTAACACTCGTAATGTTTTTTTCTGCGCTGTTCTTAATCATCCCACACATTACATATCATAGTGAGTGCGTGAAGATATTTGGGCGGCTCTTAACATCGACGTCTTGAGAGTGGAATTCATATCCTAATAGTCATACAATAATAACTGAAGTATTCAATATATGTCTGGATTTTGGAATGATTTTTATCACTTTAAAAATATATGTACATCCAGGAGTTTGTGTCTGCGTATCAATTTCGTTTCTAATTTATTTCGTGTTCAACTTTCAGACTTTCAGTGGGAAATATCTAGCTGCTTTCATACTTTCCAAACGTAAATCTTAATGTTTATTTTGTAATTGTTACTTAATTTCGAAATCATTGCATATTGTTTTTATTTTTAATGAGAGTTTATAAATATTTTATTTAACCTCAGTGGTATTCGAAATCTGGAGCGAAGAAATATGTTACTGTTAGAAAATATTGTGTAATCGTTGGTGATAATTTATAGCGATGTCCGTTTCCTATCGAATCTCGGCCACACGTGTATCTTCAAGAGACTACTCGCTCTTGTAACGCGTGGCTGTTATCTGTCCCATTCCTTACGTCTCGTGACATTGAATTACTCAACCGCAGCTGCTTAAGGAAACGTGAATTAATATCTGTAGGTGGCGCAATCGCTTGACAAATAGTTCGGGCTGAAGGTCCACTGCATGTCTGTGTGGAGGGACCTCATGCGGGCGATGGTCGCTTGAGAACTGTCCTCATCTCACCTGACGTCATTTATCATAGATCGTTAACGCTTATTTTGCGGCAACTTCAGAGCGTCCCGTGATTTTGTCGCCAAACAAGTAACTTATATAGTCCATTAACGGTTACTTCCAACTGTTCTGAAGTCCTGCTAGAGTTCTGATTTCAGATTATTCTTCCGCCTCATACATCCAAAGCTTAACTAAGTCAAGACAATAACACCAAAGGGACAACGCACCGCATTTGTGCGCACTCAGTTTAACATTTTGCATAAAAACTTATTCTTACTAGGTGTTATTACAAATACACCTATTTTCTCTCTGTTTCTATTAATTTTAATTTAGATGTAATATTATAATTTATAAATAAAATACAAGTAAAATCTCAGTCTAACGAAAAATAAAGATACTTGTATGCTAACATAAGTATAAAATACTGGAGATTATAGTTGGTGGATAGGCCTTAATGTCTCGTTGACAGGAAGGTCATTATGGAGGGAGTATTTATAAATACATATCGTCATGGAACTCCTCATTAAGTGTGTATCATCCACATTAATAAGATGCATTAATTGATAGGGACAGGAACATTTCACGAATACGGGTGCAAACGCCTAAACCTTCCCCTACCCGCAACCCGCAACACACATGGCCGGAGGTCGTAGCTCAAAACTATTATCATAATCACTCGTTCTAATAAACTGGCCATTAGAATTGTATCAGGATTAAAACCCTTAGTTCACCCCCGCTACCTGCAGGACGGTCAAGCGGCCGACTGGTAAAGTTTCAAAATAAAAGAATCAATTAACCTCCAACTCGTCATTAATTAAGTCAGTCTTCATCAACTAACTTGGAGGTAACACCAGGTAACAAATTCTAACCAAAAACTTAACAAATATTTGTTGGGTATGTCTTCGGTAACAAACCACACTCCCTTTACTTTGCAGCGTATTTTGTAAGATACAAAAACTCTATGCAAATCTGATCTTTAATTTTTTTTTCTTTTAGAAAGGATAATTGTTTTTATTACAGATTTAAGACCTTTATTCCCAGGCATCGCAGTAGCCGAATGGTTAAAGGCGCTGGTATCATCGATTTGAAGTTTTCCCTGTGATGTCATGAGAGTCAGGTTCGATACCACGTCATTCCTACAAGGAATGTTAAAAAGTAATAATAATTTGTGCAAATCTCCGGGTAGGCTAACCTTGAACTAAAAAATATATATATATCTAATCGGAGCGATGGCAGTGCTCCTGGTGGATTATTAAGAAATCAAACAGGTTTCAATATTACCCAAACTATGAAATTCTGTTAGGAAAAATCGTTACCGGAGAAACAAAAAAAATACCGCCGGATGAATGTGTTTGTCTGGCGCAGTGGAGACCTATGTACGTTCTAGACTCGTAACTCATATAGTTCGTGTGTGAGCAGTAAATAATTAATTTCTCCTCAAATTCTTGCCGGCAGTATGTGCGCCTGGTCCTTGCTCGCTGTTGCATACAGCGGGGTCGATGTACACTCGCAGACAGCGTGTACGTCATAGTCCGAGTTATGGATTTTCCATTGCGATNCTTGCTCGCTGTTGCATACAGCGGGGTCGATGTACACTCGCAGACAACGTGTACGTCATAGTCCGAGTTATGGATTTGCCATTGCGACCCCCAGCTTCACTTTTACTGAACACGAAGATGGTGCTGGAGAATGGGAAGGGGGCGACCTCTGCAGCCTGTTGCCGTAGCTGGTTGCAGCATGACTCGTGGTGACGTCATCAGCACGTAGGGGGGGGGGAAGGTCACTACTCGCCACAGTTCGTTGGCTCCTCACGACTGAGGGTACTTATTGCGAGAGGGCGACCATCCTTTGTCCTTCACCCGCGCCGTCCAAGGACACACAATACTTGAGAGTACAGAAGCGAAATAACCTCTAGTACCACGAACTCCAACCGCACGTTGCCACGGTGGTGTAGTGGTCAGACTACTCGCCTCCTACCAAATTCGATTCCCGGCGAGGTCGCTCCCGTATTTTCGCACTTGGGAATCGTGCCGGATGATGCCGCTGGTCGGAGGGTTTCCTCGGGGATCTCCCATTTCCCCCGCCATTGCATTCCGGCGCTGCTTTATACTCACCTCTCTTCACCCTCATCGGCTCTCTAGACCTCGATGTTAATAGCCGCCCAAATCTCTTCACTAACTCACTCGACCCTCCTCTCCCCCCAGGCAGACCCGCTCACCCGTCTGTCACCCGGGGATGATTGACAGCTGATCTGACTGGAGTCACAGCCCCTCCTCCCCCCTGCTGGAGGAGTCAGCGACTTTAGAGGATGAGCAGTAATTTTATGGTAAGTCTTTGGTTGGTGCAACGCGATATTTGGAGAAGTTTCTCGCCTATGGCTCGACACTATACATACCACCGCAAATGGAGGGTCGGCAGTCTTTAGTGGAAGCCGTCTGGCTGAAGTGCGGTTATCGAGCGAATTCTTGGGATGAGAGGGACATCAGCGGAGAGGACGGGCGGCGATGAAGTATACGAGAAGACGGCAGACGAGTTTTTCCGTGGAATGGACGGATGAGTCGGCGTGGTACCCGACAAGTGTAAGGCTACTGTGCATCAGGGCGCTGAGAGATCTCTAGAACATTGCGGACTGGTGGAATCTGGACTGAACTAAGGTGGGTCTGTTTGAACACGTGATTAGGACTTTAATGTAAATATTGGAACTGTCAAATATGTATATATATTTTTTTTACATAATTCAATAGGTTTTATAAACTGTTTATTGGGACTGATTTCAGTTGTTTAATTACATTACTTTCTTTGAGGTGATTGTAAATTGTATTGAATGAATNCTGTTTATTGGGACTGATTTCAGTTGTTTAATTACATTACTTTCTTTGAGGTGATTGTAAATTGTATTGAATGAATAGCAAGTGATAGTGACTCACTGCACGATATTGAGTCGAGAGTATTTTATTTGTAGTTATTGTAAATAAATTAGGAAGTATAATTAACTCGATGATTCATACATACCCTCTGACCTCAGCCAGTAGACCGCAATGTCTCAGATGCTTATATGTTTTTTCGTAAGTGAGTCATTCCTCTAGTTGAACAGTTGTGACATTCCCCCTATACACTGCTTCCTTACAACTGAGTAACAAGTACTCCCTCAGTTGTAAATCAACTTTTTTCTGCTGTAACTTATAGCCCCTTAAATTATTTTTACAATTCAACCGCCACACACAAGGCCGGATTGCTCATTTACGAGGACAAAAATGAAAAATTTCGTTGCTTTAAAATAAAACAAAACACTTGGTATTAGGCAGTAGAATAGTAAAAAGACAGAACCGCAATAAAAAAGGTTCGAGGAAGCAACACAATAGCCAGTGCTGGCGCGCTTTGCCTCACTGTTTCTCGCACGGCAAGCGTGAGCCAGTTGCGCCCATAACTTTGACGGAGTAACTGCGCATGCGTTGTTTTCTGTGTCCAAAAATAGTGAAGTTTAAAACATGGAAGGTGAAGCGTCAGGTGTGTATTACTTATTATTATTGTTTTTTGTCAATTGTTTTAATAAATCAGGTAGTTATATCGATTTGAAAAAAAGACATATTTTGTACGAAAAAAAATAGATATAATTTAGTTTGCAGACTTTTCACAAAAAGTTCCACGTAGTTCCATTACATGTTACAATTCCTAAGTGACAACAACTCATAAGAATTACAAAAAATCAAAAAACCGGTCCCCTTCACTGCCCGTTTATTAAATAAAGCTGTTTATTTCCAGGTAGTCGCGCTCACCCTACTCTGCAGGAGAGAAAGTTTCATAGAAGTGAACTGTTTTTAGTGTTAAGAGACGCTCATTTTTTTAAATTTTCGTCATTAAAATGTAATGAACGATTAGTACAGTACATAGTGGACCAAATTAGCGTAATTGACCCATCTGAGACATTCGTAAAACATTTAAAAGATGTCGTGAAAGTGTTTATGACAAAATGGCGAGAAAGTAAATATATGCACGCCCGCTTCAAGGACAAGCACGCAAATTGGCTCAATAAAGAGTTTAAGCTCCCGGAGATGCATTCAACGCATGCAACAACCTTACCACAGCCTACTTCTTCGGAAATAAGGTGTGGAAGACCGAAAAAAGAATTTGAAGTTAGCTGCGACCGAAGTAAGAGAAGAATGCTTAACAGTTATGTCTCGCTTTGTTCTGCGGCTGAATCAAGCTTGGTAAAATCTGGCAGTAGGATGGCAGCTCAAGTTATGAAACTTGCCATAAATTCTACCCCGAAAAGGTTAAAAAGGATGAAACAGGCTCATACATATTTTAAAAGTGTTGTGCCTTACAGTGCTGAAGAAGCTTTAGGTCTCATAGTGGATCTAAGCTTAACGAAGGAAGACTATGTGACAATGCGGCTAGGGGCAAAAAAAAAAGAAGAGCTGCTGATATATGCCCTTCCTACCATGTGGTGGCAGATGCAAAAAATAAATGTTATCCGCTAAATATGGAAATAACAGAAAATGAAGCTGTGGTGCCTTTACAAGATCTAGTAGACCACACTATAAAGAGACTAGCAGAAGTACAAGCAGACGTTATTTTAAACAATATGCACGAAAATAACGGCACGTTAGATGTCTATTATAAGTGGGGCTTAGATGGTAGTGGAGGGCACAGCATATACAAGCAAAACTTTACCAATAATTCAATTTACGCTGATTCAAACATTATATTATGTACCATGGCGCCTCTGGAGGTCTCAAAAGTGAAAGAAGGAAACAAGAAAATCTACTGGAAAAATCACACTCCATCTTCGACAAGATATTGTCGTCCAATTTCGTTTAAATTAAAAAAAGAGAATGACGAGAACACTAAAGAGGAGTATAATAACATTGAGAAGCAAATAAAGCAATTGACACCTACATCCATTGTTTTGGGAAACAGAACAATACATTTCAAGCACATTCTGATTTGCACAATGCTAGATGGCAAAACGATAAATGTTTTAACTGAAACAAAAAGCACACAAACTTGTAAAGTTTGCAAAGCCACGCCCGTCTTAAAGAATTATTTTCAAAATGTTAAAAGGAGAGCAGTTGACACAAACACATACCGATTTGGTATTTCTATCTTGCATGCTCATCTGAGACGCTACGAATATTTACTACATATATCTTATAAATTAGAACTAAAGCAATGGCAAGCCAGAGGCAAAGAAGCTCAATAATTGGCTAAAGAAAGGAAGAAAACTATCTGCAACGATTTTTTCAAAGAAATGGGGCTTGTTGTCTACCAACCAAAACAAGGAGGTAATAGTAATGATGGAAACACGGCTAGAAAATTTTTCAAAAACCCAGAGAAAGTATCCCGAATAACAGGAATCTCGCAAACGTTGATTAGACGATTTTCAAATATTTTATGTGCAATTTCATGTGGCCATTATATAAATGAAGAAAAATTTGGGGCATATTGCTATGCCACAGCTGAAATGGTGGTCAATCTTTATGGTTGGTACAGAATGAGTGCAGGTGTACGTAAGATTTTGATCCACGGAGCTGATATAATAAAATCTCTTGCGTTACCCGTGGGACAACTATCGGAAGACGTAATAGAAGCCAGACACAAAGACTGTAAAAAGTTGACACAGTCTCATTCAAGAAAGACGTCTCGAATATATACAAATACAGACATTTTCTACTGGATGTTTATATCTTCAGATCCTATAATGACAAGCAAAAGTTAAAAACCCAAGAAAACAAAAGAGGTTTTCAATGATGTCGTAGTTGGGATGTTGCGGGTGCCTACATTTCTCAGCGGAGTTGAGAACCATGTGAACGAAGATGAGGATGAATCTGAGGAACACGAGGATAATATTTAGAGCACGTGATTTAAATTAAGATACTCCTTTGTATTCATATAAATAAAAAAAATTTTAAAAATTGTTTTTTTAGGGGTAGTGAAATCCCCTAAAAAAACCTTAAAAGGTTTTTTTTGTTCATATTAACACAAAAAAGTTCAAGTTTAAACTTCGCCAAGTCAAATAGTCATATAAAACATAAATATGATTTTTGTCCTCGTAAATTAGCAATCCGGCCTTGTGTGCGCCAATTCAAAATATTATTTTCAATTATTAAATTACTCTTATATACCATATAATGTTAATCTATTTACTAGTGTTTTTTTTCATGCCATGTATTTCCATAGACCATTTTTATTTACTTTATTTGCCTACTAGTTCAAATTATGTGTATACCATTATATATATTTTACATTATGCATTTCTTGCTAGTCGGAATATACTTTGCTTGTTAGTTATATTTTTATGTTTTGCATACTACTTGTGAGTATTNTGATGCATTTCTTGCTAGTCGGAATATACTTTGCTTGTTAGTTATATTTTTATGTTTTGCATACTACTTGTGAGTATTTTGAACAATTTCAAGATACCATAATATTTCTGCTTACTGATTTTAATATTTAATTTGCATGTTAAATTGATATAATCATTTTAAATATATATGACCAAAGCGATATTNCCTTACTGATTTTAATATTTAATTTGCATGTTAAATTGATATAATCATTTTAAATATATATGACCAAAGCGATATTTATAAATTAAAGAGGATTTCTTTTACTCATAAATTTATTCCCATATTTTCACAAAAATAACTTATTTGAGATAATTTAGTACATTAGTTAGTATTTTTCTCAGTTCTTTTTGTACACATGAAGTCAGCATTTCAGACTCTATTGTTGAGGGAACAGCATCTTATTCGGCGAGGATGGGTATGGAAGGTCCACAGGCTGCTGGAACTGTTGCCGCTCAGCTGGCTGGAACACTTCCGTCAACTCCTGGTATGCTCGAGTCAGACATCCATCGGCTGCCGGCAGGTGATGGTGTTGCAGTCTGGTGAATGTAGCGCATCTCGAAGTACTGCATATGCATTGACTTCGTCGAGAGAACAAAGAACCTTGGTGTCTTCTCTCATGTAATATACACAGCAATCAGTATTAACTATTCGACAATCGATGACTTCCTGGCATGGTTCGAACGATATTGGATTACTGGCACCCAACTTGTGAAGGAGTCCATCACAAACCTCTGCATAGGTTTTCAGCACACCTCCAGACCAGTATGAGTACTCAACACTTGAGTAACCAGGTTTCACGTGCACATAGTGGTTTGCTGGATGGAAGCTCTCCATGTTACTAGGTCGGCTGCTAACATACTTCTGAACAATCTCACTCTTGTGTACGAAGTTCAGCTAGTAGAGCCAGTAACAGACCAATGACACCACAGCATGACGNTCTGAACAATCTCACTCTTGTGTACGAAGTTCAGCTAGTAGAGCCAGTAACAGACCAATGACACCACAGCATGACGACATGCACTTACTCAGGCAAATTATTTCCTCCTCATATTCGCCGCCAGGTGAGTCACTGAAGGGATGAGTCACTGGAGGTTGATTCACTGAAGGATGAATCACTGGAGGTTGAATTACTGCTGCCATAACCACTCCAGCTAGATTCCATAATGCATGTTTTTAAGTTAATGTCCCACAGACGACTGAATTTAAGCAACCGTGAGTTATTTATTTATAGAGTCCCGCTTGCTGTCGGAGGTATGTTGCAGGAGAGAACTTGTCTTCACTTAGTAATTTGCCTCTGTACACATAGCACAAATGTGATGCACAAGGATTGTGTAATGTCGGCATCAAGCCAATACTGTTCTTCTTACCATGCCTTTCATGTTTCATACCATTACAATTTCAGTATTCTGAGCTAACCTGTTTGCAAAGGCGAACATTGTATTTATCATCTTGACATAGAAAACTTGTTAACAGCTTGGAGGTACCGTAAGGTGAAAACATTCAATTTCATTCGGAAGTGAATGTTCTGATTACCCATTTCAAAATATCTTGAGGTGAGAATGTCATCATGCTCATATTTAAAACAGATATCATATTGTACACAGTTTATGCCTGTATATACATAGTCCTACTGTACACATGGATTGTACATGGTGCGAACATCATCTTCCACTGGGCGAGCATCTGGAAGCAGGTTAACTTTTTCCCCCTCTAATTTGCTTTCATCGCCATCGAATAAATGTTCTGCTGCTACTGGCGGTGGTTGTAGATGGTAGTCACGAGCCTCGTAAACGTCTCGCAAATTTCGCAAATACAGGCTCGAATACATTGTGATATCTGGAAACTAGCACACACAACAGGACTGGTTGAAGACTGGCGACCCACAAAACTTATACAAGACTGACTAAAATGGTGTCATGAAGGGGGAATGGATGATAGTGTGAAGAGGAGGAGCTGTATACTTCATATGCAAGAGAAGAGCACAAAGTTGTCCAAACTAACCCGCCCTTGTGTACAGTGGATGTATGATGATATCCGTCACAATATTCCTTCCATCATAGTACTTCGTTGCTCTCTTGTCGCCGCAACTTGTATGCTATGGTACTTTCGCTGCAGAACCCTGTCACAGTTTCCAGCCGTGCTGTACCAATCAGATTTTGCAATGTAGTCGGCAGCTGGCTGTCCGATTGAAGATGGTAAACCAGGCAGACCTTGAAGTCAAAAATCACTGGTGTTGCAGAGAAAAGGTCATCCACATTATGTGCAACCCAGTTCTCAAGTCCATCACAGCTCGCAAATTGCTCTGGGAGTCTGGCTGACTTGAAATGCACATGGTGGTAGCCCACAGTAACATCACTTTATGCAGCAATATCTTCAGGCCGTATCCGCCCACTCATGTTGACGCGATGAAAGTCAGGTCACAACTGATGCTACAAGCTCTCCTCCTCCCCCCTCCTCCCCCTCTCCCCCTCCTCAGCAACTTTGTCTGCATTCCAGTCAGGTCACTGCTTGCCCATGCATAACTCATACTGTGTTTCGTTATCAGTATATGACTCATCATCGCATGACTCATTCAAACCCCATTTTATAAGAAGCAGGGTATTCTGTCGAGGACATAACCAATCCTGTTCGCAAGCACTTCAGCTATGGTTCAAGTCCCTGTACATCATCTTCAAGTTACGTACGGCCGGCCACCCATACTGGATTTGTAAATCAATTATTGTAATTTTTTCAAGACAATATATGTATACGAATCCATCTCTTCTGTTCGTATCCAGCAATAAAGACAACTACTTTATCTCAGAACATTTCTGTAAGTGAACTTCTTATGTCGAGAACCCCTGAACACTTGTGAACATGATAGCGGCTGAAGAGTAACTGAACTAGTGTGGTAAACTATGTCAGTATTTTAACAACTTTGTCTCGGACATTGTAGGTAGCCAGGCGGTCATGTATTAAGAGAGTATATGTCTGTGTCCTGACTGGTATGTTACCTGTAGTGGTAATTTCAATTCTACATTCTATCACACTTGTATTAATAAGATCGTCTTACCTGCTCATGTCAAACACGAGGAGAGGAGCAAAATTCTTGAATTCATCTGGACCCAATTTTGTTGATTGAGTGTGTCCATATCACGATTGCTGGTATTGCGCATACATTCGGAAAGCAAATATTTAAAAAATTACGGACAGATGCAAGTAATTTTTTTAATTACTTCCGAATATTTGTATGTTTGATAGTACATTTGATGAACTGTCGTGGTACTTACAAAAGAGTTTCATATGAGAACACTGTCGTCAGAAATATCATCTCAGCTGCGGAGATGCTGCCACTTGCTAACGCTGTTACCAATCTACAACTGAAATATTGTGTCCACGCAGTGGATGGCTCCGGCTGAATCGCCGGATAGCGCAGTGGACAATCGGCGGCTTGACCGGCGATTTCGTGTCAACGTATAACCCCACATACACAACAATGTTCCGCTGGACTATCCTGCCAAACAGCCAGTCCCCTCGTTCTCAAAACAGATTTCCTTAACATCTCCATTATTAAATTACATTTATTATATGCTCCAGGATATGACCTCAATTATATTATCCTTCAGTCTTCCATTTAGAAAAACGACAGAGCAGACAACGTGCCAGAAATAAAAACAAAAAGACAACTCAACTTCGTGCCCATTGTGACTGGCCAACAAAATCGCGTATCATAGAGTCACGTATCATAAGCTAAAGCTTGACTTTTGACAAGCCTTTCTTTACGCGAACTTACGTGTTACGTTACGTGAAACGATCGTCATAGGTCTCGTCGAAACACTCTAGTTAAATTATAGCCGGCGTACGTGAATGCGGTACAAGTAACGATTTACGTGAAACGAGAATTTATCGTAAGCGCAGTTCAAGGACGCATTACTGCGCATGCTGTGCCACCGAGACACGCTCTTTTCTCATGTATTTTGTTTCTCAAATTTGCTTTATGCGTGGCAAATAATTCACAAACGGACATCAATTTTATTTTCACATTTTCTTTGGCCATCTCAAATTGGACGAAAAATTAAAAATGTTGGTGCACCTAAAAAACCTAACAAATTAAATTTAATATTTTTGCCTTGTTAATTCCTTTTTGAAAACTTATTTTGCCACATAAAACCGTAGCCATGTTACAGCTCCTCAGTGCANCACCACACATAAAATTTAACTAATTTTTTGTTAGTTTTTAGCACGAAACAAGTGAGAAATTTTTGAAATTACATATAAACCTCCTACTGTCGAGTTCCAATGTTGAATTTTGAAACAACAGTTTTTTTTATATTTTTATTTTTACTCGAACTGCATTTACAATGTTATGGTTTTCTCGAATGGTTGCAAGTTCGCCTGTTCGGAATATGAATATTGCATTAAATGAGCACGCAGCAGCAATAAACATGTACTGCATTTACATAAATTAAAAGTTAATTGGAGAAAGCAAGGATTTTAATGATTATTGTCATCTGGTGTTTTAGTGGTCTCGCTCATTATCCTGGCCGGTATTACGACCGTCTGCTTCAAAGGATAATCTTCACGTAGTCAGTAAACTGTTTTTTGTTTGGCGTATCCGAAGGCGAAGTGATATTCTTTGTGGCAGTGTCTTCTACTCTTTTCTGTCTGTCCTCCCCTCTCTCTCTCTTTTTTTTTTTCAGAATTTTTTGTTGCGTCTCCTTCCGCCCATCGAGAAGGGTTGAAACGAGAAGACTCATGCGTGGCCTGCACGACAGATGCATATTAAACAATGGTTGCTGTGAACTGTAGGCCACGCAGGAGAATAACGTGACACACGTGTGACATACGAGACGAACTGTAGGCCTAGTGCAGGATTTACGTATAAGCCTCACAAGCTATAGCTTAGAGCCCCTAAAAAAATTGTCCGTGTGAGCAATTGTCATATATACTTAAATATACTGCAGCATTATTTGTCCCAATGCCGCAGGTCCGGAACGTCCCATACTCTTCACCCAAATTTTTTAGCGCGTCTTTTCGAAGAACAAAGCGCTATTGTGCCAAGGGTTTGCATTACCGATAACCGGTTAACCGGTATTACCGGTAATTATGATTACTGAAATTACTGATACATTTCGACAGCAAATGCCTGTAATTTCGGTAATTTTTAAAATTATTTCATTATTATTTTATAATAGAAATGGAACGTGTAAAGTATATAATTTATTTTACTATAAACATGGGGATTCCTTTGTGTTGCTCCGCTACACTCGAGCATGCGCTGACCTTTGTAGTTCGAGTGAGCCGGTAGACGATACAATATTTCTGACATTTTATTTAGTATTTACAGTGTGTTTCTTTGATAATTTGATTGTTGGCATTATTTTGGAAAGTGTTTATTTTTGTGTCCTTACTGGAGTTACATTTCAGGTAAGTGCATTTTATACAAGTACGCACATTACCTAACTAACGCAAGAATATTTTCTACTGCATTAATTTTTTTTTACAATATTTT
>NQII01004699.1:84326-119588 GCA_002778355.1 Clitarchus hookeri | reverse complement strand
ATTTTGATTTAAAAAAACCTTGTTGGATAGTTGTGCATAATTAACATCGTTAGTACAAGTGTTGCATGCAATATTTTTTCTGCGATCGTATTTTAATTGAAAAAAATATAGAAAATAGAGAACCCATTTTCTATATTTTCAAGTCAAAATCACAGTAGACTTTGCATGATAACAATTTTTTGTAAATAAACATTGGTAAAACGTATTGAAATTAATGGCATATTGTTCGAAATAGGTTTAAGTGATAAAACATTAGATACAATATTTAAATAATATTATTAAATATATATTTGAAAGAAGTGCACATTAAAAATACATATTATTTTGTTTTTATTGTATTAAATTAAGTATTAATGTATATGTTTATTGTTTTTTTCTTTATTTTAATTAATTATACTAATATTAAAACTTGAGAGGATATTGTTAGTTTTCTCTTTGCATGTATTATTTATTAATTAAAATATCGCTTGCTGGTAAGTAGTGGTAATATCACAGGAAATTTTCAATTTAAAAAAATGTCATGCATTATATTACTTTTAAATGTATGTTTATAGTTATATTAAATATTCTGCCCACAGTTTGCAAGATGTCAACCAGAAGTTATAAAAGTGGAGCTTAAAAGAGGAAAAAGAAGAAGAGCGCTGATGAAGAGCTTAGCAAGTTCACAAAATTAGAAAGTTTCTTAACAAAGATAGATAAGGGGCCTGATGAACCAAAAGCCTCTACCACAGTGAGTCAGTCCCGGGATATTAATCCTATTTCTGATACAGAACCTGGTACATCTAGTTGTATAGAATCTACTTCAACGAATGAAGCAACAAATATTAAGATTTATAAACCAGAGAGTAGTACAAGCACAGAAGATTCAGCATCAAAAAACAAACAGAATGATGTTGGGCTATGGGGTGATTTATGTAAAGATGAGATTTTCTACTGGGTAGAAAGAGGTCCGTCAGAATGTCAGCACTCAAATGGCTCATTTGAAAAATCAAAGAAGCTTTTTGCACACCAAGACAGATATTGCTCAAAAAGCTTGTTCTATCCCAAACGGGCTAATGGTGAAAAATATTGCAGAGAATGGTTAGTATATTCGCCCGTAACTGGTCATGTATACTGTTTCGTGTGCAAACTCTTTTCAAATTCTTCTACACCATTATCATCCAATGGATTTTGTGATTGGCGCAACACCTATTTAGTTCAAAGTCATGAAAACTCTGTAGACCATAGAACAGCTTCGGAAACGTATCTTACAAGAAAACGTGGCTCAACAATTGACTGCCAAGTAGCAGAACAGATAAATAATAAACGGCAGTACTGGAAAAACGTTCTTGAACGAGTTGTGGCAGTCATAATTACTATGGCAAAGCGTGGTTTACCTTTCAGAGGTGATAAGGAAACATTTGGTTCTCTTCACAATGGCAATTTCCTTGGATTACTCGAACTTATAGCAAAATTTGATCCTTTTATAGCAAGCCATATAAAAGAATTTGGGAATAAAGGATTAGGTGTCACATTGATACCTGCCAAATGCTGAAGTTTGGAAGTAGGTATTGATTCTGCTCTGCGGCGTGAGGCGCCAGCACTTGATGCTAGCCCTCAGTGATAGGGCGTATAAATACGTCGACACTGTTGTCTCTAGGTCCAATTTACTAATAACATACACTATACTTGTGAGTTCATATAATCGAGTTTTATTGTTGCTTGAACAGGTTAACTGGTACATGAACTCACGAGACAAAATCCCTCCCTTTTCTGTACGTAGATTACGTGATACTTGGCGCGGCGATTTTGCGTCGCGGGGAGGGGGGAAGATTCTTCGCACTTGGTGTAGAACTACTTATCTGACACTGCAGCGCTGAATTCCCTCGGCTGGCGGCTTGGAACTGCTCTCGAACTTGGTGGGCGTCTCGGCGCCTGGCTTCGAAGTTCCTTCTTCCCGGGTCCACGCAGGACTCTGCGTTTGACGATGTCGGACTGGCTTTTCTCGGATTCTTCCCGCCACACGTCCCGTTTGACGGCCTCCGACTGAGGTCGACGTCGTGATGCATTCTCGATCCTCGACTGACTCCGGCTGACTGACTGACTGCTCGATCCGCGACTGACTGATTCGACGTCTCTCCACTGACTGCCCCGTTGCTCCCCCCTTCGTGTGGTTTTGTAGCGTCCATCACCATATTCAACTTGCCCCGTCTCTGCTGCACGTGTCCGGGGTGCTTGTCGTCCCTCCGGGTCATAAAACACGTGGCCGCTGCTCGTGTGGTCCGCAGCCGGCGTGGCGTCGTCCCTTGGTTCTGGCCTGGAAGTTTATTGTCCCGTTCTGCACGCACGTCCGCTAAAAGCTCTCATGGTTTATTGCGGTACAAGCCCGGGACAGGCGCAGCTGGTGGTGGGATCTCGGTGTCCCTTGGGCAGCTGCAGAATGCAGCTGTGTCCGCGCCCTGGTGCCTTCCGTTGTCTCCGGATGTCGTCTGCACGTGCAGGAACAGTTGCACGTGCAGAAACCTTTGGTAGGGTGCCTTTGCAGCTGCGAGGCTCCTGGCGTCACTCTGCCGGCACGTCCACAAAACCCTTAATCCTTATTGCGGTCGTACGCCCGCGAGCTTCGCCAGAGCGTGTGTTCTGACGAATAAAATATAGGGACGCAGAATGCGTCAACATCTTATCTGTCTAAAACAATATGTGATGAATNGTGTGTTCTGACGAATAAAATATAGGGACGCAGAATGCGTCAACATCTTATCTGTCTAAAACAATATGTGATGAATTTATTCAAATTATGGCACATAAAGTAAGAGACTCAATCTTGGATGATTTAAGAACTGCAGGGTACTTAAGTTTATCTGTATATTCCACTCCAGACCAGTCCCATATTGATCAGCTCACTGTTATTGTGAGGTATGTTTCACCAGATGATGGACTCCCTATTGAATGTTTTCTAACTTTCCTAGAGATGGGTAGCCACACAGGGGAAATTATGGCTAAGATGGTGCACAACTACCTTACAAATGAGTGCAAAATAGATTTTAGTAAGTGTCGAGGCCAGTCATATGATAATGCTGCCAATATGTCTGGCAAATACAAGGGTATGCAAGAAATAATATTGAAGATTAACAAGTATGCTAGGTATATTCCATGTGCTGGCCATTCCCTGAATCTTGTTGGAAGAGCAGCAGTTGACTGTTGTTTAGATGCAGTTAACTTTTTTGGAATTGTTCAAGAAATATATAATTTATTTTCTTCATCTACACATAGATGGGCATTACTGTTGTCATTCTTCAAAGATGATTCAAAAATTCCAAAGTCTTTGTCAAAGACTAGATGGGAAGCACATTCAATGGCCACAAGTGCAATACTTAATAGTTATGATGGAATAATTTCTGCATTGCATCAACTGCATATTGATACTACAGAGAAAGGCGAAACAAGAAATCAAGCCATAAACATTTTGAATAAAATAGAGGAGTTTGAATTTATGTTAATGTTATATTTGTGGAGTTACTTACTGGATGAATTTCACAAGACTAGTCAATCCCTGCAAGACCCCCAAATTAGTCTAGATGTATGTAGGAAATTGTATGCTTCTTTTTCGGATTTTGTTAAAGGTTCCAGGTTAAAGGTTCAATCATTTTGAAAAAAAAAAAAAAAAAAAAGCAAAGGAAAAATTGACTGATGTTGATTACAAGAAAAGCAGATATAGAAGAAGGCATATCAATGATGATGCAGATGAAGCTTTAGAGAACCTTGAGCCAAGAGACAAGTTCAGAATCAAAACAGTTATACCTGTGATGGATGCATTAGAGTCAAGTCTGTCACAGAGGGCCTCAGTATACAATGATGCTGCAAAAAAGTTTTCATTCTTAACAAAATTAGAAGCTACAGAAGAAGAAATTCGTGAAGGAGTTAGTGTTTTATGGCAAACATATCCTGAAGATGTGGACATGAATCTTGTAGGAGAAGTCAAGCATTTTCATCAATATGTTAGACATAGTCAAGCCTATGGTTCAGCGGAACATGATAGTCTGACACATCAGGATCTGTATAGGGTAATATTTAACGATCCTGTCCAATCAGTATTCCCTAATGTAGAAGCAATTTTGAGATTGTTTCGTAGTATTATGGTTGCAAATTGCTCTGGAGAAAGATCTTTTTCTCAGCTGAATAGGATAAAAAATGAATTTAGAACAACAATGACTCAAGATAAATTATGTTCCCTCAGTCTCATGTGCATAGAAAGTAACAAACTACGCAGTTTATCATTTGATGTCGTCATCAGTGACTTTGCTCTGGTAAAAGCAAGAAAGAAAATATTTTAGCTTAATATAATTCCTTAATCCTTATAACATGTTTCAAGAGATTAGATAATAAGCATTTGTAAATTGTGCCTTTCAAAAGAACTTTTGTTTCTTTTTACTAGTGTTTGCATTTTTAAGTTTGTTATGAATAAAAATGATTTTAAGTTAGAGATTTATTATTTCTTTATCTATATACTTCTTAATTGTATTTCAGTTTAACCATCTAGGTATCCGAAAATCATATTTGGCACTCACATATAATACCTGGACTTATAAAGGGCCCCATATCTCAAATAGCTTAGGGCCTTATCAAGTCTAAATCCGGCACTGTGTAGGCCACGCAGGAGAATAACGTGACATATATGTGACATACGAGACGAACTTCCCAGTCGTCCTATTGCTGCGGGGCTTTGAAGTAGCGAGTGTGCGAGCGCGCCGGTGGGGAAAAAAAAATTAGAAAATTATTAACTGTGACGACCCCAAAAACTGCTTGTTAAAAACAAATGTGTCCTCTGTCCAATACAACATAACGAACATTGCTTAGTAAAGAATAATGTAGTTGTCGGCTTTTGTGTTTTCATCACACATTGTGAAGAGATCAGTTATTTATAATAACTGACCTCTGTGATATATGGTGTTTTGTTATTTTATTTGGTAGAATTAATCATTAGTATCTCTAAGAGGCAACATTAGGAAGACATTACAGAATGTACAATTCCTCGCGCCTATTCAATAACATACTTTTTCAGGCCGTTTAAGTGACTAAAATTGTTTTCTACAAGTTTAGTATACTGCGTATTTTTTCGTCGTGATATGAAATAATAATAATAAATAATGTGACGATGGTGGAAAATCATGTTTCAAAACATAATGAAAGGAACTATAAAAATTTTATACTTACACAATTTTTCCGTACAAAACTCGAAATTGAACTGAATTAATACGTCAGGCTATAGCTATTTAAAAAAAAAAGTCCACGTCATTAGAAAAATAGGTAATTTTGTACAATTTGTTACGCTGTTTGCTTGTATTTAAATTTGAACTTTTTTAAAGTCAAAATACTGGAAATAAAACCCTTGTCACGTGTTAGCTAAGTGTAGAATTTCCAATTAATTGCAACCTGGCCATCTTGTTGACTTCAAGAGAATCACTTGAGCTGAAACCATACTTTGTGTAAAATAACTCTCTCTAAATTTGTGAGGATAAAGAATCCCAAGTCTAAATACAAAATTAGCATAATCACGCTTTAAAAGAAACCTGACAAATTCTATTTTTTTAAGTTTATTCTGTATATTTATTACGTTGTCATTGATATGTTACGAAACCATAAAATATGCTTAAAAGCTATTTTTAAAAACTTTGCTCTTAAACAGCTAAACAGTGTAAATGTAGCCTTGTGAAACTTAAAGTGGCATTGTGGCTCTTGAAAGTACCCGAGCGTACCAGAAACTTGGCGGAAATTTCTTACTTTCGCAAATACATACTTTTCCGTAAATTTGTGACCCGTTTATTTGCAGCACTTAAATACAAACGTCAGTTACCATTGACGCTTTCAGTCGTTTTTGTATACGTCACACTGCTAAGCACAGCAAAAAAAAAAAAAGTTTTCATTTGTGTTACTTTAGCACAGTAAATCATGTTTTTTTTCTCGACTGCCTGTATCATCTTCACGCTACCTGTTTTGGTCGATGGCACTAACAATAATGATAATAATGATGATAATAAAATGTTGAGTACTTTGGTCCCTCTTAACCAGTGGTCGTTCCATGACCAACGATCTGCTTGTCTCTTCTTGGTCTGGATCTGTTCTGTTCTGTATCCTGGGGAGACCATGCCAGAATTCTGTCCTTTCAGAGTCCAGAATCGAGAATGTTATGCTGAAAAAATACAATTATTGTCTCAAAAGTAGTGTGTTTCCTGCTCTTGGAAATGAGGAAGTCTAAGGATCATGTATAAAATATCAAGTAATGATCTGGAAGATCCAAGATCATATCGGCCATTGACATTGATTCCAGTACTAGGCAAAGTCTACACTCTAAATCCGAATCTGTGATATCAATCAGTGAAACAACATTCAATGAAAGTCAGTTGATAAGCTACTGCTGACCGGCGAATCAAGCAAATTAACTGGAAACAAGTGACTTATAGCAGTGGAATTCTTGACATTCAGTGGAAATCACAAATAAATCAGTGAAATTCAGCCACTATATTAATTAGTTATCATCTGGCACTGATTATCAGTTGCTGAATTGTCACTGTTGTCACTGATTTGGCACAGTCCTCTCTGTTTCAAGTTTAGTGTGCACGAAAAGCTAATAAAGAAAACTACTTATAATGGTGCTGGAGGTCGAAGGGGCACTCCATGAGAATAAGCATGGATTCCGTGGTACGGACTTTGATCTGCATGTCGTTATGAGGTTTGTATGGGACAGTACTGCGAAGTATGTAGGGCCTAATGCGAGTATTCCTGGATATGTGCTCGGTGGCTGGAGGTAAAGCATCATTTAAACCAGAACATATGCAGAGCAACCTTAGACTTCTTTTCGAACAGATGAAATGCCTACACTGCAAAGACAGTGCAAGTCTATAAGGGACATAATACGGGATGTCCCCAGGGGTCGGTCTTGGGGCCGATTCTATGGAACGTCTTATTTGATGTATTTCTTGAGCTGGGTCTGCTACCGGGGTGCACGGCCTTTGGTTATGCATATGGCGGGCTCGTCCTCGTAACAAGAGATGCAGGAAGGCATATAGAAGACGAGATAATAGGAAACACCAAGTTATCGTCTGAGAAAGTGACAAAGTCCTGAACGTAAACTACCAAGATACTGCTGCTATAAGTTAAACTGCAGAGACAGTCGTCTGTGCGTTTCTGAGGGAACCCAGTGGAGTGTGTGCACTAGTTTAAGTACCCGAGAGTCATCATGGAATATGTTTCAAGGAAGGTAGTGGTGATCTTCCATAAATTGAAAACAAGCGGTAACACAATCTGGGTTTCATCGTAAATGTTAATGTTCGTTGTGCCTTGACAAGCTTGATTTTTAAATATTTACTTTCATAATAATGGTGTGTCATATGTCAGGACCAGTAAAAAAAAGTCAGTGTTATTAGCAGCAGTTGTTGGTGGGGCTGGGGAGTGTAGTGTCAACGAGTGACGTCATCCACAATGTGAGGGATTTACCTACCCTCATTCGACACACACAATTATACCGTGCACAGTACAAGCCATTAAGGCTCCCGCCCAAGAGGTGCTTGTTCTGCGTTGCAGTGTGTTTGTAATTAACGTTCTACTACGAGCAGTGTGCAGTGTGCAGTGGGTTGTCTGACATGTACCCTTTGTCTGTTTCCTCGGACATCCGGGGCGGCGGTGGTGTAGTGGTTAGACTACTTGCCTCCCACCTAGGCAAACCGGGTTCTATTCCCGGCAGGGTCGCTCCCGGATTTTCACATGTGGGAATCGTGCCGGACGATCCCGCTGGTCGGCGGTTTTTCTCGGGGATCTCCCGTTTCCCTCGCTTTTGCATTCCGGCGCTGCTCCATTTCATCTCGGTTCACCCTCATCGTCTCTCAAGACCTTAACTAACTTTTCACTTTACTCATCTTTATCGTATCTGGTGGAATACATTCCAAGTATAAATAAAAGCGAGGTTTTTTCTCTGGAATCGCGTGATGAGTGTAACGTGATTTGTCGCTGGCACTGCGGCGGTTCCAGACCCACGTTACTCACTTGCGACTGGGCGGTGATAACCAGTCAGTACGTAATGACTTGCAGGATTTACGGCAGTCTCCGGCGCAAATGATTACATCGTGATATTACGTAGTCTCCCTTCACTCGCACGCAGAAGAATGCCAACGAAGGTAATCTTCCTCAGGCATTGAATGAAGTTAAAAAAAAATAGTCGGGGTATGTCTGTATCGACTATGCGTCCATGAGTTCTACGTTCTACGTCAACACGCCTGCGTGTGACGAATTAGCTACTTGGCGTGTATGAATTACGTCCATAACGTAATGTTAAAATGTAATATTATTGGCTGTTCACGGTAAGCTGAGCACTTTTGAAAACCCTGCTTAAGATCTACTCGTATGGACGTTGTGTATTATTCCACCTTATGTAAAATTAACACTGCAATAGGCCTCATCACTTTATCCATGCGTCAGTTAAGTGAAAATATGAAATTATTAGAAATGTGCATATATTACAAATTTGCAAATTCTTATACTTATGTGCATTAAAAAAACAGAAAGCGAAAGAATTAATTTAAGTTATAACTGGTATATACCTAACACTTTTAATTCGACGTTAAGCCATGGAACTACTTCCCCTCCATCGTTACCAACTTTACTGGGCGCATGCCACTCAGTGCGTCTTTTAAAATTTATGTTTATAGGAGCAGTTATTTTTTTCTAAGGTTGACTTCAAAAGTTTTCCCTTTAATCGTAAACATATTTTATAATACAGTGTTTATAGTTCACATTGAGAACTACTTTACAGAATTCCTGAAACCGGAATTCACTTATTTCAGGTTGAATTCTCTCATATGAGACGCCAGAAGAATAAATAACGAGTTAATCTCTATTACGGTTACAGGTGCAACGGAAATAACATGGACAAACTTTCATGGACATAAAATATCAGTTAAGATATGTCCTATGTCCTGACAGTTTTCGCAAATCAAACTGCTGTGAAACAAAAACAAATCCAAGATGGGATGCTATCCTTAATCGACAGATCTAGAAGAGATCTTTCTTTGGCACCAAAATCAACGCTCTATATTGTATCTCATCTTAAACTTCAGTGAACAGTGCATGGCATGCTCTGTTGTGTGATTGCTGCCGATTGTCAACTGTCGAGAAGTTACGCTGTATTCAAAGAAAAAGTGCATACATACAAAAATGCGCAAAAGGAATTCTCACCTTGCGATCTTTGAATGAATAGTGCAATGGTGGTGAATGACTAGATGGAAATTTTTGGATGCAGATGTCTGTCTTGGAAAAACAAGACTCAGTACGAAAAATACTTAAAGAAGACAAGTAACCTATGGACGAGAAAATAGATATGTATAGAACACTGGAGAATTCCATGAGTGAATAGAGTGTAACAGCGCAGCAATTAGCTACAAATGATACACGACCAAGAGATAACACACAGAAAACAACACAGGCTAGAAACTTGCTTGGAAAATAGGACAACACTGGCAACATTTGTAGGACAACACAACAAAGAAACGAACTCGAACACAGCAGTTTTACCAGTTTTTCATCTTGTATAGCAGTGTATAAATATAAAATTGTTTCACTAGCTACCCACATGCAATCTATGAGTGAAACACCTGACAGTACATCGGAGTCGCGAGATGAATTGCCCGGAAATGTCAGCCCAACATAACTGCCAGTCGCCGCGCGGCGCCGACCCATGGTCATGCTCGCATCCTAGTCGTATACCAGATCAGACCAGATGACATTTGTTTCAATTGCGTTATTAGTCACCAAGTCACCAACGTTGCATTACCGTTCCCGCCTTGCTGCCCCGAGCGCCCGTCTGATTATTAAAATTGCACCGGAAATTAATTAGAAAGTATTGTACGAACTGTACAATAAACATAAGCTTTCTTTTATTTTAACATTTCACCTGCAAATTATAATATTTATTTCGGAATCAATAAAATAAAAAACAGGACAGAAAATAAATATTTTCGTAATGACTATAGGCTATTTACGGTAAAGTGAGCACTTCTTTAAGCTCTCCCAGCAGACATGATAACCAAAAATTATATATTATTTTGGCTTCAGACGTCAACTTTCGAGAACTGTAAAACAGTGTTTATTTGTTTTGTTAACTATTGGCGAAAGGATACAAATAAGCTGAAAGGAACTTTTAAAAAGTGCTCATTTTATTGTGAAAAAACTAGCCTACAGTTATTATGAACATACATATTCTCTCTCTGTTTTTAAGTTTTATTGTCTCTGAAACAGATAATGCAATTTACTGGTAAAATAACGTTAAATTTCACCAAAAAAGGCTTAATTTTATTTTGACAAAAGTATAAAACGCTTGTGATGTATTATTTATTTAGCAAACTACCTAAAAAGGCCTAGATGAGAGTGATTCTTTCATATGTTTCATCGAGAAAGTTTGGAGATGCCGCGAATAGCGTGTAGGTATTTGTTGTGTTTGTGTTGGTGGCGATGCCCGGGCAAATTGAGTAGCTAGCAAACAGGTTTATGCGGGAAGTATAAAAAGCTGCTAATGTGAGGTTGGACAAGGTTTGTAACGGTGCAAGCCGCCGTGCAGAAGCGGCACATGTGACTCGCCTGGTGACCTTTCTGCCGTCCAATCACAGGCGGCGCCAACATACCCTAGGCGTCCGCACAGCAATTAAGTAGACAGGCAACGCTTCCATCTATTACGTCGAGCTATTGTTCAACTACAAACTGTAAACACATCAAATGTTTTCATAACCAACGTATAAAAATTCTTCAAAGCACATCAGTACGATGGAAAGCTAAGAATTTAGTTATTGGCTACCCTGTCAACCGAACATATAGGAAATAACACAAATGTTAAGCAATGGGGGGAACGCATTTTCGCCAAAGTTAATGTTGTCTGGGGGACTGGTTTTATTAAGTTTTTTTTCGTACTGTTCAACCCGTAGACTAATGATGAGGAAGGCCGATTTTCGTTTTCTGTGCATGCACCCAACGTTGATCTACCCCACACCAGTACAACTGTCAAAGTCACGTGGTCAACAGCGATGAAGGTGTTTGTTTACATTCGAATTTCCAACAGACCCAACATTTTATGTGAATGAAATACTTTGACTAACTTGAATATATTATGGTCTCATTAAGACTAGGGTAGAGGAAGTGTACAAATATCTCAAAGCACCTGATTTCAAAAAACAGTGTTCTAGCTTCAATTTCTATTCACGTTTTTTGGTAGTGCTATTGGCAGATAATCAATTAAATGTTGGAACACGGAGCGTGACTACTGTGCACTTCGTATGCGCACTTTATTCCATATTCTATCTACAGTTCAACCAGAGTAAATCTGGCATACATGATTTTAAGAGTTGACTTCCAGTGCATTTTACCATTAAGGCATTGAAGACTGACGTAGACTCATTTTCTCAATTTCTTTAGTACATTCACGTCCTTTTAACAAACCAATTTGAAAATCAAGTGGGCACTGCACAAAGCAGCAAATGGAACCGGGCAGAGACTGTGCGTTGATCGCACGAAGTCACAAAATTGCCATGGTGTAGTGTGCTGTATACACTAGTGTGAATGCATTGAAGAGCACCTAGTAAACGTCTTCCAATCCAAACGGGCTCTTAAACCACAATTGTTCGTGTGTAGAGGACAGACACACTGGAGAGCACCACGCGCCAGCATCAGTCCACAGACATTAGACCAAGTGTGTTATCTAAGTTGCCTGACAAAACGGCGAGTGCAGTTGGCTGTGCGATTCGATTCCGTGTATATCACTGAGTGTGTCTGCGATGCCTGGAAGTTGAACAGTGACTGAGCGTTGCCATTTAGTGGAACTCCGAGAGGGTGACTTGACGTTCTGCAGAATTGCCACTCACTTAGGGCGTGACATGTTAGTGGTCCATCGGTGGTGGAGAGTATGGGTGACGAGGGTTTCCCACAATCACCTACCCCCACCAGCGCCACCTCGCTGCACTGATGATCACCTGGACTGAAGGAACGTTCGGGCCACCCTGACTGACAGGACAGCAATGGCATGTGCAGTCAGAGTCACTGTAGCCTCCCGTGTGTCTGCATGAACAATAAACAACCGATTGTTGGAGTTTTTCCTCTGGTACGTTTACCCCTGGCACCTGCTTATCGCCGTGAACGTCTTTGGTGGTGGTGTCGGAAAAGTGTGTTGAACAGGCAAATGGAGAACAGTGGTGTTCAGTCATGAGAGTCGTTTCTGCCTTGTACTAGGTGGTGGTCGTTTTCATGTTCATAGACGTGTGGGTGAGCGAAGCAGTCCATCATGTATTCACACTCGCCATAACAGATCCACACCTGGGATCATGGTATGGGGGGCCATAAGCTGCACAACCCGATCGCGTCTGGTATTCATTCTGGGAGAATGACAAGTCCTTCATACATTACACGTTGCAGGAACCAATCTCCCAACACGATAACGTGCATCCCAATGCCTGAAGGGCAACACAGCATGTTGTACACTGTGTACGCATGCTACTTTGGCTCGCTAGATCTGTGCCCCATCGATCATGTGTGGGGCATGATGGGATGGCACCTGACATCCAGCTCAGCCCCGGCAACAACCACCGCCCAACTACGCCAAGAAGTACAGCGAGCGGCGCGGTATACCGAACCCCAGAGAGACATTCAGCATTTGCATGTCAGGTTACATGCCAGATTTGCTTCATGCGTGGCCGTTTTGGGTGGTTACACTCCTTCAAGATGTCAACTGTATATGTTGCATTTAATGTTATGAATTTCCCACCTACTTTATGTTTTCATCACTTACACATACCACCTCCTTCCGCGTCTTTCTAGTGTGCCAACTTTGGAGCAGATACGAGTATTCCTAAGTTTTAAACTAGGCGAATGTATTTTTGTTGTACCTAAGTTCAGAATTTCTTAGCTTGGATGAATTTCAATTGTAGTTTAGATGTTGGCAACGCGGCTATGATTTGAGAAAGGAGCAACGCGACAGGGCCTGTAGTGTGTAGACCTTCTGCAGGCACCGCTGCAATGCAAAATAGAGGTAAAGGCTTGTTCACGGTAGAGCGAACACTCTTATGAAATTAACCTTTGAAAAAGAACCACTGTCCATAACTGATATATATATATATATATATATATATATATATATATATATATATGTGTGTGTGTGCTACAGTACACACTGGCACGTAAGCAAGTTGGCAACGAATTGATAAAACATAGTTCCTAGATTCGACGTTGCATTGCGAGCTTAATGTTTAAATGTATGGCCACTGAAGTATTTGTACTTGTTATATGCACACACGTGCACAATTTCGCACATTATTAACACATTTACTTTCCTAAAAATGCCATCGTTTTGACTTAATGACGCATGAATGAAGTGAGACGGTCCATGGCTATGTTAATCTTACCGGAAGAATACAAAATGAGAGGTAAAGTAGATCGTAAGCAGGGCTTTCAAAAGTGCTCAGTTAATCGTGAACAGTCTATACTGGAGTTCACGCAGTAATGTTCATACACGAGAGAGAGGCGCACAGATTCGAGCAGCTGCGCATTCCTGCATCATTTTTAGTTGAGGATTAGGTAGATGATGGCGGTGTCGCATGGTCGACTTTGCTACTGGGCTCGTCATAAAGGGCTTTATGTTTTTTTTTTACCTCACTAATGTCGCACACCCGTGTACGCATGTGTATACTATTGGTGAGGCAACATTGTGGTGTGCTATCTACGAGGTGGTTTGTAATAAACTCTTGTGTCCTATTCGGCCTTCAGGTCCCTAGGTCACAAAGACATCTCGAGGTCTGCTATAAAAGAGCCTCCTTCCGTATTTCGAGGGTAGTGCTATCACTCTGAAGATGCCTGCTATGACACTGATCGCGAATGTCTGTGATGATCTTTACTCATATATTAAGTGCACTAATTTTCCAGTTAGGCGAGGAATATACCTAAAATAATAAATCTACCTTTTTTCTCCGCTCTCGAAGGAAATAAATGGTGATTATAGGATACAGTATCATTGTGTCAAGTAGCAGATATTTATGTAGGCGCCAAGTATAAATGAATGCAGTCTTTTCCAAGAAAAGCAGTCACAAAACGTACAGAAAAAAACTATGGTGAGCCTCGAACTCACCGATGTTCTGAGAAGAGAGCCTTGTTGAACTGGCTAAACAAACGTACTCAAACGAGAGGATGCTTAGAGCTAACTTTGTCTCGATACGTCCGTAGAAGAGAACCAAAGAAAGAATGGAAGTCGGGCTTGCTTGGCAGCGTCTTGATTCCGTCGACGAGGTACAAGGACAAATCAATAAATAAGTTACACTTCCACGTTATGGCCATGTATGAAACCACCTATACATAGGCAACACGGCTATGACAACATACAATGTAAGTTCACTTTTCCACATACTCCCCAAGAGATTGTAAACATTTCTCGGAACGGTCAGCCAACTTTTCGATTCCGGATGCGTAGACATCTCCTCCAGCGCTATGTAACCACCTGGAGACAGCTGATTTCACCTCCTCAGCGTTTCGGAATCGTCGTCCACCGAGATCCTTTTTCAGCTTACCGAAAATATGAAAATCGCATGGCGCTAAGTCTGGACTGTATGGAGGATGTTACCATACCTCCCACTGCAGCGATTCAAGTATGTTTCAGGCGGAGAATAGTGTGTATGATGCCCTTGCGTTCAGGTGTCTTGGAATTCATCTCTTTCTCAATTAAATAAACATTATTATTTATTACAACACCAAACAATTGACTTTATTTCTCACCAACAGTTATCGCAGTACAACAAACTAATTTTAGCTCGGTGTGTATTAATGTGGTAGGCGTAAGTACAGTCTGAGCTAGTAAACAGTATAGTAGCTCAGTGTATGTAGGGATAATGGGTCTTGTATCCAACCTATGTGCAGATGCAGATTTCAATATTTCGGGGCAAGCGGGTATCACAAAAAAAACTTTGTCAGCGAGATTTTTTGTTGCGTATTATGACTTTGTTGCCTTGGGCAAAATGCTTTTCAACATTGGGATGTTACAAGTTGCCTTTAAGGTTACCTGGTGCTCGAACTGCGTTGCAGTGTGTTTGAAATACTCGTTTTTCAACGACACTATCAAACGTGCGTCCAGTGTGCTGATCTACGAAAATAACCCACACTTCAGACGAGGGCTGTTGAGTGCTTTCAAGACGTCGCGCATATTATTAGAATCACCATTTTATAGTGCTCTAGAATGGCTAAAAACAGCTTTTTTTAAAGTGCTGTATCTCAAAATACTCGTATATGTTTCAGATACACACAAAAGTACTGAACCTTCCTGCAGACTTCGCAAGCGAAAAAATTCGACGTGAGGTGCGATAAATGAGGATATTTTCAGATATTCTGAATGGCTTTCCAAGTTTTCAGTTGTGTTTTTTCGTAGGGATAAGCATGATTTCGTTCTCTCTTTACAAATTATTAATACATCTTTAATTGAATTAATTCATTGGATTTTAAGACTTTGTAATGTGTCTCAATTTATATTTTATAGCAGTAAATACAACCTAATGCATATTTAAAGTATTTAAATATTAATAAGTTTATTTATACTAAATAAATATATTTAACAGTGCGTTTAGACACTTCTCTGATCTTGAATCGAGATTTCGGACCGCCATATTCGGCGGTTCGAAATAAAGTTTCTTTCGATCTCTAGTCACGCTCTGAACTCGAATGGTGCAACAGTTTTGTGTGTCGATCTTGGATCAAGTTCGGACGTGATCTCGGATCGAGAGATGAACCTCGATGGTGCAGCTGGCCATAAGACAGATGAAGGTAGTGCGGAGCAGTACAGGGCCTGGAGGGGGTGATGACCGAGGACGCATGCGCAGTACGTCACGGAGATGATGGCAGGGTGTGCAGACGTGCTGCCGGCCCGGAGGTCCTAGTTAACAGGGAGGTCCTGCTCACGACCTGATCCTGCCGTGGGAACACTGCCTAGCCTGTGTCTTTGTGGCGACACGCAAAGTCTTCAGGAGCCGGCCTAGTGGTCATACCGCTCACATTGTAAGCACGTGTGTCTCCTCTTATTAAATAAGAGTACGGAGTATTTCCTCTATACGTTATTCATGGCCAAGTGAGTAATTTTTAAGGCTCTACCAGCAAGCATAATAACAAACAAATCTTATTTTACCGTCGCCTCAGACGTTAACTTTTGAGAGCTATAAAACGTAACCGCTGTGTTCATAAATCTGTTGGCAATTTTGATATTATATTTAAAATTGTCGAACTTATACAACTAAGCTAAAAGTAACTTTTAAGCACGACCTGATAAAGTTCTCACTTTACTTTGTGACTAAAATTTATGTGCATAAAATTAATTATTAAAAATATGTTTAAACATTATGCTGTAATGTTATAGCCTTGCTTGGTGATTTTTTAAATGTGCTTTTTAAAGTATCCAGAATGGAAATGCGGCCAAATTTTGATTATAAATGAACTCTTATTGTTTTACTTTTTTTAATACTTAAAAAAAAGCAAATCCTTGGAAAATATTTTACAGTGTTACAAAATATATGCATTTTTTTTTTCATAATTAACATAAAGCATACATTTGTGGCAATGTTGGTAGTGTGTGCACTAATTTGTATTGACTTCTGCATGTTATACAGTCAGCGTAATGTTGGATCCAGCGACCGAGGNGGGGGGGGGGGGGGGATCTTGAACCCGCTCCTCTTGTAACTTGATTGTTCGTTGGAAACTTGGTACATGTTACTAATGCAGTATTAGCCCACACACTTGTACGAACAGGAAAGTTTGTGTAGTTTTTATACAACTCATCCATTAAGTTCTAACATCTGCACGTGACATTAAAGATAGCATGTTCACTGGCAAGCATGTAGTTTGAACGTAATGCGCAGTGCCTCGCCCCTATTAGTCATCAAGAAAGAAATAATTGTTTATTTGTAAGGAATACCATCCAACCTGTAGACATGACTTGTAGGCACTCGTTTCCAGCATAAGTTTTTTTTTTATTGCATTGTATTTGCATTGTGGCATGTCAAAATCGAAATTTTAGTGTTTTTGGAACGTACAAATAAAATAAAGGAAGACATATATAATTCGTTCATGTCTAACTGAGCACTTTTGAAAGTTCTGCTTGATATCGACTTTGCCTGTCATTTGTATCCTTCCACTATGTTTAATATTGACATTAAAACGGCCAAACTCAATTTGTTCACGCGCCATTAAAGTTAAACCCATACATTTTTAGGAAAGTAAATTTGTATATAGCATGCAGATTCGTGTTATTTTTATTTTTATAAAGGAGTAAAAACACTAACTTTTAGTAGCCATACATTTAATAATTTCTCTCTCTACACAAATTAAAAATATGCAAAAATGTACTTATTAAAAGCCATTCTTAAGCATTTTGAAAAATATTCCATAGCGCGATTTCAAATATTTCTTGAAGTAACTCATGGTATATTATTTAAACGTGAATCATCTCATCTCTGTCAATTAGTTTTTATTATTTGCACGTAAAAAAATTGTGTTTCTGACATATTATGTGTGAACAATTATTTATGCGAGGGAATAGTACTTGTAAGTAATGTGTACAATTTGAACAGTATTTCGTACAAATATAAAATAGTGTAATTGTTTGGTGACCAGTTAGCTGCCTTAATGTGTGCATATCAGCGACTGCAAGTGCCGCGGGAAGCTTGCTTGTAGAAGACAATGCGAGGCAAGTGCGAGCGTGTAGCTGTGCTAGGCTGGCTGGAGGTCCGGTTGACGTGTGTGACCGGACAACCACCGCCATTGTAATTCTCTCCGCCGCCGGACATCCAGCCAACCCTCGTGTGGCTCGCTCGCCCGGGGAGTTGCGTCTTTTCTCGTCTCCCACACTGCCTTCTCTCTTCTCTCTCACCCTGCTGCAGCAACATCACCTCCCTATCTCCAGTCTTTCCTCCTTCTCCTTTTGTAGCTCTGGGCAGGTCGTTTATTCGCCTTTTCTGGAAGCTGCTTCTCCACCCTTCATACCCCGGCAACCACGCGCGCTTCACGTCTAATGGTGGGTTCACAATAAAAATACTTAGGCACAGAACATAACATTATAACATTCATACGACCAGAATTCTAGTGTTCTGTTAGGCTTTAAATTGCGAACCAAGCTTTACGACCAGTAACCACTGATATTTCATATTGCATTCTAAAATCTACGATAATTCTTCAAGACCAGAGCTTGGAAAGTTCCTCTGAGAAAGTAACTAGTTCCAGTAAAAGTGCCTATGCAGGAACTTAACAGATTCATGGCTGGTGAAAGGGCAAAATCAGATCACATATGATTTCTCTAAACCTAGCTGTGTTCAAGGAATTATTGCACAAATTAAAAAACCCATGCTAGGAATATTTTTTGCTTTTAAAATTTATTCTAAAATTTTTCTAGAAACGATAGCAGCAAGGCTGCAGCCTACCTGGAGCTATTTCCAGCGTTTAAGGCTGAAGAGCGATAAGGGCGACGCTGCCACGCACTTGGAGTGCGCCATCGCCACTGCGCGCAGGGCGTGATCTAGCGTGCAGTGTTCTCGTCCCGCTGCCTCTACTTGAAGCAGGGACCCTGTTATTTTATTTGTGGTAAATCTGTAGCAAGGTTCAACGTCAGACCCTTAAGTAATTGAGTATGTATCTGATGCGTACATGTTGAGATACAGCTCTCTCAGTAGCATCAAGTTTTCTGTCGGCTTGGCTCAGATATACTTACACGCAATGAAGTTGCAACTCCTTACTTCTTACGTTTCACAGTACGACAAATCGGAAACTAGAACAATCAATTCTCAACTCTCAAGTTTAACCAATCACAAGAGAATAATACATTTAAACGAATAGTTATTCCTAAATTGATATAAAGTAACGAATATTCAAGAGATGTTTCTGTTAGCCTGCTGCTAAAAACAGCTGTCGACTGCAAGAATACTGTTATCAGAGCGTGCTTCTCTGTTACTGTAAAATACTGTCCTGTTTCGAACTTAAGCAGTAGGAAGTTTGTATGTTTGTAGTGCCAATTAGAAGTTTGGAGCATGCTGCCTGCAGTCGTGAGCGAGATTTTAAAATTGTGTCAGCTGTCTTTTATTTGAAAGATTTAAATTGTTTGCACATTTAACCCTGATACGTAAGTTATGCAGTTATTTTATTTGTACCATAGGCAAAAACTATTACTAATTAATTTAGGATACATCGTAAAATAAAATAGACAATAATAGAACACGAATGTTAGGATGGCATGAATTGTTGGTCGTAATTCCTGGAAACAGGGCGTGACTTTCGTATTTCTTGGTGGTAAAAGGAAATTGCTTTTAGACATTGAATTTCAAAGAATCATTTCATTATTGGTTTACTAGCTACCCTTTTCCACTGCTTACTACTTAATTTCTTTTCATGGTGTAAACTCATGTGCGGCTGCATGTACCGAGCGGGCTGACGCAATGGACTTGCATTCTGGGGGACCCGGGTTCGAATCCCTGTTCGGCCATCCGTATTTCGGTTTTCCATGGTTTCCCGAACACACTCCAGGAGAATGCTGGCATGGTTCCTTACTACAGGCCATAGCCTATCCCTTCCCCGCTCCTGCTTCTCTGAGTAACTTGCCCCGTCTCTAATGACCTCGCTGTTGACAAGACGTAGCTATAAGGGTCACATTGGCACGCTCTACAAGAGCGACATTGCCTCTACGCGCAGAGCTCTGAACTGGCGTGCAGTGTTCTCGCAGTGCTGCGTGTACCTATGGCACTTTCAGCAGTGACTCTTCATTTTATTGATGGAATCTCAGTAGTAAAGTCAATACAGGCTCCTATCGTAGTTTAACTCGTGTCCTGCTAGTATGTTTAAAATACGGCAGTCTGAAAAGGCCGTTTTTTACCCACAGTATGCGTGATAACTTTAAAATGCCATTCCGTCCTCGTCTGGGGTATGGTGCCTTTTCGTTGGTAAACTTACGGGAGGGGGGGGGAGGCACGTTTGGAAAATAATTTAACCTTTCAGACCCACTTTAATTTCCTCTGTTTCAGGTGTTGCAAACAAAATATTTTATGACACATGCTGTACTTAAGTCGACACAACACTTGTTTCGTTGTCTTAGCCAATGAGCTGTAGGTTATACGTTCGGCTACACTTATATGGACCAATTATAACTTAGAACGGTAAGACGGTTTGCAGATAACTTACCCACGGGTAAGATAATTGGTCACTGAGCTTCGCAGTGTACAGTAGAGACTAAAAATGTTATACACGTGCGTAATGTACACAATTGTGTATACTGTGCCTGAATAGGATAAACAAACTTCGTTTGTATTCGGTTTCCTCAGAATTGTAAGCGGTGACTGTGTGGTTTTGATACAGCGATCTGTTCAGAACAGATACGGCGTTGTCGCTATAGTTTTAAATAATGTCTTGCAGAAGAGTAAGTACAGTAAACACATGACCACTTAGTGCGATCGTCGCTGTCTTCGACACGTTCCAACGACTACATTTGTGTTTCATTGCCCGAATTTATAAATTGGCAGCAAAATATCGATTTTACTCTGTTCTGAGAAAGAAAAAGTTTACATTAAAATATTTTATAGTTTTTTTTTTTTTTAATATAATCAACAGAACAGCTTAGAGCGAGACCCGTGTGCCGACTAGGAAGGCCGTGCCTACGTAATGTTGCGTCTCCACACCGCGGTGGACTGTGGAAGAGGAAGCTGTCCAAGCTACACGCGGGATCGTGTCCGTATCGAGCACACATCAACATTAGACGTCATAATGCGAAGCGGTCTACCTGTGACGACGTATCAGATAAGACACTTGAAAGACGTTCTGTTCCTCTGATATAACCTTGAATACTGTGCCGTGTGGCCAAGGTGGCACGCGTGTGCGCTCCGTTGCCTGCAAACCTGCCACGCATTCTACTCACTTCTTTGACTTAGCGTGTCGTCGGAAGAATTTCCCGACAAGTTATCTACAACACGTGGAGAAGTAACGGCGTCTCCTAACAACGGGGTCTTGAGAGCCAATGGCGGTGAAGCGACGTGGATATAGCGCAGCGCCGGAATGCAATGGCGGGGAAACGGGAAATCCCCGAGAATACCCGCGGCATCGTCTGGAAGTGACCCCGCCGGTAGTCGAACCTGGACCGCCTTGGCGGGAGGTGCTACGCCAACTGAGGCCCAGAAATAACTGTGTAATTAAAGTTTTGTTGTATGATTAGAATTTATTACAAATTCCGCTTTGAACATTTTGAAATAGCAAGATTTTTATATTAAAAAAATTGTGTACACTTTAGAAATGAATGTAATGCATAATTTGGTGTACGGAACAACAAATAAAAAGCCAGATGTTGCCGACCCACATCCGTGTTTTAATATAATTAATTTTAATTTTGAGACTTTCATCACAAGATTGCTCGTCTTCATCGGGTGAAGTAATATAGAGGCTATTTCAAGACTTTTACTAAACATCCCATTGTGAGAATGAGCAGGAATGACTAGTTACTACGTAGCTATACTTCTATGCATAATCTAGAACATACAGAATGTTACATTCCCTCACTTCCTTTTTGGAGCAAGTAAGGTCAGTGCAGCATTTTCAGAATTACCAAAAGAAAAAACCCAACTTAAACTTAATAAAATTTAAAATGCAGCCGAAATACTTTTGGCTGGGAAAGCCGTAATTTTACCCGCTGAAAGCACGAATACAGCCAGATGGTACGGATTGCTGTCGCTCTGATAAAGTACTGCCTGGACTCGTGTCTTTGTTTTCCCACCATACGCTGTAAAAAAATCTTTATATGCAAGGACTCCCAACAACCTTAACTGTTTGAAACGATCCTTTTTTAAATCCGTAACAGTGACTGATTACCTCTCTTTCATAAACTGTAATCCCGAAATAACTTCATTCGATTCAAGCAGATTATGAAATTCACAATTACTGGCTTATTTAAGTTGTTGTATAAAACATACATATGTGTGAGAGGTTTTTCCGTTCGTAACTTGTAAGATTAGACCGAAGTGAGTAATCATTTTACAGTTTAGAGTATTTTTCTTTACAGGTTGGTTTCCCATTTTTGGCTAACAAAACTGGGGTTGGCGCTAGCGTTGGTTAATACGGTGATATCTAAATAACGACAAACTTCGGGGCACTCACGAGAAAAGTTGAAAACATATACATACGACCTATAGTCAGTAGTTGATCTTTATAGTCGGTACACATCTTTGAAGTTATACCTACCTGAAACACTAGTATATTACAAACATTAGGAGAAAACTTCTAAGTTGGAACATTGTTTGGATGATTGATAACTGAAAAAATATCTGCAAAGACCACAACACCCGTCTGTCGCTGTCATAAAATTATTTCATGGAAATAATCCCGGTTACTACCCTTATTTCAACTTAATCTCCACGACTGTGTAGCTTACTTGGAACTTAAAAGATGGATTACCAACCCGCCTGTCAAATTTAACTTTACGCATTATTCAGACACTCAGGGTTCCATCTCTAGTATTTGTAATAAATTAGTGCTTAGGTCCAACTTGAAATATGTGTACCTCCCCGCCCTTAGGATCCACTATTGACCATAGGTCGTTGATATGTTCTCTCCTTTTTTAGTGAGTAATCCGCAGTCGAAATTTGTCGGTATAATGTAGATACACCCTGTATAACTGTCGAGACAGCCTGAATCTCATTTGCCACGCAGCATGAAGGACAATTCCTAGCGACCGCCGGCCACGTATTTCTAGACGTAGTCTTATTCAAGAAACGAACAATCAGTAACTTACTCGTGCATGTGGCTGAAAAGTGGATCCCTGAGGGAGATAGACAAGCGACCTCAGCAGGATGCAGGCGAGGAAAGAGCAAACATAACCTAAGACAAGCCCCTCGCCCGGTCTGGGGTTGTTGCCCCCATGGCCAAGGTATGCGTGGACATAGGACCGCTTCTGGCGGGAAGTGACGTCACCCGTGTGCTAACAGTACTGGGTCCGCCAAGGAACTTGCCTCCGCAGCTCTGTGAATCCGGCTGGCGATGTGTGCAAATGACCAGTCAGCCGCCCTCGGGCACTGGTCGACGCTACAACGCGCCTTCCTAACGTAATTACACATCACAAGGTAACGCGCATTTCGCCGCTGCTCACCTTCATTTTCGTGACCACGGCAGGTATAACAGCCTTTTAATTTTCTCGGAACCGTGACCTTATCAAGTGTATTTTTATTTAATTACAAGTCGTTCGTCTACTGATGTAAGAAACTTCTGTTCCTGGAAATATGTAATTATAGTCTATTCACGGTTTCTACGCGCTTTTTTAATCAAACCTTTGAAAAATCACACTATATATATAACGTATTTGGTTGTTTTCTAATTATGTTTTGTATCACAAGTATTTTATAATGGTTTTAACATTAAAGTATTGTTTGTTATATTTTAATATTTCATTTATGGTTCATATGAATGAAAACAGTGAGAAAATAGGTGTGTTGGTAATGCCTAGTACGAAATAGTTCTTAAATAAAATATTATTACACCAAGTGTGCACGAATGCGGTGCGTTGTCCCTTTGGTGTAATTTTCTANAATAGTTCTTAAATAAAATATTATTACACCAAGTGTGCACGAATGCGGTGCGTTGTCCCTTTGGTGTAATTTTCTATACTCGGATAAGCTTCTTTTTTTTTTTGCATGGGGTGGAGATGAATATCCTGGAAATAGAACTTTAGCAGAGCTTCAGAAAAGTTGGAAGTAACCTTGAATGGACTATACCTGCCCTTATTCCAACGTGATCATCTCTTGTGATATAAACTTGGTCGCAATCGCATAAACATGTTGATTTTTCATAGAATCTTATGAATGCAGTCTTTTTTAAATTTACTTACTAAACTTAAGGTGATTAATTTTATAAATTTTAATTAATTGCGTGTTCGTTATGCACATAGCTCAGATTTCTCAAGACTGTGTAATGGAGTGTCACCAAAATAGTGTGTGTGTAATTTATATTTCTCCGACTTCTTTATTTGCAACTAAAATGGGTTTATTAGTTATTTAACTACACATGTTCAATGGGGGATTGGTCGGGTGATCGTACTGGCCGGGGGAGTTGACTAACACCTTCGAGAGCGCGTTGGGTAACACGATACGTGTGGAAACGGGTATTGTACTGCTGGAAGAGGACATCTCCTTGGCGTTGTAGGAACGGCAACAAAATAGGCTATATGATTTTCTGGATGTAGCGTTCACTGTTCAGTGTTCCTTCAACAAACACCAGAGGCATACGGTCATTGTAGGCTACTGCCCCCCAGACCATGATGCCAGGAGTTGGTCCTGTATGTCACCGCCGTACACGCGCCAAGGCAGAATCTGCTCTCATCACTAAACACAACTCCGCGACATTCGTCCCTCCAGTTGCGACACCATCCGAGGCGGGCTGCACGGTTATGAGGTGTGAGAGGAAGCCTGGTGAGCGCCACCCTTGGTCGTAGCCCAGCGTCCAGCAAACGGTTGTCAATGGTCCGAGCTGACATCCTGGGTGCAACAGTGCCCCTAATATGTGTGGCGGTCCCCGTGCGATCAGCAATGGCCGCTCGTCTGATGCGGCGGTCCGTATGCCGCTGCCGTCCGGAACCAGGTTGACGAGCATGTGCACCATCGTTGGACCACCGGCACCACCAATGATGCACAGCAGACACTTCACGTCCTACGTGTTGGGCAATTCTTCGGAAGGACCATCCAGCCTTCCTCAGACCCACAATACGACCTCGTTCATAATCCGTTAATTGCACGAAGTGTGGTCGTCTATGCCGTCGTGGCATGTCTACTCTCCTTACTGCACACAGGCCGATGCTTGAAACAACAGACCACTCTTTCATCGAGACAGGGCCGGATCTAGTGTTGGACTCTGGTGGGGGGAGGGGGACGATGGCTTAGAAAGTACAAACGTATGTGCTAATTAAAAAACAATTTACTTTTTTAAGCTTTTGAGTCCACATATATTTATAAGTATGTTGGCTCTTGAAACGCAAACTTTAATTTAATTGAGCCACAATCTAAATTACACAAAAAAATGTTAATACAAGTTCACTGATAAAATTACACATTTATTTGAAAACTAGTACTGTAATCCGCTATGTCTACTCATTCACCTAGCCACTTTAAATCATGTTTTACTATTTAAAAATATGCTCTTTTACTTTATGGAACTTGGTATTATCACTTAAAAGACACACTCCAACTTTCTGTTCTTCATTTTTTAAAAACTTTTTATAATTTTCTTAGTGTCGACATGTATATCGAGGGTGTGTGAAGAAGCGTAGGCCGAGTTAGTCTTTCTTCTGCCATTCGGGTGCGCAGCCACGATTTCAAATGTCGAAGTGTTGAAAAGCTTCGTTCTGCTGTCGCAACACTCATTGGGAGGGTGGCCAACACTTTAATCAGCTGATGAATTCCAGGATACAAATGTTCACTGCATTGTTCTAATACCTGTACTGCAGTTCGAGGTACTGGTAACTTTTCACTTGGTCGCCTTCGCCAGCTTTCTTGCCATACCTTGAACTCTCCAATTAAGCTTAATGCACTATTTCCAAGAAAACATGTGTAGAGTTTGGATATGCCCTAAAATGTTTTCTTTGGAATGGTTTTCTACTATAACAGAAGGCACCAGAAGATTAAAGTCGACGTCTTTTAGTGTCTCTTCTGGTAATCTGTTTTGAAGATCAGTTACGAGGTGCTCTAATAAAGTCACAAAAATTGATTTATGGTAGTATTCCTCAGCTGAGCTGGCAGGAAAATTTGACCGGAAGGTTTGCCGAACTGCTGTCCGAGGCATTTGTATTCCAGTCTCTAATTCATGTGCAATATTCACAGCTTTGACAAACACACCAGAAAAACTAATGTCGGAACTATTCTGGTAAAATTTGAGAACACTTATTAGTGTATCACACAGTTCATCACATGCATTATTCAAGTCAAGGAATGGTGCCAGCAAAACTAAGCTGAGAGGTCGTGTGACAGAAATAATGTCACTAAGAGAGGCCATAGATACAACAAAGTCTGCATCAGTTATTGATTTTAGTAAGGAAAATGCCTCTGACGATGAGCTTGACTCTTCCCATTTCGATATTTCCTGACGAGCTTTGGCAATTTTGTGGGCAGATTCCTGAAACTGAATAATACTGTCGTGTTTATCGACCCACCGTGTCTCGCAAAGACCACAGAAAGCTTTCCCAAGGTTTTTCATAAACAACATAGCTCTCTTAGTGGGATCATTAGCGAATTTTATAATTCTTTTCATTGTCGAGACTATATTTCTGATGGACACGACTTTCTATGTTTTCAGAAGAGAATTGTTAAGTGAATGGTTGAAGTAAGGGTATCTCTTTGCATTGGGACAACTTTTGATGATCTCTTGAACTGCTCACTTTACATCTGATACCATGCCAGAGCAGTTATCTGCGCCAATCCCAACATAGTTTTCCAGGGGTAGATTGAAATATTTCAGCAGATAAACTACACAGTGGCCCAACGCAACACCAGTGAGACGTCGCTCGTCGTTTTCTTAACCTTCTTTGCGAATGGAATCGTAAGCATCTATAAAGTCCCAAAAGTCCTCTCTTATTCCCCTTTCGTGGATGTACCTTAAACTTAGGCTCAGTTGTTCAATACGTGCTGCATCTGTGGTCTCATAAAATATTATCGCATACAAACCAACATTTCTTGCTCTACTTAGTATTGCATTTTGAATTTCTTCCTTACAGCAATCAATTAATTCGTTTTATGTTGATTTTCTGATGTATGTAGCTTTCGAGGATGCAGTTTCCAAGTACTTATTCAAAAGCTCATCACCAGCTGAAATTCTATACTGAAGGAGAGGCCGGAAAATCCCGTCGTTTGCTAACAGCTCTTCCCCGGTAACTTTCCATCATCTCTGTGTCCTCGCAAGGGAATATTTTGACGACTGCAAAGAATTACCGTTTCAATACTAGGTCGGTATTCGAACTACGACCTCAAATCTAGCTTTTGTCACTTGCCATTAGCGTTCGAGGAGCTATTTTTCTATTCACAATTCCTGGCACCATAATGAACTGATTTCAGTCTGTAATTTCTCATGTGGAAACTGGAAATAAGAAATAATGATGTTAGTCTTTATCGCAGTTGTACTGGTTTCAGATGCAACAAGAACAACTTGGGCGAAATGTGAACTTACAACTATCTTTTAAGAGATGCCCTATGCCCTAACAGCCCTGGTTTTAAAACATGTAATCTGAAAAGTAAGCTATGGTAAAACAGAACTAAATCCAACACGGGAGGGATACCACCCCTGTAAGTGTTTTTATCCTGTAGCATCCGTGGTAGCAATGTTGGTATCCCTGACTGCAACTTGAGCAGGCTGAGTCGCGAGGGGTGCAGATCATCGACCTCAGGTGACGGCCATATTGAATGTGTGAAACTTGGCAACCTTAAAAAATTTTTAGAATATAAAAAATATATTGAAACATTTTTAAAACTGAATTTAGTTTTAAAATTGTAACATTGTGTCTCCACTCCTTCCTCTTGTACCATGACCACATTTTTATTTTGCCACAGACCACCATTTTTGTTTTTGACATTATCTACTACGAACCTCGGTCATTTCTACCACTACTGCTCATGGTGGAACCACTTAAGGAACCTTCCATAAAACGCAGGAATTAGCAATGGTTTCTAGATTGTAGAATACAGATTGTAGGAGATGAATATAGAGGTCAGAGTGAGATCTGAGGCCCGCAGCCTGAATACCAGTTCGGGTTTTATAACCTAGTCACACCAACGAACCGTGGATAAAATAGTATGCGGCTTAAGGGTGCTTGCTGGTCACCGAAATTCCATTATTTTACATTGGTACGAAACGCAGTTCAAACTAGTAGGCATTACTTAGAAGTACTCTGTCCTGGCATAACAAAAATTTCGTCTCAAAGATTTGCATTATGGCATGTCAAAATTACATTTGTAGTGTTTTTGAGACATACAAATAAAATAAATTAAATCATTTGCAGAAAATGTATCAAGGACGATTAAAAGGTCGTGTCTCAGTAAAAAGGTGTGCTCAGTAAAACTTATTTTACAAAAAAAATCTATGACTACTACAAATAAAAATATGGAATAATTTCCTTATTTTAAACAATTTATAAAAATTGTGGAAACAGTTTCATACCGTGATTTTAAAGATTTTGAAGTAACTCTTGGTATCTCATTTGAATGTGAATTGGGTCATTTCGGTAAGTAAGCTTTTATCATTTATACGTCCAAAAACATTAAAATTGTGATTTTGATTTGGACAGGCCATTGTGTTAAAAATGAAAGCGTTAAAAATTTTTTTATGCTAGGAAAACTTGTAAATAATGCCTACAAGTTGAACAACATTTCGTACAAATATTAAATAATGAATTTTTAGTAGACACCACACCTGAACTTCGGAATAGTGTTAAACCAAGCAAATTAAAAAAAATTAATTAGAAATAAATTGTATTTCCGAGAGTGAAATTTGTCTTCAGACGCAACGACATCTTCTGCTCGTAAATTGGCTATAGACCGAAATGAAATGAAATATGTCACTGTTGGAGACGGTCGATAACTCGCAGCCGGCTGCTTAAGGCCATATCACACGATGATGTTTTATTTCATTATCTGAAAGATATTTATGTAAGAATCACATAAATGTAAATATTTGTTGTAGTCAAATGATAATAGTTTTCAAAATATATAGTACCGGAAAGTCGAAAATTTCGGAATATGGGAGCCCAAGTTTTGTGCTCCTAATTAACTTTGCCAAATAAGTCACAAGTCCTTTAATCTATGTCATGTAGATAACATCTTAATTAAGTATCAGTGATATTTAACAATGGATACTTTGGTACTGGTGTCCGGAATCTCTTTTAAAATAGGTATTGATGTGTTTGCCAACACATTCTTATTCGACCAAGAGAAATCCAATACAAAGTAATATTTTCTCTTGGGTGAATAAAAATGTGTTGGCAAAAACATCAATATCTATTTTATAATAGATTCAGGATGCCAGTGCCCGATTGCAAATTCTTAAATATCTTTGATACTTAGTTAATCTTACATGTGAATTATTTAACAAAGTTAATTAAGAGCATAGAAATGTAAACTCCCATTATCCGAAATGTTCGGCTTTTCGGTGCTATAATTTGAAAACTACATATAATCATTTAACTACAAATATTGACATAGATGTGGTCCGTATATACGCATATACGCACACTTGGACACACGTTCACAGGTTGATATCTGCTTGCATCCGTTACATACTACTTTACCTGGCACGCTGACAGGAAACATATCACACACCCTTTCAAACATTGCTCAGAGTTACAGCAAGGCAGCGTTTAGTGTTCCTTTAATGTACACGTGAATATTACGTCATAACAATCGATAAACACCCACGGGTAACACGTATATTGGTTAACATGGCACATCCTCATTTCCTAATTATCCATAAAATGTTCACAGATGACAGAGAAATCAGGTTAACACTGTCCACGAATTTTTTGTCTCGTCTCACGTAGCTATTTTGCAAATAACTACTTTTTATTCTCAATTTTCAAGGTTGTATTTCGTTATCTACCTTATTTTCCATTATGAAAAATCTGACTAAATTTTTACTTAGAATTCTAGATAATACCGTATAATGGTTTGTTTTTATGCACTTTTGTTTATTTGTTACGTGTTAATTTAACTTTCAGTAAATACGATAAACATTTCTGAGCTTAACTTAATAGGCTACTGTTTTATTTATCCATCTCTTGGGTTTAACAACGTAAATCATGTTTAATAATAGTAATAATAATAACTCATTTGAAGGTTTGATATACAATTTCGTTGTTCCAGATATAATCTAATTGTCAGATCTCGCACGAGCTGTCCTTTTTGTCACCTTATTATATATCGTGCAAATAAATAAATAAACACATTACTGTATGATAAATGTTACCTCTCCCACTTCTTACTGAACAGAGATACACGACAGTTATAATTCTACGTTTTCCTGCACTAGCCTCAGCCCACTGTGTTGTGTTAACTGAGCTATATGCTGGCAATGTGGAGTCATCCGTAAGGAAGAAACTTATGCTGGATTCTCTACAGTTTTGTGAATTTTATTAATGTCGTTGGTCGCATTTCGTGCAAGTGTCGGGTGAACGTAGCTTAGTTGCGCCGATGTTGGTGTGAAATGCGGGTGAGTTGTGGTGTTGCCTGTACATCAACTTCTAAACTGGACCCGGCTGCTGTGCTCTCACAGCTGTGGAATGCCGTCTGACTGCTGGAAGCGCCTCGCATTTCTTCCGTAAAGCTGTAATTCTTGAACTTGGCCTTTGATAGGTATTCGCATTCCTTCTTTCTATCGCAGGGTTTATTCGCCTCCAGTTCCCAGTAGCAAACAAAACACGCTTCCCGGGAATGTAAACGAAGACTTGTTCTCCAGAAGGTGAGTACGTTTGTTTTGAAGACCAATATGTTCACAGTAAGGCGAGTGTTAATGGTGGAACAAACAATNGATATTTTTCAACGTCTTAGTGATACGTTACCTCAGTACAGCTGTGTTACAACCCAAAATATGCTGTTTTTCAGGAGTAACGGTGTTGCATAAACAAAGTGTGTCATAGTCGACCACATTTTCTTGAATTGTTCTAAATACCTAAAGGTTTAACCAACAGTAATTAAGTTGTAACCTTGTTACACTTAATGCAGATTTTTGTACGCCATATTGTGGGATAATTACGTAAGGAATGAGATTTTTGAGNTTTTTGTACGCCATATTGTGGGATAATTACGTAAGGAATGAGATTTTTGAGCTTGTAATGGCGCATAGTATGTTTCACTGCACTCGCGACAGATACATCAGTGGCATGTTAAACATAAATTCTTATTATAATGCGTTGTGCGAGGTTAACGAAAAAGAGGGATGTGTGTTGTGTTTAACGCTGAACTTTCTGTCTGTTTTTCGACATGTCGTTTCTTTATATCCACTTGATTAATGTAATCAATTTTTACTTTTTTAAATATTTTTGGAGAAAAAAGGAGGGAGAATAAAAGTTATTTAAAACCTCTTGTTTAATAAATTAACAGTAAATCATAAAATCTTCAATTCAACACTTGCTAACAATTAAATGTTCGTAAAAAAACGCTTCAATGTATTGAAATGCTAGAGATAATTTTACACAATCAAGTATTTGTTTAGTTCTATAACTTTAATTCAAGTTATTTACTACAGAAAATACCTTCATATGCAGTTCAGAGTGCTGTATTCCATACACGTAGAATTGGCAGCTTAAAATATTTTTCGCGAATGTTACCAAACATTGCGAAAAATAACTGCGCTAAATTAATTATGAGAACCCGGCACTTCACGAAAAATTGCATCATATCAAAAAAAAAAATACTGTGTGTAATAATTGTGTATTTATTTTGTGCCTTTAGTAGTAGTATAGAAACGGAACTGGTAGAGAGCTTANAATACTGTGTGTAATAATTGTGTATTTATTTTGTGCCTTTAGTAGTAGTATAGAAACGGAACTGGTAGAGAGCTTAGCGGTTCATCTCATGTGGTTTCTGCCAGTTTGCAAGTTACTACTTTCAATTCCCAATTTTCAAGGGTTCGTCTCTCCATGAATTAGGTCACAGTTCGAACAGACAATCTAACGGATTTTGGACAACAAGATTGGCACAGTGGGTAGAGAAGAGCATGCACGGAAAGCAGTGGCCAGTAGTAGAATTCTGGCGAATGCATATTGCTCGATAACAGAAGACCTCATTTCGTTAGTTTCTTGGTGACGCTGTCGTTGTTGGAATTGGCAATGCAGTATGCCCCCATTATAACGGACCCTATTAAAGCGGACGTCTCTTAAAATGGAAGTGCGGTTGTTGCACCGTATGATTTACGCCGCCGAACTGATAGATATTGTCTGCAATCCCACGAATTATGACGTCGATAAGGCACAGTGCATCCAGTTACATTTCGATCAGTATTTGTCAGTTATTCGTCGCGCATGCACTGTGATTTTTTTAGTCCTGTACAGTTTTTTAAGTTGTAAATGGTATAAGCTGGCTTTTGTATTACTGTGTATGCTTTTACTATGTAAATAAATACGTTTTATATATATTTACATTGTTTAATTGATGCAAATACAACTTTTAAAGACTTGTTATTTTTTATAAACAGAACTTTTATTAAAACTGGCAACCATCAGTCCCAATTAGTCTATAATAATGGGGGTGTACTGTATTTTGAAAATGCAGCGGCAGTATCTATCGCGAATTTGTTCCTTCTTGTACCATTGCGAATGATGCTTGCAGCGCGTACTTTAATGCTTGGGCCATGCCAGATACACGTACGTGTCCGTTCTTGGCCCCGCCTGTGACGTCAGCATCTACAGGTGTATAATTTTGCAAGTTTTGTATGGAAGTTAAGTATTAAACCATATGATTAGAGGTCCCGTGCCACCATTGCAGCCCCGATGTCCACGATGGAGTACATGCTGCACATGGAGGATATTTATGGTTGTCACTGTACAAAACAAGAAATCAGTGGCCGGTGTTTTGAACGTCTTCCTTCCGAGTAATCTGATTTGTTGAAGTTTTCACGACTCATTGTGAATGGTCAGTGCCGACAACAACAAACACGCAGCACGTTATTCACTGGTTGCAGTAAGAACCCTCCACACAAGTACAGCGCACGCCAAAATATGAAACGATTTCAGCATTTGAGTTCGTCAATTAATTCGGGAGTGAACGGGTTAAACATGCTAACTGCAGTTAGTTATATTGCTAGAGTCTGCATTGCGTCATCGCCTCGTCAGTTCAATACTGTGTGTATGTGAGTGTCAGGCTGGGCGGCATTCCGCACAGATCATTTACAAAAATCGCTCAGCGCTTACGTTACTTATTTCCTTACGTAATTGGCAATTGTAGCACGAATATGGCTCTCATATGTATTCACTTGTCACTGTTGGTAAATGAATGTGGTTTTCTAGCGCTGTCTACCCTTGGAAAGTACACAAAGTTGCTTTCTGTCAGTGCGTACTTTGTGCGGTCACCCTCATTTGTTTCTTTTGAGTTGTGAAAGTTAATAAGCATTTACGATATATCATTCAACTGTAAGAAGCAGTTTTAGGCCACCAATTTTCCTTTGTCTCCTGTGATCAGCTTGCGTACATGTTACAATTAATAATAGATCGCTTAGTTATTTGATATTCTGAGTGTATGCAGGCTGGGGCGGAACTCGACCAACAAGCTTCGTAAGGTGATGCCTTTTGGAAAAGCAATTGGGAAATATATAGGACAATATATACCTAAACTGAATATACAGGATGGAACTGAACTCTACCGACAAACATTTTTCGGGACAGAAATGGAAGCAGATATTTTGTTGCCATATTCTGAGGAAACAGAAGACACGCGAAGCTTGTTTGTTATTCTCCATCGTCGTCGCAGTGATTCCTTATGGCTCGACGTTAGAATGTGCAACTCCTAGAATATAGTCCATTCACTATTACTTCCAACTTTTCTGAAGCCCTGCTAAAGTTCTACTTCCAGGATATTCCTCCTCCGCCTCAAACGAACAAAGCTTAACCAGGTCTAGAAAATGACACCAGAGGGACAACGCACCGCATTCGTGTGCACTCAGTGTAATAAATTTTGCTCGAGAACTGCCAACTTTTTAATAGGCATTACCAACTCAACTGTTTTCTCACGGTTTTATTCATATTAATTACAAGTGAAATATTATATTTTATAGATAAATAATACGTAAAAGTTTAGTTCAACCGAACATTTTATACCCACAGTATATCTAAATGTAAATATAAAACGCTTGCGATACATGGCATATGTAGGAAATAAGCTAACACCTCATACATGGGGTGATTTTTCAAAGCTGATTCAAAAAGTGTGAAAATACCATCAATGGGGGATACTTTAACAATTTTTGTTATTAAATTGAAAATATTATAAGTGTGTGTTGGATTAATATGAACCAAGTATTGCTCATTTCGGACTNAATTTTTGTTATTAAATTGAAAATATTATAAGTGTGTGTTGGATTAATATGAACCAAGTATTGCTCATTTCGGACTGGCACTTAATCTAAAAGTAAACATAATTATTTAATATATTAAAATGACTCCCCCTCCTACGTTCAGGAGTTAGCGTACTTAGATAGAACGCGCTCATTCAGAGCCAATGTGTTGGCTAGTGGCGGGTAGTGGGCGGTTCGCTCGCAGAGAAGACGGCGGCGAGGTGATCGCTCGCGAGTTGACCGGACGTGCATGCAGGTGGTCGTCGCTTGCAGATATGACCTCACTAGCGCAGACTGATGCTCGTAGCCTCCTCGCCCTCTGTACCCCGGCGTGTGCCGCCCAGGCAACTGTGGATGCTCACGTGTAGCGCTACTCGCCTAACGTGACCATTTATTTTTTCCCTCAGAGCAGGACGCCCTAAATAAATAAATAAATAAATATATATATAGTTTTAAAAATAAAACACATATTTATAATATAGTTAATGTTTAATGTTCAAAAAATTTAATTAAGAACTAAACTTGTGCAGTCTGGTGGGTTGGCTTCTTATATTTTTCAGATGAGCAAATTTGCTTTAACATATCAGGTTGAGTTTTTAAGTAGGAATGAAACTGTTGGCATGACTTGTTTATGTTATCCTTTATTATCAGAATGGCTTTTAACACTGGGACTCCTAATTGTGTTTTTTCACTCGTCCATATATAATATGGGAAAACACTTTCGACTGGAGCGTTACTGCCAGGCACACATAAAATGAACTTGATTATTATACGAAAATTCGCATAAATGAGATTATTTGTTTGAAAGTGTTTGAATATTTCAACCCAACGATCTTCAGCGGCAATATTTTCAGCGTTCCATTCTGTTACTTTCGCAGCTGTAATATAATTGGAAATCAACGAAAACTCGTCAAACACTCATTTATCTTGACTGCTATTGAGAAATCCCTTCTCTATAAGCAAATCCATCACACTTTGAATCTGCTTCCACGTGGGGACCGTGGTCAGGTTCGCTCATTCAAACACTTCTAATTCTGTGTTGAACTGACACCACTGCTCCAAGTATTCTTTACTTGTCTTGTAAAATTCTGCTGCCGTTGTTTTCACATCTTCCTCAGTAACAACACCAGTTTCTTGTAATTTCAATAATATACTACGGGCAGCGTGGGGAAGAAAGAATGAATTTTGTTT
>NQII01004699.1:0-75795 GCA_002778355.1 Clitarchus hookeri | reverse complement strand
ATAAATTTATGGAAATATTTTTGTATCTAAAATATGCATAAATACATATATTAAGACACTACATTTTATCTGTACTGTTTAAATAATTTGGAGTGCTTGTTGAAAAATTCGATTCAAGAAATTATAGAATAAGTTTTAAACGAAAATCTTTGAAGGAATTCGAGTCATTCAATGGCTTGAAATACAAAATGGCCGCGATTATGACGTCGCGAGTGACGTCACACAGCATTCAAATAATTTAATTCAATAAGTTTGAAGTGAAATTTGATAGTGTGAATGGTCGTTAACCTTTCAGTCACTCTTGTTAATTTTTTTTGTAAATGATTTCGTTAATTTCTTTTGTACGCCCCAAAAATAAGGAATATGTAAGTTTGCAATGCCATGATGCAAAAACTAGGTGCTCTAACATTGTTTTCTGCTAGGAAAGAGTACTTTTTGGTAATGTTTCCAAGTTGTGCTTTGTTTCGTACGAGTATAAAATAATATGTTTGGTTTTGTGTCCAGCAGCTTGGAATATTTTAAAGTAAAGTGTTGGGGCTGAGAAAAAAGGTAAATAGCGAACAGTTGGCGGCGGACACGCAGGTTGGCAGGCTTGTATGCACACGGCACTGTTTCCAGTGTTCAGAGTTTAAAGATCCAAGTTGAGGTCAGGAATGTCCCATTTAACTGCAAAATGTCCCTTAATTTAAAAATAACATTGGTGCTGGACTCTTGTAACGAAGTTAGACGAAACGCATTTAGGATATAAACGCAGTAGGACAAACGGAATTAGGCGATTCGCTTTTAGGGTAAACGAAGTGTACTCGTCGAGAATGTACACAAAGCAGCAACTTAAAAGTGATCAGTAAAAGTTTATTCAAAAGGACTACATTTTTGTATGAATAAGATTCAACATATCCTTCGGAAAATACTCTTTTTATTGTGTTGAATGTTTAAAATGTGGCATTTTAAGTTATTACTAAGCTCTTATTCAAATGTCCCGTATTATGTGTATTTAAAGGGAAAAAAATCCCTTTGTCCCATTTGCAAGTTTTGCCATGAGAAAACTCGCACAGCATGGGACATGACCAATCCCACGAGCTGGCAATGGTATGACTTCACGCGCGGTGGCGGCGGAGTAAAGTGTGAACTGAGGAGGGAAACCTTGACCAGCAGACAGCGGCTGAGGCACCACGTGCCACGCCACGTGACCTCCGTCTGCAGTGACTCACTTCCGCTGCAAGAGCCGGAAGTGGCGCGAGGACCCGCTCTCCGCCTCCTCCCTAGCAGGACCTCCTTCCTTGTGTGACTGGCCTCAGGCCCTCCTCATTCGGACACTGAAGACGAATCCCCGAAGTCAGGCTGTTTTACAACTGGCACTTTTTGTTAACAAAATGGTCACGTGACACATTGTATACAAAATAGATGACGTATTTTTGTAATTTGTTGTTTGCGTTTTGTCAACTTCGAAGCTTGTTTGAAACGTTTAATTACACTTATATAGGCTATTCACGGTAAGCTGAACGCTTTTTAAGGAAGAGGCCCCGGTGGCTGAGCGGTTAGCGCGCCCTCCTCCCACCAAGGTGAACCCAGTTCAATCCCCGGCGGGGTCACTCCCGGATTTTCGCAAGTGGGAATCGTGCCGGACGATGCCGCAGGTCGGCGGGTTTTCTCGGGGATCTCCCGCCCTTTCATTCCGGCGCTGCTCCATACCTCGCTTCACCCTCGTCTGCTCTCAAGACCTCGTTGTTAAGAGCCGCCCAAATCTCTTCACTCACTTTTTAAGACCCTCCCAACAGGCATTATTAACTAATAATTATATTTCATTTCAGCCTCGAACGTTAACTTTTGAGAGTGGTGAAATGTATACACTATGTTTATTAGTCACATGGCAATGTTTACATTAAAAGTAGCGGAAAGATATAAATAGGCCGAAAAGAATATTTATTTAGCACGGCCTTAAAAAGTGCTTACTTTACCTTGAACATCCTAGAGACGAGGTTATTGGAATAAACAAACTTGTTCTGTACTTTCAATAATTATTTCACAAAACAAAGAAATATTTTTGACATACGTTTTTCCTATGGCACGATTTTCTTAGTAACAATTTCGCATCATATTTGTTTTATTTTGTTAATTTAAAAGTTAAATATCTTCCTAAGAACTTTCGGGGATAATTACTGAAATAAATATTAGTTGCGATATATTAGGCCCCGCGTCGTGGTATTCCGACGAAACTTTGCAAAATACTAAATACAAATTACGAAAAACGTAACTCGAAAGGAATTGGAACACGGCCTCAGGTTCTACGGGCTTGTGTGTTGCCAGTATCCTAACTGAAACATACCAAGCAAACACGGCCATAGTATGTGATGTTACAGCATCAGTAACACGGAGAACAATTCGAGAGGAAACTGCTATGCAGAGCTGGATTACGACCTTTGGAAGCCCGTTGTTTGCGCGTATTCGCGTATCTCGGTTAAATAAATGTTCTGGAAATGCAAATTTTTGCCAGAAAAGGTAAAAATATTTTTTTATGCCTCTATGTATTTACTTTTAACATATTAAGTATATTCATGAAGGAGAAAAAAATTCGTGAAAATGGTAAAATATAGCATTTTTTAAGTTTGCCTATGCAGTTACCTTAAGCGGCAAGAGGAAGGTACGAACATACGGGCGTAGTTTGATCTGTGGGCTTTCATCGCGTGTAATAAAGTGCCAGTGTTACAGGTTTCATTTGCACAGTGCAGCGTTACGACGGAAACACTGCACGCCTTGCGCGTAGGGGCGACGTGGCGTTGCAGGTTGTTTGGTTTTGATATTATAGACCATCAAAGTTGGGGTATTCTTTTATACTCAGCCTGTACGATGAAAATATGTAAATACGTAATTTTAATTTAGATCATTTAAGTGTTCTAAGTTTGGTTGGATGTATTTCTAGACCTTTTCACGCATTTTATATCAAAAGAATTAATTAGGGGAACACAAGCGACTTTGTAATGAAATATAAGTTTATTACTACCCTTGGAAAATAAAAACTTTCCCGGGGGGGTGGGGCAACCTTCGAACCCCTACTTTATAGGCAGCCTTTATCAAGTGTATAATTTCGATAGTCATCCCACTTACCCCTTCCCAAATAAAAATTCTGCAGCCTTTTCGGGGCCGAGGTGGTGTATTGGTCAGGCTACTCGCCTCCCACCTAGGCGAACCGGTTTCGATTCCCGGCGGGGTCGCTCCCGGATTTTCACATGTGGGGATCGTGTCGGACGATGTCGCTGGTCGGCGGGTTTTCTCGGGGATCTCCCGTTTCCCTCGCCCTTGCATTCTGGCGCTGCTCCAGACTCACCTTGCTTCACCCTCGTCGGCTCTCAAGACCACGATGTTAAGAGCCGCCCAAATCTCTCCACTATCCACATTTCCTTTTAGTTCATTTAATTCTGATAAACTTCTCTCCATTTTCAGTTTACCCTTTATACTCGCAGAAATAGAGCGTAACAGTTTTACTTTGGCTAGATCTCAAGAGTAATTACACTGCCGTCTTGGACACCGCCTAAAGCGAGTAAAACCCTTAGTGTGTTTTAGGACAGCAAGATAGTAAAATTGATTCGCAGAGTAACGTTTTCGAACGCCACCCTGTCGTATCACTAGGTTCGCTTCATTCGGCCTCACTGTTTGACCTGTTGTTTGTTCCATTGGTGGAAGGAGCATGGTGGCAGTTACCCTCTTGGTAAGGTCAGGGTGCTCCCTTGTCATGAAGGACATGCCCTTGATGCTCCTCCATGCGAGCGGCACTAGATCATCTGCTGGTTTGATTTTTGGCAAGTTCTACTGGTCTGGGTAGGGAAGGTTCAAGAATTTTTTCTGCTGTATGCGAAGATAGATTTTTGCGCCCCCAACTATTACTAGTCACAAATCTCTCTCTTAACTCCATCGTTCACTCTTACAATGATTTTGTGGCGGCAATTTTGTAAGCAGATTATGCAGTCTTTTTTATTATTTTTAAATACTCAAAAGAATTTGTAATTGAGGTTATGTGCTAACATAAAAATAATAAAGTACCGTTTACTTTATTAATTTAATTTTTTAAACAATTTAATACCTATGTACTGTATATGACCTAACAAACTTAAGGGCAGGCATATGTAAAAAAGTTAAAAAAAAAACTTAAAAGCTATAGGATGATCAATGTCAAAAGCATTTTTCTAATGGAAAGATTGATTTATTTCAAACTAAAAAAAACNTGCTCCAGACTCACCTTGCTTCACCCTCGTCGGCTCTCAAGACCACGATGTTAAGAGCCGCCCAAATCTCTCCACTATCCACATTTCCTTTTAGTTCATTTAATTCTGATAAACTTCTCTCCATTTTCAGTTTACCCTTTGTACTCGCAGAAATAGAGCGTAACAGTTTTACNTCATTTAATTCTGATAAACTTCTCTCCATTTTCAGTTTACCCTTTATACTCGCAGAAATAGAGCGTAACAGTTTTACTTTGGCTAGATCTCAAGAGTAATTACACTGCCGTCTTGGACACCGCCTAAAGCGAGTAAAACCCTTAGTGTGTTTTAGGACAGCAAGATAGTAAAATTGATTCGCAGAGTAACGTTTTCGAACGCCACCCTGTCGTATCACTAGGTTCGCTTCATTCGGCCTCACTGTTTGACCTGTTGTTTGTTCCATTGGTGGAAGCAGCATGGTGGCAGTTACCCTGTTGGTAAGGTCAGGGTGCTCCCTTGTCATGAAGGACATGCCCTTGATGCTCCTCCATGCGAGCGGCACTAGATCATCTGCTGGTTTAATTTTTGGCAAGTTCTACTGGTCTGGGTAGGGAAGGTTCAAGAATTTTTTCTGCTGTATGCGAAGATAGATTTTTGCGCCCCCAACTATTACTAGTCACAAATCTCTCTCTTAACTCCATCGTTCACTCTTACAATGATTTTCTGGCGGCAATTTTGTAAGCAGATTATGCAGTCTTTTTATTATTTTTAAATACTCAAAAGAATTTGTAATTCAGGTTATGTGCTAACATAAAAATAATAAAGTACCGTTCACTTTATTAATTTAATTTTTAAAACAATTTAATACCTATGTACTGTATATGACCTAACAAACTTAAGGGCAGGCATATGTAAAAAAGTTTTAAAAAAAAAAAGACGTAAAAGCTATAGGATGATCAATGTCAAAAGCATTTTTCTAATGGAAAGATTGATTTATTTCAAACTAAAAAAAACTTTTCATACAGTAATTTTCTTGATGTATTCCAAGGTACCATAGTAAAGGCTCTGCTTACGCGGCTTCTCGACAATTCGGCGCCTCATACGGCCGTATGTTTCGCATGGACCTTAATCTGTGCCTGGCTCTGGAAGGTTCGTCAGCTATGACTTTCCATACAAAAAAACCAGAGTACCTGAAACTTTTCGGCTTTACCTCAAATAAGTTGTGTACAGAGTTTATACCCATACAGAATTTAAAACATAATTTGCCGGGGAAAATATTTTAATTGACGAAAGTGGTTTCAAATTATTTTGACCAATTAAAAATGATGAGGCATTTTGAANGCCGGGGAAAATATTTTAATTGACGAAAGTGGTTTCAAATTATTTTGACCAATTAAAAATGATGAGGCATTTTGAAAATTGCAGACAGATGTCCTGAGTATGTTTTAAATTTAATTTGTTTATAATTCGAGACACAGAAAAAATTATACAATATTGTTAGTATCAGTCATATTTGCTGTTTGTATTTACATGACCAAAAGAAATTTTAAACTATGGCCAGCACCTGTATTTTTTTACACCTCATTTATTTAATTGATAAACTCTTGTTGTAGGACTTGTCTCAGAGAATTGGCAAATTAAGTATAATTACACTGTTCTGCAATAACAAAATTGTGATTAATTTTATTGCTGTACATAAGTTTATATGCAAATATTTCATTATGGTAATCAAACATAAGAGAAGTATCAATTTGTATATATTGTACGTACCCCTACAGCTGGCCTGTTAATTATTACTGGACTGTAAAATAGCAGTGTTAAAAATTAGTATTTTAGAAAATGACATTTGCAAAATCATAATCATAGTGTTTGCAATTAGCAGCTTTCTGTGACAAATCAGTGTTGGCAACATTAATGAAGAGATTTATTATTATTTGTAGGCAGTAGTATATATGTTGCTGTTAGTGTATTCAGTTTTATTGTTGACACAAAAATAAACTTTAATTCAATTACTTTATTTGATTGAAGTGACTTTCATTTCTATGAATAATGTAGTTCGTCGGCTGGTAATTTATTCAGTTTGCCAAGGTACTTCTTTTTGACCTGATGCTCTTTAATGTGTAATTATATTTTTGTGGTAGTNGTAATTTATTCAGTTTGCCAAGGTACTTCTTTTTGACCTGATGCTCTTTAATGTGTAATTATATTTTTGTGGTAGTATTGACAAACTAACATGTATTCTGCTATTTTCCACTAGGTTTGATGTGTTGTAGTGTGTGGTGTTCCAGTTACAATGACTTGATAAGGATGTGTTGTATGTTGCAGTCACCGCTGTGGCTTGACTGACGAGGACTTGAATCGGCGATGGAGCCAGCCAAGCAAGACTTTACACCCAGTTATCTACCATACAAAGGTATTTTTCCACCCTACGAACCTTGTGTCATGCATGTTGACAAGAAAGTTTNACACCCAGTTATCTACCATACAAAGGTATTTTTCCACCCTACGAACCTTGTGTCATGCATGTTGACAAGAAAGTTTATCCTTGCGTCTTTTTATGTCACTCATTAAAATTGCAACACCAAGAAGGATGTGAGCTATCACAACCAGTTTTGTTAGACTGAATACCCATCATGCAAGGTGACATGATTGCAGCTTGGTATGATGTACAGAACATTGGGAAATCACTACCGTGTGCTCTCTACGGGCGTAAATAATCGCTGCTACACTACGCAGCATTGAGAGGAAGAGACTTTGGATGTCCTTCTGCGGTATCTCTGCCCATGCTGTTTCAGTGAGTGCCCAGAGTTCATAAGTTATGGCCGCAGGCCAGTCGTCATCCGACAATGAACCACACGTTTTATAGAGCAAAAAATCGGGTGAGCGTGCAGGCCAAGGAAGCGGTGTGACATGGTGAGCGAGTGAAGAGATTTGGGCTGCTCTTAAGGCTCCCGCCTACCCAGCGCTTTTTTCCGCATTCGAGCCCGAGAAGCGCGGAAGCGATAAGGGTGACACTGCCACGCACATCAAGTGCACTTTCGCCGCTAAGCATAACGCTCTCAACTGGCGTGCAGTGTTCTCATCGCACTGCGTGCACCTATGGGACTTTCAGCGGAGACGCTATTATTTTATTGGTGGAAAGTCTGTAGGAGTAGTTTTGTGTGTATCTGATGCATATATTTCGAGCTACAATGCTTTAAAAAAGCCATCTTTAGCCATTTTGGAATGCTCTGAAATGGCGTTTCTACTATGCGTGACTTCGTGAAAATACTCAACAACCCTCGTCTGATGTGTGTTTTTTCGTAGATAAGTACATTGGACACATGTTCAATAGTTTCGTTGAAAATGAGTATTTAAAAAACTCTGTGATGCATTTCAAGTGCCAGGTAGGCGGGAGCCTTAACATTGAGGTCTTGTGAACTGATGAGTGTGAAGCGAGGTGAGAATGGAACAGCGGGGGAAATGGGTAATCCCCAAGAAAACCCGTGACCAGCAACATCGTCCGGTATGATTCCCACATGCGAAAATCCGGGGTCAACGCATTGAACACAGTTTGCCTTGGTGGGAGGCGAGTAGTCTAACTACTACACCACCGCGGCCCCAGTGTGACATGGTGGTCATCCAGGAACCATAGAAGAATGTGTGCCCCATGCGGTCACGCATTGTCCTGTTAGTACAAGGTTTCAGGCTGGCCCTGAAGGTAAGGACAGCAACAGGCTCTAAACACCTCCACAATTATAACAGCTGCCGGCCAGCATACCAGCTATGCTGACTAGAAGCAAGTGGGACTGGAATCCGATGGCAACCTATATCATAACTTTAGGTGCTGAGCTGGTATGATGCTGCATAATGCAGGACTCGGCCAGGCATGTGCTACTGTGCCACCAGACATGGATGTCACCAACGCAGTTGCTACATACAGAAGACTCGGTATTCGTCGGAGACGACAATGCCATGCCGTTCCATTCTTCTCTCCAGGCTGTACATTGCACTCACAATGGCAGCTACAGTCAGCTGTGATGAGCAGTCAATGGCAGCTGCAGTAAACAAATGCCTTGATGTTGCAGATAGCGGCATACCGCGCGTGCGGACATGCCTGAACTCCGAGCGAGGATGTTTGATGTGGCTGTTTGGTCCGTAATCGCCATGCGCACCAGATGTCTGTCCTCGTCCGTGTTGGCATCCTGGAAGTTGCTCAGCCCATCCTCCCTCAACCCACTGATCCCATATCAGCTTCACTGTGATTACATTCGTTCCAACGCAGGAACCAATTTTGCAGTGGGAAATCCACAATCTCGATTGGCCATGATTCTTCTGCTCTCAAAGGTGCAAACCTGTTAATATGGTTGTAATCTTCAGCACAGCATGTTCACTCCGTTTGTGCACATGAACAACGGGGTAACAATGCCACTACTTCTCAGCAGTTCCCAGATCTCCACTTATATACAGTGTATCAGTGTCACCATTGGCCCTTGTGCTGCATCACCAGGCTGGACAACTAATCACAACATTGTCCTACCCTGCTATGCGCATTCCCTCAATATGAGGTCCTTCAGGTGTGTCCTTGATGTTGCAATGTTAATGATTAGCAGTGTAATTCCCATTATTTACAGAAATAATTGATTCACCAGTTGTGAATCCTTTTCATTATAGATGTGCTGTGGTATTAGGTACTGCCCTACAATATTCTTCCATTATACTCCTAGTTAGGGGATGTACNTTCATTATAGATGTGCTGTGGTATTAGGTACTGCCCTACAATATTCTTCCATTATACTCCTAGTTAGGGGATGTACAAACTTTAATATGTATGTGATATTTGTGAGACAAATTTTACTAATTTTTCAGTCATTTTGTCTCGTTTCAGTACGTGAAATCTTGTTTATAATGGTTTATTCATACAGGTTTTGATGGAAATAAGTGATTTTAAAGAAATCATAAAATGATTGAACAGAAATTAACTTTATAAATCCATTAATTTCAAGTGATGCTAGTGCTGTTCATAGTAAGAAACCATCACAGTTACATTATATTAAGATTATGGTTAACCTCATTCCATGAAATGANCTAGTGCTGTTCATAGTAAGAAACCATCACAGTTACATTATATTAAGATTATGGTTAACCTCATTCCATGAAATGAGATAAAAATTATTTAACATTTCCTTACTGGCGCATTACTTTTATAGTATCCCTGTTTTCTTAATCCTCTCTAGTCATTTTACTCTTTTAAATGTTTGCTGAATAATGAAAAGTAATCAAGTTTTGAAAATAAATAATTTTTAAGAAAACTAATGAAGAAAATAATTTGTCTCTCCTATTGGTGGAAAAATTTAGTTGACTAGGACTGGATGTTTGAGCTAGACATTTTAACATGTAATATTTCCAATTAAATTTGTGGAAATTTCAANGATGTTTGAGCTAGACATTTTAACATGTAATATTTCCAATTAAATTTGTGGAAATTTCAATGGTTTTTTATATTGTAATCCTAAGATCATAGTACATGCATGCAGAAAAGTAATTTTGAAAAATTCACTCTGTGTGTGTCTATATATATATATATATATATATATAATGATATGGATGTGGACCTACCATGTCAATATAATTTAATATTGCACATCTACTGTTTGCAGGGTCTATTGGAGCTGTGTACTCGACTCATGCGTAAGCCGCCATACTTGTTCTGTGATTACCATGGTCATTCTCGCCGCAAGAACATGTTTCTGTACGGATGCTCTTCAGTTGAGAGCTGGAATGAAACTGATAAGACGAAACCAGACAGTCCTGTTGAATACCTTGTAAGAGCTTTGAATTTTTCCCTAATCTTATACGTACATACTTGCCTTTAATTAGTAAGTCTGAGGTTTAAAGTCTTGTAATATACATATTACAATGTGTTCGTAATAGGCAACATAGTTGTGTATACAGTTCACGGGAGATATGTTCCTCATTGTTTTTAAAAACTACCTCAGAAGCTATAAGAGATGAGACTTGCCAAAATCTTATCATTTTATGATTACTTTCTACACCTTGTGATGAAAATCTGTACAAATATCAGGGCATTTTGTTGGAGTTCCTATATAACTAAGATATACAAGATGTCAAAGTATTTCACTGATTACAAACTTGATTTATATCNTTTTGTTGGAGTTCCTATATAACTAAGATATACAAGATGTCAAAGTATTTCACTGATTACAAACTTGATTTATATCCACTATACGTACGATAGAGATGTGAAACCGGTGTCAAAATGTTGGCAAAATAACCAAGATTTTTATTGCAACAGGACAACACATCAGTAGGTCTCCACATGAGCACCCTTGGCAGCACGTTGCACATCTAGTTGGTATTCAATGTCTGTCCATACATTAGCCAACATCACGAGACGAAGCTATTGGGCCATCACGACCAATCCATAATCTAGAAAAATTAGTATCAAGATAGGCACGAACCTCCAAACCCCAATAAGGTGGTGCACCAGTTACTCAAGTAACTGAGAAACAGCAAACGATTGCAATATTTCCAGATACACTGGAGATGTGATGGTGCCCTCAGCAAAAAAGAATAGTTTGATAATTTTGTCATGCAAAAGTATGTACCAAACGTATGTACCAAACATCACCTTTGGGCTGCCTCTGGTACACTCTTGACACATCAGGGGGCTCTGTACCCCAAATACGCACGTTATGCCGGTTTACTACAATACTTGCAAAAAAAGTTGCCTCATCAGAAAAAGCAACACGTTTGAGATAGCCATTATTGCCATCAATACGTGATAACATTTCAACTGCAAAGTCATACCGACGCGTGGCGTCATTGGGCAACAAAGTCTGAACAATTTACACTTTGTATGCACGAAACAATTAATGTCTGTGTAAGATATCATGAAGAGAACTTTATGGCATCTGTAATACACTTAAGGCCCTACGCACTGATTTCTTGGAACTTCGCACAAAAGACTGTCTCGCTGTTCCACCCTCTCAGNTGATTTCTTGGAACTTCGCACAAAAGACTGTCTCGCTGTTCCACCCTCTCAGCTGAGGTCGATGGTTGTTCAGTTCTCGGTTAGTCAGCAACAAATCCTGTATTCTTGAACTTGTCGTTCCATGACTTAATGCTCTTGACATCGGGCGGCATCTTTCCATAAGTTGTCTGAAAGTTCCTCTCCACTGTTANAAACAATTAATGTCTGTGTAAGATATCATGAAGAGAACTTTATGGCATCTGTAATACACTTAAGGCCCTACGCACTTGGAACCTCGCACAAAAGACTGTCTCGCTGTTCCACCCTCTCAGCTGAGGTCGATGGTTGTTCAGTTCTCGGTTAGTCAGCAACAAATCCTGTATTCTTGAACTTGCCGTTCCATGACTTAATGCTCTTGACATCGGGCGGCATCTTTCCATAAGTTGTCTGAAAGTTCCTCTCCACTGTTANTCGTTCCATGACTTAATGCTCTTGACATCGGGCGGCATCTTTCCATAAGTTGTCTGAAAGTTCCTCTCCACTGTTATTGGTGACCGGGTCTCGTGGTACCAGGGGACACACTGAGCTTTTTCCCCGATTTGTGAACATGTCCAGTTTTCTGGACACTGCAATTGCTACACTACAGCCACGTTACTGAAACCTTCAACAGAAAACTTAATTACTTTACCAACATTTTGGCACCAGTTCCTTTCCCTAGCTTACATATAGCAGATATAAATAAAGTTTGTAATCAGGAAAGACTTTTTCTATATCCTGTATGTAGTATGTTAAATAATTTTAGGGTTTTTGTATTATCTAAAGATAAAATGTTGCACGTTTATGGTCACCAGAAAAATTATATCAATGTAATTTTGAATTTTCTAGTATACTTTTCATCATCAGTTGCTAAAGTTGTGTAGTATGGTTAACATAATTAGAAAAATGCCAATTTATACTATATTATAAATTGGGTAAACAGATAGAAGGCAAGCAATTATGGATTCTGATGCTTACCTGTATTGATTTTTAGCAACATGAACAGCAATTTTTGGCTCACCTAAAATGTTGAAGTTACAAAACTGGTATAAATTTCAAATTTTCATAGATGTCAAATGGAAGTGGTAGATAGACTTCATCTGGCAATTTCATATCACATAATATATTGTTATACAGGTGTACCCCCAAAAGGTTTTATACTACATAACTTTGTTCATTTGTTAAGATTCTCGTGTCTTTGGCTTTTCAATGTCTGCCAAATATCATTGTTTTTATATGCAACTGATAGGGATAAAAACTGTTCCAGTTGTTGTTTTCTATTTTGATGCTTTGTAATTAATAGCTAATGAGCTAATGTTAAGTATTCTCATTATATATTTCCTACTTTAATTTCTTGCAGTCATAAAATGATATTTATTTTGCAGTCTGTATAACCTTATCATTTGTGAATCTTTTGTATACAAACAATCTCATTTTATTGTTTTCTTGCTTCAATATTTACATTTCCCTATCTGTCTGCATTGACAGCACTTATGTTATTGTGCATGTATTAACACTAAGTAATTTTGAGAGATACAGTTAACTAAGGCCATCAGACTCCACCTGTGTGTGACAGAAGTTTTTATTAATGGTAATATGTGTCGGTATCTTGTGGCTTCATACACCGCCTCTAACATGATACATGTACTTATGACATGATGGTGAAATAATTAGTATTTTAGTATTTATAATTATTTAAAAGGTCTAAAAATTTATTTATATAGTAGAAATAACTAAATGAGTCACTGCCCCAAGTTAGGTTGAGGAATTTTGAACACAATTATAGCTGCTAGCATTTATGCTAAAGTGGTTTTCCATCTCACAGCTTTGCTGTTCATCTGTTGCCTAAATTTTTTTAGCAAATTGGGGTTCCTCAGGTGAAACACAAACATTACACTGTCGTCTAATTTTAACATAGAGAATTAGTCATGCAAGATTTTAGTGCCAGTTTTGATGTAAAAGCAAGGTCTAATTCATTAACAGTACATGTATTTAACTGTCTTAACAAGTTGATGATCCCAACATTTCTCTATCAATTTCAAATTATTAAACTTCGAAAACTAGCTAACCCAGCTAAAAAGTAATTGTGATACATGCCTGTGTTTGATACGTTTGCTGTTGGGTACTAATATTATGGCTGTGAAACACACACCCCCTGCAATATTGATGTAAGTTGTAAATATTAGTAGGAAATGATGGTATAAGTTAAATTATATTATAACACAGACCATCATCAGCATTTGGATAAACATTCTCAACACCACACTCACTGGACGAAGCCTTATCCTATCCCCAAGATCTCTGTATTTACCAGGCACATAACTCCTTATTCTACTCAAGCTGGCCAAACCAGCCTGATTAAACACTTCTCCATAATTACCTTATTGTACGCTATGCACATACCACATATAATTAATTACCTGTAAGCTATATTCACAACTCCTCTCCACTCCATGTCTCAAACTGGTTACCACCTCTCACATCTTGCAATAACGTCAGAGGAGGCAGTTTCAGTCTTGCTGATTTCCATGGCTGAAGATGTTTTTTTATCTGGATTCCTTGCCAGTTCCAGTGCTTGGTCAGCTGCTCTGACGGGTTGTTGCTGGGATTCACACTGTGTTCTGGAGTCTGCACCCACTTGTGAAGGGGTGCTCCTTCTGCAGTTACTTTGACCCTTCTAGTCCGTCCTTACTTTGCAGACTGCTATGAACTTGTATCCTCAGCATGCACATTCTTTCATGAGAATGATTATTCTCAAGCTCCTTCCTCTGACCTCACCCAACTACTGTAGCTGCTCGTGGCACCTCTTTGCATAGTAGTTCATCNCATTCTCAAGCTCCTTCCTCTGACCTCACCCAACTACTGTAGCTGCTCGTGGCACCTCTTTGCATAGTAGTTCATCTCATGCTGTCCATACAACCGGCCATCTTCTGAATTTGTCTGGGATCTAATCTGGTCCAGCACTGTCCTTAGCTGACATCCCATGAAAAGCTCAGTTGGAGTGGTTTGACTCTTCTACCAGTGTTGTTTGCTAGGCNCACTGTCCTTAGCTGACATCCCATGAAAAGCTCAGTTGGAGTGGTTTGACTCTTCTACCAGTGTTGTTTGCTAGGCAAACGTCTTCATCACCACTCTCGCCTGCCAAATACTTGCTGCCATTTTCTTGAGCTTGTCCTTAACGGACTGCACCTTACATTTCACGTGACCATTGGTTACATACTAGGTANATATATTGTTATACAGGTGTACCCCCAAAAGGTTTTATACTACATAACTTTGTTCATTTGTTAAGATTCTCGTGTCAATGTCTGCCAAATATCATTGTTTTTATATGCAACTGATAGGGATAAAAACTGTTCCAGTTGTTGTTTTCTATTTTGATGCTTTGTAATTAATAGCTAATGAGCTAATGTTAAGTATTCTCATTATATATTTCCTACTTTAATTTCTTGCAGTCATAAAATGATATTTATTTTGCAGTCTGTATAACCTTATCATTTGTGAATCTTTTGTATACAAACAGTCTCATTTTATTGTTTTCTTGCTTCAATATTTACATTTCCCTATCTGTCTGCATTGACAGCACTTATGTTATTGTGCATGTATTAACACTAAGTAATTTTGAGAGATACAGTTAACTAAGGCCATCAGACTCCACCTGTGTGTGACAGAAGTTTTTATTAACGGTAATATGTGTCGGTATCTTGTGGCTTCATACACCGCCTCTAACATGATACATGTACTTATGACATGATGGTGAAATAATTAGTATTTTAGTATTTATAATTATTTAAAAGGTCTAAAAATTTATTTATATAGTAGAAATAACTAAATGAGTCACTGCCCCAAGTTAGGTTGAGGAATTTTGAACACAATTATAGCTGCTAGCATTTATGCTAAAGTGGTTTTCCATCTCACAGCTTTGCTGTTCATCTGTTGCCTAAATTTTTTTAGCAAATTGGGGTTCCTCAGGTGAAACACAAACATTACACTGTCGTCTAATTTTAACATAGAGAATTAGTCATGCAAGATTTTAGTGCCAGTTTTGATGTAAAAGCAAGGTCTAATTCATTAACAGTACATGTATTTAACTGTCTTAACAAGTTGATGATCCCAACATTTCTCTATCAATTTCAAATTATTAAACTTCGAAAACTAGCTAACCCAGCTAAAAAGTAATTGTGATACATGCCTGTGTTTGATAAGTTTGCTGTTGGGTACTAATATTATGGCTGTGAAATACATACCCCCTGCAATATTGATGTAAGTTGTAAATATTAGTAGGAAATGATGGTATAAGTTAAATTATATTATAACACAGACCATCATCAGCATTTGTATAAACATTCTCAACACCACACTCACTGGACGAAGCCTTATCCTATCCCCAAGATCTCTGTATTTACCAGGCACATAACTCCTTATTCTACTCAAGCTGGCCAAACCAGCCTGATTAAACACTTCTCCATAATTACCTTATTGTACGCTATGCACATACCACATATAATTAATTACCTGTAAGCTATATTCACAACTCCTCTCCACTCCATGTCTCAAACTGGTTACCACCTCTCACATCTTGCAATAACGTCAGAGGAGGCAGTTTCAGTCTTGCTGATTTCCATGGCTGAAGATGTTTTTTTATCTGGATTCCTTGCCAGTTCCAGTGCTTGGTCAGCTGCTCTGATGGGTTGTTGCTGGGATTCACACTGTGTTCTGGAGTCTGCACCCACTTGTGAAGGGGTGCTCCTTCTGCAGTTACTTTGACCCTTCTAGTCCTTACTTTGCAGACTGCTATGAACTTGTATCCTCAGCATGCACATTCTTTCATGAGAATGATCATTCTCAAGCTCCTTCCTCTGACCTCACCCAACTACTGTAGCTGCTCGTGGCACCTCTTTGCATAGTAGTTCATCTCATGCTGTCCATACAACCGGCCATCTTCTGAATTTGTCTGGGATCTAATCTGGTCCAGCACTGTCCTTAGCTGACATCCCATGAAAAGCTCAGTTGGAGTGGTTTGACTCTTCTACCAGTGTTGTTTGCTAGGCCAACGTCGTCATCACCACTCTCGCCTGCCAAATACTCGCTGCCATTTTCTTGAGCTTGTCCTTAACGGACTGCACCTTACATTTCACGTGACCATTGGTTACATACTAGGTACTAGGTATGCATGTACTGGGGCCTCTCGGCCTTCGTACTTTTATANCTGCCAAATACTTGCTGCCATTTTCTTGAGCTTGTCCTTAACGGACTGCACCTTACATTTCACGTGACCATTGGTTACATACTAGGTACTAGGTATGCATGTACTAGGGCCTCTCGGCCTTCGTACTTTTATATTTTTACGTAGCTCTCTTGGCCAGATGGCCATCCCGCGCTACGACTGCCCAATCGGTGGGGAAGAGGGATCACGCCCTCTCATCACAGGTGGCCCAGCTACGCACCTGAAGTAACCAAATCCAAAGCCCCAACCTGATTCACAAGTACGACCAAGAGACACCCTACCACAAGGTTCTGAGACTCTCGCCCTCAGATACCATTGNCTAACTGGTAATCACGACAAAGTCGAGCTTTTATTTTTTAACGAGGCGCTCTTAGCCACGGGGGCCATACCGCACCCCGGCCTNGGTGAAGTGTCGTAGTCTCTATTAGTTTGATAACACTATTATTCAAAAATGATCACATTTCATTGGATAAAAGTCATCTAATGCCATGTATTGTGGGATTTTTAGTAGCTCAATATCTTTCGCAGTTCNTCACATTTCATTGGATAAAAGTCATCTAATGCCATGTATTGTGGGATTTTTAGTAGCTCAATATCTTTCGCAGTTCTTGGATTCCTAGACTGATTACACGGAGGTTATTTTCTTTACTTTGGGCCATTTTGAATGTGTGTCAATCACAGTAAGGAAAATTTTCCCATGAAATTGTTTAAAAAATCAACATGAAGCCTTGACAGAGATTCTGTCACAGGCTACCATGTAGCTTATTTTACCTTTGGAGGATTGTTCCAGTGCTGGTGACATCTCTTGCACTGTCATCCGTGGGGACGACTGCGTACACCTGGGCTTGATGTGGTGTTGCTCTTATACAACATGTCTGTCCAGATGTAGTGACCACTCCAGAAGAACTGGCCTGGGAAGACTCGCTGATCTTGGTAGATGACCCGGAGGAGACCATCTCCGACTGTAAGGATTGCTACTGCCAACCCTCAACCAATCTACAAGACCGGGGGCAGGAAAGATCTAATAACAAAACTCGAAGAAAATGCTTCATATGACGGGAACCACTGAAATTTATGTTGTTTTATAATGCATTTTTTGGTAGGGATATCTATATTACTCACATCATTGCAACCGAAAACTCAAATTTCTTGTCTTCAGCTGGTAGAAACTGAAATGAAGATGAGCAGTAATTTGAATCATCCTTACAAACTAATTTTATTCATTGTAATATTCCTGTTTACATTATACTTTTGTAAACCATATTCACAAGCATTATTCAAGGTAACCAATTATCATGTTTCTGCAAAGTAATTTACAGGCTTCTTTGCTTTCATGTATAAGCTGTGGTCCTTTTTTTTTTCAGTGACCTATCTGTACTTGAAAGATAAGAAGCTACTCACAACAGTGGCCGTTAAAATTTGCATGTTCTCCATCATAAGAGGTGTTTTCTGTTGCATGTTTAGATGCTGCCCCACCTGATGCAGCACTTTGCCCCAGCATTCGCCCTGCCGCTGTGCAGCTTCAAGATTGAGCGCAACCGAGAGAGCACAGCACGCATCACAGTGTGGAGGGAATATGGTGTTTCTCGCAGCTACACGATGGAGACCTCAATTTGCGGCTGCGACCAAGGCCAGTACCAGGTACACAGAGTTCACTTGTTCACANCAGCTACACGATGGAGACCTCAATTTGCGGCTGCGACCAAGGCCAGTACCAGGTACACAGAGTTCACTTGTTCACAATACAGACTGGAAATGCAAGCCACTGGCTCCTGCTAAATGCTTTGTAACTTATTGTTATGCTGTATTTATCTGAATGTAAGACTATGGTTTATCCCAAATTTTACTTTGAATGAATTGAGGGTCATTGTGGAATGGAATTATAAAACCACTATTGATGTATATGTCCTCCTAAGAAATGTGATACAATAGTCAAAATGCAGCAAGTTGTTAAGATTTTGATATTTTGTTGATATTTTTAACCTTAAATGGGGATATAGGGATGTAACAAGTTATTGATAAGAGTTATGTAATGAACATTATATAAGAGGTTTATTTAACATTAAGGTTGTACAATATTATTTCAATATAAATATGATTGAATATGAACCGGGAAGGGGGGAGGGAGAAGCCATACTTATATACCAAAAACTGAAATACTAAATTATATTATTTGAGGTAAAACCTAATTGGAGAGTCCCCACTTTGTTCATGATTCCGGAGGCTGATTAAGATGGCGCAAGTCAACGGCCGGACACACTCACCTTCAGTGGTCTACTCGGTCCAATGGCCCGACGACAAAAGACACCGTCCACGGACTACACTGTCCTATATTGGCTGCGTTGTCCCCATTTACTGGCCGGTGGAGGGGGTTTCTGTGGTTTGCGATTTCATAACTAATTTCAGTGATCACAGCCCGTGTCCTGGATAAATTAGTGAAGGTGTGATCAGGCAGGCCGCTCAGTTAAGGGCCTGACCACAACTCGTAACAACGTACATTCAATAGCGTCACTTACTGTCAAGATAATCAATGATCAACTGGAAGAGTTGGGCTGTCAACTCTTGTGTAGAGTTAACAATTAACTCAGGGTTGCCAACTGCATATTTGATTGCACCACTGTTGTCAGCAGCATGGGAAGTTTAATAAAATGAATCCGAGTCCCACGATTAGACATACGCAAAAAAACTGTACTCTCTTTCATGTACCAAGAGTTATCTTGTTGTAGCATACAAAAATATTGAGGTCAGTATTTTGGCTTTAGTGGCAGCAAATATTTTTTGACTAGACATGTATTTCATTACAGTACAAAGTACTTGATCTAAACAATATTAAGAAATTGTGCTTTATTATTAGAAAAATATAGGGATGGACAAAGAAAGTGAGACTTCCTTAGATGTATTGCATTTGAGGTGTAGTATAGTGTGTGTAATTAACTCCAAGGAATGCGATGATGTCAAAACTTTATTTATGTGCTATGACAGAAAAATCCTGAATGTCAGTATGTCCATGCAACTTGTGAATNTGATGATGTCAAAACTTTATTTATGTGCTATGACAGAAAAATCCTGAATGTCAGTATGTCCATGCAACTTGTGAATTTTCCTGTAGACAAAAGAAAACATTTGGGGCTGCTCTTATTGTCACAGTCGTCCTATGTTTGGGTGAATACTTAATTTTTACGTAAACCGATTATAGTTTAATCAATGTTCCAGGCACCTGCAGTCTTTGCACTGCACTGTATCAGCACTATTGAAATACGACAATAAGTTTGTTTCCAGCCAGATATGTTTCCCTACTTTGATGTGTGATGTTAGTGGAAGGAGGATGGCATGTAAAGTAGCAAGTGCCAAGAATGAGGGATGTGAGACCAACATTTTTGTTTTGTTCCCTACATCCCTCCTTGGTTTGTCGACCTTGTCTCCCTCATTCAGTAGCCCAGCTTGTAACTATGTTGGCTGCTGTAGTTACTGGTAGTCGCGTAATATCAGCCACTGTGCGGAAGATCACCGACACTGAGCTCTCTGGGATGTGTCATCACCAGTGCTACAGCAGTGCAGCTGTGATTACTAAGAATTAACCACTCACCTTCACTAGCTGCCNCAGCTACACGATGGAGACCTCAATTTGCGGCTGCGACCAAGGCCAGTACCAGGTACACAGAGTTCACTTGTTCACATACAGACTGGATATGCAAGCCACTGGCTCCTGCTAAATGCTTTGTAACTTATTGTTATACTGTATTTATCTGAATGTAAGACTGTAGTTTATCCCAAATTTTACTTTGAATGAATTGAGGGTCATTGTGGAATGGAATTATAAAACCACTATTGATGTATATGTCCTCCTAAGAAATGTGATACAATAGTCAAAATGCAGCAAGTTGTTAAGATTTTGGTATTTTGTTGATATTTTTAACCTTAATGCGGATATAGGGATGTAACAAGTTATTGATAAGAGTTATGTAATGAACATTATATAAGAGGTTTATTTAAAATTAAGGTTGTATAATATTATTTCAATATAAATATGATTGAATATGAACAGGGAAGGGGGGAGGGAGGAGCCATACTTATATACCAAAAACTGAAATATTAAATTATATTATTTGAGGTAAAACCTAATTGGAGAGTCCCCACTTTGTTCGTGATTCCGGAGGCTGATTAAGATGGCGCAAGTCAACGGCCGGACACACTCATCTTCAGAGGTCTTCTCATTCCAATGGCCCGACGACAAAAGACACCATCCACGGACTACACTGTCCTATATCGGCTGCGTTGTCCCCATTTACTGGCCGGTGGAGGGGGTTTCTGTGGTTTGCGATTTCATAACTAATTTCAGTGATGACGGCCCGTGTCCTGGATAAATTGGTGAAGGTGTGATCAGGCGGGCTGCTCAGTTAAGGGCCTGACCACAACTTGTAACAACGTACATTCAATAGCGTCACTTACTGTCAAGATAATAAATGATCAACTGGAAGAGTTGGGCTGTCAACTCTTGTGTAGAGCTAACAGTTAACTCAGGGTTGCCAACTGCATATTTGATTGCACCACTGTTGTCAGCAGCATGGGAAGTTTAATAAAATGAATCCGAGTCCCACGATTAGACATACGCAAAAAACACTGTACTCTCTTTCATGTACCAAGAGTTATCTTGTTGTAGCATACAAAAATATTGAGGTCAGTATTTTGGCTTTAGTGGTAGCAAATATTTTTTGACTAGACATGTATTTCATTACAGTACAAAGTACTTGATCTAAACAATATTAAGAAATTGTGCTTTATTATTAGAAAAATATAGGGATGGACAAAGAAAGTGAGACTTCCTTAGATGTATTGCATTTGAGGTGTAGTATAGTGTGTGTAATTAAATCCAAGGAATGTGATGATGTCAAAACTTTATTTATGTGCTATGACAGAAAAATCCTGAATGTCAGTATGTCCATGCAACTTGTGAATTTTCCTGTAGACAAAAGAAAACATTTGGGGCTGCTCTTATTGTCACAGTCGTCCTATGTTTGGGTGAATACTTAATTTTTACGTAAACCGATTATAGTTTAATCAATGTTCCAGGCACCTGCAGTCTTTGCACTGCACTGTATCAGCACTATTGAAATACGACAATAAGTTTGTTTCCAGCCAGATATGTTTCCCTACTTTGATGTGTGATGTTAGTGGAAGGAGGATGGCATGTAAAGTAGCAAGTGCCAAGAATGAGGGATGTGAGACCAACATTTTTGTTTTGTTCCCTACATCCCTCCTTGGTTTGTCGACCTTGTCTCCCTCATTCAGTAGCCCAGCTTGTAACTATGTTGGCTGCTGTAGTTACTGGTAGTCGCGTAATATCAGCCACTGTGCGGAAGATCACCGACACTGAGCTCTCTGGGATGTGTCATCACCAGTGCTACAGCAGTGCAGCTGTGATTACTAAGAATTAACCACTCACCTTCACTAGCTGCCGCCGTGGTGGTGTAGTAGGTGATAGACTACTCTACTTCCACCATGGTGAACCGGTTTCGATTCTCAACAGGCTCACGTGGACTTTTGCATGTGGGAAANTAGACTACTCTACTTCCACCATGGTGAACCGGTTTCGATTCTCAACAGGCTCACGTGGACTTTTGCATGTGGGAAACGTGGCAGATGTCACCATTGTTTGGCGGGTTTTCTCAAGGCAATTCCATTTACTATGTCCATTCAGTCCGCCTTTGCTCCATCTTCACATGACTTCGCAAGCTGAAGGGGGGCCTGGAGGGTTCGCTCCTGATAGAAGGGTTGATGCAGTGAGTGACGACACAGCTCCGACACTGTCCTAGAGAGACGGTAGAGGTTGGGTAGTGCCTCGGCCAGACCACGGGTTCCTATGGGTGCGAGGGTTCGAGATGGATGTCTGAGGGAGCGACTGGTGCATCACTGTATCAGTTTGAGGCTTGGAGCTGGTGAACTGAGATGTTAGCTGATTGCTCCTCTGCATTGATTGTATCTCAATCCATTGTCAATGGAGTCCACCGGCTTTGTGCTGCTATACTCTGTACAGAGGTTAGGGGTGGCCAATCTGGTTGGTTCTCCTATTTGGCGGCCTTGGACGCAGCTTTACTGTAGTGCCAATAATTTGACTTCACCCTCACGCTTGCTCAAGAGCTCACTGTCAAGTGCCAACCAGAACTCTCAGCTCATTCACAGCTGCCTTTTGTTCATCACACCTCTGCGCCCTTCACTCTTATCAGTGCCTGATGCTCAAACATGCTCAAACAGTTTTGCACCACTCCTGATTTTGTGTATGTGTAAATCATCAGTGCCATTGTTTTTGTTTGCTATAGACATGCATCCTCTTTCATACTATTCTCATCAGGATAGGTAATCTGTTCATAACGTCATCATACTTTCATATGCTGAATTAAGAAGGCTTGCAGTACAATGTAATCAAGATAGTTAAATGGGTAGTCTAATTGGGAATTGGGGGTGGGGGGGGAGTAGCAAGAAAGAAAGTTGGGATTTATATTGTATAAATATTATAAATTTTCATTCTATTTTAAACTTACACAACTGAATGGGGTACCAAAATAATACATGCATTATAAACGAATGTGANTAAATTTTCATTCTATTTTAAACTTACACAACTGAATGGGGTACCAAAATAATACATGCATTATAAACGAATGTGACAACAGGCATTTTGTAGTCGTGCAGTTGGGAAAGCAGAAAGTACTATGTACTAGAAGACTGATATTTCTTCTTGCCTGCCAAATGTTCCAAATCTGGTGAGATATCTTAGTTTGAAGCAACTCTCACTATACTTTTTAAATGTTGATCTGCTTGCTGCTGTGTTAGTTTCCTTCCTTGTTAACATGAAAAAATGTAAACTNCACTATACTTTTTAAATGTTGATCTGCTTGCTGCTGTGTTAGTTTCCTTCCTTGTTAACATGAAAAAATGTAAACTATTAACAGATGTTTGTGAGCTGACTTGTTTGGATTTGTTCAACTTAAGATGTTTAAAATACATAAGTTTGACTGTCTCATTTCCTGTTGTACATGTATATAGCAGTGCTGTGCATCATTTTTACTGTATTTTACAAACAATGTGATTGTGGAGTGGATTCCACTTGTTTGTTTGTAATACGCTGGGGCAGCACAGTTATATGCCAGGGTCCCCGTACAAATNTTGTGGAGTGGATTCCACTTGTTTGTTTGTAATACGCTGGGGCAGCACAGTTATATGCCAGGGTCCCCGTACAAATCGTAGGCCGTGAGTTTGGTATGCCTGCTCTAGAGCAGCAATACAGTGCAGTTTGTGTATAGTGTTGTTTGTCATGCAGTGCTGTAGGTACTCATCACATTGATTTGTATCAACAAATGCTGTCAGGTGGGAGAATCACCCATGAAGTCACTGTACACCATTGTGATGTCATTATAACACAGAAATACTGTAATATTACAAAAAAATTGAAGGCTTGCCTCATAGTGTGTAGTTGACTGACCAAAAAAAATAGCTGACAATTGCTTCAAGCAAATTATGGGAATTTATAGAGGATGATTTGATGAAGGTGTGCTGTGTTCCTGGAAAAACTAAGAGGGCTGTTTTTGACCCAGATCATCAGAAACCATATCTACACACATACAGCAGTGACTCCCAGCATTGTGACAGTGAGTTGGTGTACTGGTAAACCTTCAGACTCACATTCTGGAGGACTGGGGTTTGATTCCTGGCCCAACCATCCCGATTTCAATTTTCCATAATTTGCCTCACTCCAGGTGAATGCTGGGATGGTTCCTTACTACAAGCCATCGTTGATTCCTTCCCCGTTCCTGCTTCTCTGAGCAACTTGCTCCGTCTGTAATGACCTTGCTGTCGACAAGAGATAAAGCACTACCATTATTTCCACTTGCCATAAGGAATCCTCTATACAAATTCTTATTTCTCTGTCGTATCATTCTGTGTGTCATTTGTCATTTGCTCTCAGCTTACTGCCATAATGCAGAGCATGAAATATNCTTCTCTGTCGTATCATTCTGTGTGTCATTTGTCATTTGCTCTCAGCTTACTGCCATAATGCAGAGCAGGAAATATGGACTGTGCACTCACCACCGCACGTATATATTGTGGCTGTCAAGTAGAGTAACTGAGAGAACTTTCGTGTCTCCACATGCCAAATCACTTTGCATTAAGAACTCTGAAATTATGTAAGATACAAAAATAACCTGTACAATATTTGGATATTACCATTATTTAGAAACATAGAACTAAGTCTTGATGTATTTGAAATAATATACGTCCTTTATTTCTTTTGTATTTTCAACACCTACGAATGGTTGATACTCTGAAAAAATTAACTTCTTTAGATCTGGTTTTTCAGTATATGCATTGGAAAAAAATTTTGAAAGCACAGAATCTGTAGGTAGGTAACTTTGACAGTAGGTAGTACTGGATATGTGGTGTACAGTGTTATTGTTGTCAGGGCTACCACCTGAGCACAGTGCACCTGTTGGAGGTGGGGGCCAACTTCTGTCAAGCTCTGACGTACCTGCAGAACGAGATGTCGTGGAGAATGGGCGTCCTGAGTCGGAGTCTCAACTACCTGAGGTTGGCACCACTATTCACTGTACAGGGGCATAATTTACACCCCCACTGACTCTACAGTGCAGGAGGAGCCACAAAGGCTGAGAGACCCACATATTTTAGCTGATTGTGTGTTTATTTAAAAATGTGCACATAACATGACCCATCTTGGAACAAATAGTTTACTTATTGCATTACTGGTGTGTTCTTATTTACGACTCGCCTAAGCCCCTCGCATCTACTGTCAGCAGAACTACCTGACAATATTACATAGGTAATAAACAAACCCTGACTGGAATAGTACACTGTAATTGAGAGGGTTAACATGACTTGTGTCATAACTAATTGTAAGTAATATTTGTGATTTGATGGAATATAGTTAGTGCTTATCTGTTAATTTTTCTTACTAAGTTGTAGTTGTTTTTGAACAGTTGTATTGATTTATTTTATTAATTCCTTTTCATTTTATTATTTACTTATTTCACTTCAGTTCAGTTGGGTTAGTTGATGCAAACACTATTACGTAAACTAAAAATTTGTCTTATTGAATTAAAAACATACTAATAAATTAATGCATTAATTGTGAAAGAAAACATGTTAGTATATTATAAAAGGTGACCCAAATAAACATATTGCTGGGGGATGCCAACAGAAAAATAAAGTTTTGCCAGTGATTATTTGCAAACATTGCCTACTATGTACTTATACTGTATTCATTTTGAAATTCTCTTCCCATCTGCTGTTGATATCTCAGCCAAATTAGTTTTAATCTAAGAGTGTGTTCTAGGGCTCAACCTTGTTGAGCCAGTCTCACACATTGGTTACCGGTACTATTGCAAATACATTGTATCTTATATATCCTTTACTTGTACATAATAACTTCCTTTAATCCTCCTCATTTATAAATTGTCATTTTCTTTTGTAGTCCAACTCATACTTTTCATTTTGTGTTGTTTCTACGTATCATGCTTCAAGATGAATCATCTCCAACTCTCCCATTTATATAAAACAATTTGCTCCATACTAATTATTTTTGCAATAGTACACATAATATTTATGTTGAAAGGTTTGTTAAATTTTTTTCTCTTATCTGCAAAATTGTGTTTCTAAGGCTACACTTGTACGGGAATTCTTACGTAAGTATGTAGTACCTGTCATAACAGTGACTATCGCAAAAGTAATACAGTGTCAGAAATTATTGCAACATTCTACTTAATAAATGTTTGATCACAACGTGGTTTATAGCATAGTTAAAGCTCTTCAAATATTTTCCAATTAAATAAATTTAAATTTTATTTCTTTTCTGTATTGTTAGAATCGACCACCTTGTCCAGATGATCATCTCTATCGTAAAATGAATAAAATATCATGGAACTTTGAACAATTAATTTACTGTGTCTGTAGTTACCAGATTTCGCAAAACATTCTGGTAACACTTTTCTTTCAATCAAATACTTGCAAGGTATGACCCCACAGGTCACCTGTACCTACAGACTGGGTGAGGTGCTGTATCAGTGTGACGACGATGGAGAAAAACACATCATTGACTGTAAATGTGCGAAGTTCGGGCATATTGAGTGCCGTTATGACTTCAACACGTGCGGATGGTTGACAGTGGTGTGGCCTGTGTAGAACTACTAGTCCTATATTAAATATGTACCAGAGATTCACCCTGCGCATGGATAATTGGTGTTCGGTATAGCCTCACAACATGCAAGCTGACCTGCTAGGCATTCCTTCCCAAAGCNTTGTGGAGTGGATTCCACTTGTTTGTTTGTAATACGCTGGGGCAGCACAGTTATATGCCAGGGTCCCCGTACAAATTGTAGGCCGTGAGTTTGGCATGCCTGCTCTAGAGCAGCAATACAGTGCAGTTTGTGTATAGTGTTGTTTGACATGCGCTGCTGTTAGGTATCCATCACATTGATTTGTATCAACAAATGCTGTCAGGTGTCAGGTGGGAGAATCACCCATGAAGTCACTGTACACCATTGTGATGTCATTATAACACAGAAATACTGTAATANGTGTCAGGTGGGAGAATCACCCATGAAGTCACTGTACACCATTGTGATGTCATTATAACACAGAAATACTGTAATATTACAAAAAAATTGAAGGCTTGCCTCATAGTGTGTAGTTGACTGACCAAAAAAAATAGCTGACAATTGCTTCAAGCAAATTATGGGAATTTATAGAGGATGATTTGATGAAGGTGTGCTGTGTTCCTGGAAAAACTAAGAGGGCTGTTTTTGACCCAGATCATCAGAAACCATATCTACACACATACAGCAGTGACTCCCAGCATTGTGACAGTGAGTTGGTGTACTGGTAAACCTTCAGACTCACATTCTGGAGGACTGGGGTTTGATTCCTGGCCCAACCATCCCGATTTCAATTTTCCATAATTTGCCTNTCAGACTCACATTCTGGAGGACTGGGGTTTGATTCCTGGCCCAACCATCCCGATTTCAATTTTCCATAATTTGCCTTACTCCAGGTGAATGCTGGGATGGTTCCTTACTACAAGCCATCGTTGATTCCTTCCCCGTTCCTGCTTCTCTGAGCAACTTGCTCCGTCTGTAATGACCTTGCTGTCGACAAGAGATAAAGCACTACCATTATTTCCACTTGCCATAAGGAATCCTCTATACAAATTCTTACTTCTCTGTCGTATCATTCTGTGTGTCATTTGTCATTTGCTCTCAGCTTACTGCCATAATGCAGAGCAGGAAATATGGACTGTGCACTCACCACCGCACGTATATATTGTGGCTGTCAAGTAGAGTAACTGAGAGAACTTTCGTGTCTCCACATGCCAAATCACTTTGCATTAAGAACTCTGAAATTATGTAAGATACAAAAATAACCTGTACAATATTTGGATATTACCATTATTTAGAAACATAGAACTAAGTCTTGATGTATTTGAAATAATATACGTCCTTTATTTCTTTTGTATTTTCAACACCTACGAATGGTTGATACTCTGAAAAAATTAACTTCTTTAGATCTGGTTTTTCAGTATATGCATTGGAAAAAAATTTTGAAAGCACAGAATCTGTAGGTAGGTAACTTTGACAGTAGGTAGTACTGGATATGTGGTGTACAGTGTTATTGTTGTCAGGGCTACCACCTGAGCACAGTGCACCTGTTGGAGGTGGGGGCCAACTTCTGTCAAGCTCTGACGTACCTGCAGAACGAGATGTCGTGGAGAATGGGCGTCCTGAGTCGGAGTCTCAACTACCTGAGGTTGGCACCACTATTCACTGTACAGGGGCATAATTTACACCCCCACTGACTCTACAGTGCAGGGGGAGCCACAAAGGCTGAGAGACCCACATATTTTAGCTGATTGTGTGTTTATTTAAAAATGTGCACATAACATGACCCATCTTGGAACAAATAGTTTACTTATTGCATTACTGGTGTGTTCTTATTTACGACTCGCCTAAGCCCCTCGCATCTACTGACAGCAGAACTACCTGACAATATTACATAGGTAATAAACAAACCCTGACTGGAATAGTGCACTGTAATTGAGAGGGTTAACATGACTTGTTTCATAACTAATTGTAAGTAATATTTGTGATTTGATGGAATATAGTTAGTGCTTATCTGTTAATTTTTCTTACTAAGTTGTAGTTGTTTTTGAACAGTTGTATTGATTTATTTTATTAATTCCTTTTCATTTTATTATTTACTTATTTCACTTCAGTTGGGTTAGTTGATGCAAACACTATTACGTAAACTAAAAATTTGTCTTATTGAATTAAAAACATACTAATAAATTAATGCATTAATTATGAAAGAAAACATGTTAGTATATTATAAAAGGTGACCCAAATAAACATATTGCTGGGGGATGCCAACAGAAAAATAAAGTTTTGCCAGTGATTATTTGCAAACATTGCCTACTATGTACTTATACTGTATTCATTTTGAAATTCTCTTCCCATCTGCTGTTGATATCTCAGCCAAATTAGTTTTAATCTAAGAGTGTGTTCTAGGGCTCAACCTTGTTGAGCCAGTCTCACACATTGGTTACCGGTACTATTGCAAATACATTGTATCTTATATATCCTTTACTTGTACATAATAACTTCCTTTAATCCTCCTCATTTATAAATTGTCATTTTCTTTTGTAGTCCAACTCATACTTTTCATTTTGTGTTGTTTCTACATATCATGCTTCAAGATGAATCATCTCCAACTCTCCCATTTATATAAAACAATTTGCTCCATACTAATTATTTTTGCAATAGTACTCATAATATTTATGTTGAAAGGTTTGTTAAATTTTTTTCTCTTATCTGCAAAATTGTGTTTCTAAGGCTACACTTGTACGGGAATTCTTACGTAAGTATGTAGTACCTGTCATAACAGTGACTATCGCAAAAGTAATACAGTGTCAGAAATTATTGCAACATTCTACTTAATAAATGTTTGATCACAACGTGGTTTATAGCATAGTTAAAGCTCTTCAAATATTTTCCAATTAAATAAATTTAAATTTTATTTCTTTTCTGTATTGTTAGAATCGACCACCTTGTCCAGATGATCATCTCTATCGTAAAATGAATAAAATATCATGGAACTTTGAACAATTAATTTACTGTGTCTGTAGTTACCAGATTTCGCAAAACATTCTGGTAACACTTTTCTTTCAATCAAATACTTGCAAGGTATGACCCCACAGGTCACCTGTACCTACAGACTGGGTGAGGTGCTGTATCAGTGTGACGACGATGGAGAAAAACACATCATTGACTGTAAATCTGCGAAGTTCGGGCATATTGAGTGCCGTTATGACTTCAACACGTGCGGATGGTTGACAGTGGTGTGGCCTGTGTAGAACTACTAGTCCTATATTAAATATGTACCAGAGATTCACACTGCGCATGGATAATTGGTGTTCGGTATAGCCTCACAACATGCAAGCTGACCTGCTAGGCATTCCTTCCCAAAGCNCCTGCGCATGGATAATTGGTGTTCGGTATAGCCTCACAACATGCAAGCTGACCTGCTAGGCATTCCTTCCCAAAGCCTGTGTGTGACTTTATAGTGGAGCACGTCCCGGGCAGTGAAAACCAGCTAGCTGATACGCTGTCATGCTCCCCTGGTGCTGATGTCATTGTGCAAGACGACACTGAATGTGACAATATCCTGCTGCCAACCATGCAAGATTCCATTAGCGAGGTGAGTGTTTATGAGATCAGTGCTACCAACCATGACAACTCTCTACGTGAGCTATTTGATAACGTGATGCAAACACAATAAGCCTGTGATGCGACACGTAAACACCACAAATGCTTTGAGACGCAAGCACCTGAGTGTCGGCGCGTGTTAGACAGCCACGTAGAACTGTGTTCCCCCGCATGTTTGTTCCCCCTGCATCAAGAGTGTGTGTGTTGAGCTATGCCTACAGTAGTGGACTTGCAGGACACTTGGGCGCAGAGCAAACTGTGTGGAATATCTGCTAACACCTCTACTGACCCAGCCTAATGTAAAATGTCGGGCAGTTTGCGCAACTTTGTGACAAATGCAACCAATTCAAGGCATACAGAACAAATAGCATTCAAAAGTAGCAACTCTGCATTGCACACGAACCATTTGAAACAATATCATTCAACCTTATGGGGCCATATGCGAGAATGCATCCACTTGCAAGAGATTTGTTNACGAACCATTTGAAACAATATCATTCAACCTTATGGGGCCATATGCGAGAATGCATCCACTTGCAAGAGATTTGTTATGGTAGTCACAGACAATTTTACTATGTGGATTGAAGCATACCCAGTATCTAGTGCATGTGACACAAATGTCGAAAAAGTGATGGAAAATGACTTTTCTGGGGCTACCCACAAACAGTGCTTACAAAAAATGGCTCAGATTTTACTGGGCATAAGTAGCGGGACTTATGTACNACTGGGGCTACCCACAAACAGTGCTTACAAAAAATGGCTCAGATTTTACTGGGCATAAGTAGCGGGACTTATGTACTAACTGGGGCATATGCCACATCAAAAAGAGCTGTTAACCATCCACACCTGAACTCCATGGAGCATCATAACCAAGACCTCAAGACGCAGCTACGTATCCATGTGGGTATTCAGCACAACAGCTGGGCCGACTACCTGCCCACCCTCTCTCTTCACCCTCCGTTGCATGTCACCCATCAATGTCTTGTTGGGCCACAACTACACGCAGTCTGAAGTACTATGCTGCCTGCAGACAGTTGGCAATAATGAGGTCACTGATAGTGATGATAGCGTGGGAGAGAAGCATCTAACAGTGGCTTCATTGACGTGCCACGGGCGTTTTCATTACCCATTCTAGCCTTGCCACAGCCACGGCCTACTCCTAAGAGGAGACGTTAAGCCCTATATGCTACAGGTCGCCACATTGAAGCTCAGGGTTGGCTCAACCCAGCTGATGGGTCATGTTGGGCTGCCACCCACTATGCATCATGGCGCAACACTCTCGTGTAGCGCAACGTTTCCTCTCCCTTCAGCCGCGGAGAGGAAACAAGCCACCGGCTTCGGCTATTTCCGTCCCTTCTCCTTTGCCTTTCTCTTTGCTACCCCCGCACACCCAGTGCTCTTAGTATATATGGAGACTGCAACCTGTAGTTCGAGGCTTTCTCATACGGCTCAGTTGTAAGATGTTGCTCTGCCCCACCGCGCATCAACTTCAACTGCCAGCTGACTCGAGCTTTGCTTACTGCTAGCTGATCGTCATTCATCAGTCTAGATCATCATGCTTCCCGCCAGCTCACCGAAGCCTTCCATGCTTCTCAGCTATCTATTAACTACGCACCTAGAGTTACAAGTCAGAGTACCATACGAGTGGGGTCACCCTCACCCCATGGTTGGCATCCTAGGATCAGCCCTTCAAGCCCTAGTCATGGTACAGGCTGGTTTGTGTGTGTTTACTGTTCAGGCAATAAACATACATAATCCTAACTTGACTGAGATATCACTCTCAGCTCACTGTTCTCTACCTGCTCCAATTATCTCCTGTTTCGGTCAAAAGCCTCCAACACTCTTGCAGGAGTAGTCACGAGCTGCAACTTCTGTTCTTACCTCACCTTCAGAGAGAACAGTTTCTACGTGATGCTTGGATCTATGGTGAAGTCCCACCTTCCTGATTAACACTAGAGTGGTCGCCCCTATCCTGCTGCTGACATCCGACATCTTCTGTCAAGTGCTTGAGTCTGCCGGTGACATCCTGCCCAGTCAACGTACTTGCTGGAGACCAGTAGTTCAGGCCTACCCTCCTGCCCGTAAAATACACCCACTTATGCCTCGCCACAGGGCTGGGCAAGATAAAGCGGCCAAACAGGGACTGGTAGGTAGTGAACAGGGTGTCAGCCGAGTATACACGTGGAAGACAGAGGAAGCTGCTCGGCAGAGGGGAACATCCACCAGTTCCACTGGAGGGAACAGAAGCCTGCTCTGGCACGTCCTACATGCTGTTTCTCCATTACCTCCCACACCACCGAAGTAACCAGTAGTACCAAGGTGGCCCTCAACTGCAGACGAGGTGGTCAGACGCCTGAACGTAACCTCTAGTTACACTCAGTCTTGTGTACAAACAAGGCCTACTCCAACTAGCAGCCCCATTTGTCTTCAATGCTCTGTAATTGAGCTTCCGGATAAGGACAGATCAACCCCAAATAGTAACCCTGTCAAGTTGACGATGCCTGCTTCCCAGCCATCTGGGGAGTAAAGCACTGACGTAGGCAGATATCAACAACACCAGATAGGTTGTGCATCAAGTCTTTTTCTTTCTTGACACCCAGCGTGGGGCCATTGAGAAATTTGCGGCTAGAAGCCAACACATTCAAGACCAAGAAGCCCCTGAGAAAAATCCCTTGGACCTGCACAGGCCGAACACAGTACTAACTTCGGAGAGTTGTGCTAAACACCCTGTGGCGCCCTCAAACGAATCCGAAATGGCTACAGCCGAGAACACGGAGGAGAGAGTAGGGCAGATTTGTGCAGTAGAACAGTGCCCTGGTGCAGGTCGGTACTATATCACTGTGATGCCGCCTTCCACAACATATGCCTGGGTTGGGAGGACCAGGAGAGAGATACCGAATATTGATTGGAATATTGTCACCTGTAGACACAGGCAGCACCGATGTCACTAAGCCAGTTGCCCGGGAAAGGTGTTTACAGAATAGCCTGCCATTATTGCCCCAACACTTTCCACCATCTTTGTCTTGGATGGCAAGATAGAGGCAGAGGCCTGGATGGTCTATTTTTCAAATGCCCAATTATCAGGCTTACACCAGAACGGGTACCGCTCCGACCGGAACCTGTANCCTGGATGGTCTATTTTTCAAATGCCCAATTATCAGGCTTACACCAGAACGGGTACCGCTCCGACCGGAACCTGTAGTGCTAGAATGGTCACCTATCCTTGACCACCAGCTACCACTGCCTGAGTACGCAGAAAAAACACTGGAAGACCTTCAGAAATTCTTCCACACCTGCATGTCAATGTGAAAAGACACATTTACCTAGTGTCTTGTAGGCCCTTAAAGCCAAGGCCCAGCTTTCGGGAGAAGCAGAAAGGTGGTGCCAAAAACTGGATGGAACTAACAGAATTGCTTATAGCCCATTTTTCGGGCCCTTGCGTGGTAGCTCAGCTCACAAATGAGTTGTGCAACCAGGTCCAGAAGGACAATGAAGAGGCTGAACTGTTCATACAATATAAGGCCTTAATCTTTCAACGTGTGCATCCTGGGCGAGAAGAGTTAGAAGCAGTGGAACTGATAACCTGCTTGTTGCTGCCGTAGATATGCGCGCACCTGCAAAACTCTGAGCCTTAGATGCTAGAGGAACTGGTAAGCCAACTTCATCTGGAAACAAGCTGTACATAGAGAGTTCTGGGACCAGATCAAGCCTGCAAAAGACACTACTATCTACATGACGCAGAAAGGAGCTCTCCTATCCATAGAAGGGAAGCTGGGAGAGACTATCATCTTAGGACAGCTGTGGCTATCGGAACAGCAAGTAATCTTGGATTGCCAGCAGGGGTGAATACATCTGTAGCAGTATATTGTAACGTTGGACGCTACAGTTACACCGCCATACGTTAAGTTGCCACTGCTAGCTCAAAGCTAGTACACGAGACTCTTTTTAAAATGGATGCCAATTACATATGAAATAAGGTCAAGTTCCAGAGTATTTGTTATATACTTTTATTTACTATTGAAGTTACANTTGTCTTGTAGGCCCTTAAAGCCAAGGCCCAGCTTTCGGGAGAAGCAGAAAGGTGGTGCCAAAAACTGGATGGAACTAACAGAATTGCTTATAGCCCATTTTTCGGGCCCTTGCGTGGTAGCTCAGCTCACAAATGAGTTGTGCAACCAGGTCCAGAAGGACAATGAAGAGGCTGAACTGTTCATACAATATAAGGCCTTAATCTTTCAACGTGTGCATCCTGGGCGAGAAGAGTTAGAAGCAGTGGAACTGATAACCTGCTTGTTGCTGCCGTAGATATGCGCGCACCTACAAAACTCTGAGCCTTAGATGCTAGAGGAACTGGTAAGCCAACTTCATCTGGAAACAAGCTGTACATAGAGAGTTCTGGGACCAGATCAAGCCTGCAAAAGACACTACTATCTACATGNCTTCATCTGGAAACAAGCTGTACATAGAGAGTTCTGGGACCAGATCAAGCCTGCAAAAGACACTACTATCTACATGGCGCAGAAAGGAGCTCTCCTACCCATAGAAGGGAAGCTGGGAGAGACTATCATCTTAGGACAGCTGTGGCTATCGGAACAGCAAGTAATCTTGGATTGCCAGCAGGGGTGAATACATCTGGGCGCTGACCCTGCAAACAGTAATTGTGCAATATAAAATTATATTGACATGGTGGGTCTACATCTGTAGCAGTATATTGTAACGTTGGACGCTACAGTTACACCGCCATACGTTAAGTTGCCACTGCTAGCTCAGAGCTAGTACACGAGACTCTTTTTAAAATGGACGCCAATTACATATGAAATAAGGTCAAGTTCCAGAGTATTTGTTATATACTTTTATTTACTCTTGAAGTTACACATTTCACTTCCGAAGTTCTGAATATGCAGAGTATGAAACGTTCACAGATAACCATACAAGTGCATCAGAGCACCACAGTCGTTTACTTAATTATTATGTTCTGAAAAACTGGCCCGAAGAAATAATAAATGCGGCGACCTCCCACACCGGCGGAGAAATAAAATAGCAAAGTCTAGTTGCAGTTGTGGGGGTTATTGTCACGCCCGACACGGCCTAGGCGAGCATTGTAAGACGAATGACTTTGCCGCCTGCTTGAAGGGCGACTCTCTTCCAACGGACCTCGCCGCCGACTGACCTGCACTGCTGACTTGAAGGGCGACGGGCACATGTGTATTTGTGCTGCCTATCACCCCCCTCTCCTGAGATAAGGGCCTGGCGAGCCACGCACGCTCTCCACACGTTATCGAAACTGACACGTTATCAAACCCTGTGTTTTAGGAACTAAAACCGCACCGTCAAAATGCAGATAAATGAACTTCTCCTACAACAAAACTTGTTGACGCATTCTGAAAAAAGCTAAATAATGCTGACGCTTAGCAAAAACTGAATACTACGACGTTCGAAACGAAACGGTAACCAGACTCCTGATAACCGTAAAATGGCAAACGTATGCCAGATAAACGTACTATCACGGGAAATGAACCATCGCGGCTTTAATTTGAAACCCGATAAAATTATTATGAAGCTTGGAAAAACGAACGAAATTGAAACACATGTCCTGAAAATTAAGAATACTGCGTCATTACAATATAAACAGAGTGAATTTTTCTAAATTCCTTCCCTGCATGCATGTACTATGGTCATAGGACTGCAATATCAATTAAAAATTATTCAAATGTCCACAAATGTGATAGAAAAGCTCACATTTTAAAATGTCTGAACCAAACATCAATTAGCCAGTCAACTAAATTTTCCCAACAATAAGAAGTATGGAAAAAATTGTTTTCATTAGTTTTCTTAAAAAAAATTTTTTTTTATAAACTTTCTTATTTTTTAATATTTATCCCAGCATTGAAAAGAGTGAAATGAGTATAGAGAGGATAAAGAAAACAGGAGTACTATAAAAGCAATGCGCTAATAAGGAAAAGCTAAATTATTTTTATCTCATTTCATGGAACAAGGTTAACCACAATCTTAATATAATGTCAGTAATTGTGATGGTTTCTTAATACGAACAGCACTAATATCGCTTGAAATAGATGGATTTAAAATTAATTTCTGTTCAATAATTTTAAAATTTCTTTAAAATGTTTTATTTCTATTGAAACCAGCATGAATAAACCATTGTAAACTAGACTTCACGTACTGAAATTGGACAAAATGAGTAAAAAATCAGTCAAATTTACCCAAGAAAAATTACACGTAGAATTTGTCTCAGAAATATGATGTGAATATTTAAGGACAGTACCTACTACCTCCCGACATCTATGATGGAAAGTATTTTCTAATAACACATACTGTATTTACATTAAAACTGCAACACCAAGAAGGATGAACCTGAAAGACCTCACATTGGGGGAATGTGTATAGTAGGGTAGGACAACAGCGTGATTAGTTGTTCAGCTGAGCGACGCAGTGCATGGGCCAATGGCGACACTGATAAGCTGTATATAAGTGCAGGTTGGGGTGCTGTCGAGAGGTAGCGACATTGCTTCCCTGCCCTTCGTGTACACAGATGGAGTGAGCATGACTGATCTTCAGTTGTCTGCGAAGATAATTTTATGAGAGATTTAATAACATCAGTTATGTAAAAATGAAAATAATTAATAAAAGGTTTGAAAGGCAACTACCTTAAGAGGTGCGGAAAGTTACCAGGAGATGTTCAAATTATTTACCGTTTATCTGTACCAAGGATTTTCTGTTAGATAAGTAGCTGGAGAGTGATTTGAGGTAAATGGAGTTTAGACCTTTAGCCTCTATAATTGCATGATTTACTGTATCAAGGCATTTAAAAGGTTTGAGTAAGATTGCATTGACTTAGAACTTACTTCTACATGGATCTGAGGAAATCAGTTGAATTAATTATTGCGGTTTTATTGGGTGAATTCATGTTAGCGATAGAATAGTTGTTCATCAAGTGGAATTAGGTTCCTGCATTAAATATTTTCGAATACTTTGGCAAAAGAACATGGAAGGAAAATTGATCTGTAGTTATTAACATTGTTAATAGTATTGCCTTTTTAGCCTACTTCCCAAAGGAAAGATGGGCTTATGCAATCACCCAAATGCCTGTCTGGAATGTATGTAAACCCCCCCCTAATAAATTTAAACCTGACAACCGAATTTGACCAAACTACATATAGTGTTTAGTCATGACATCTTACTTTTATAGTTTTCAATCACACCGGGCAATGGCAGGAATTTTAAAATTAAGGGAAGTTGTGAACTTCATGAAATATTTAACCAATTTGCCAATATTTCCCAGGGGCATAAGGTTTCACATCTTTTCTGCCAAAAATTTCATTGATTATGAACATGAAAGAACTAATAGACAACACTAAATATAAATTTTTTTGGAAGTATAAAAGAATATAGATACTTAAAAAATAATTCAATAAAATTTGTATCACATTAAATTTACTAATGTAGAGAAATAATATTACAGTGTCTAGTTTGTAGCAGACCATTCACTCACTTTGGAAAATTTANTAAATTTACTAATGTAGAGAAATAATATTACAGTGTCTAGTTTGTAGCAGACCATTCACTCACTTTGGAAAATTTATATTAATATTAAAAACTGAGTCAGTATGGTCGTAAACTGAGTTTCCAACAGGCAACTGCCTAACATTAGCGCACAAAGCTGCTAACATGTGAATATCCATGGGTTCTGTGTGTTTAATGTGAATCAAACTTTATTTCTCTGTATCCATGCTGGTGATCAAATGTTTGCTTGGTTAAAAAACACTTAATTTTAACCTTGTATGTACGTGGTGTACAGTTATTTTGCAAAGCAGTTGATGTGATCAAAGCTCTTGTATTGATATTAAATAACCTTGCTTGTGGGTTATAGGCTTGCTGACGTGGAAGAGAACACTGGAGACCGTGGCATTGACTCACCACTAGCAACTGAATCCAGTGACGACGACTTTTTCTAGGGATAAACTTTTTGAATGTACACTGAATATTCACGGGGAAATCACTAGTTGCAATACATCACAATGTAAATGTATGAAATAGATTTACTCCAAAAATTATATAGGCCAATTTGGACTTTTTGCTTATTGTTTTTGTGTGTACATTGTAAACATTGTTTCTCATTGGTATTAACAGAAATTGTAGAAAATCTCTCTCCTATAGTTTGAAATATAATTTATCATATTAGTTTTAGTTATCGAGATTAAATAGCAGATGTTTGGTACTGATATGTACTTTACTTCAAAAGCATTTTACTGATAAATTAGAAAAAATATCTTAAGCTGATGTATTATACGCTGTATAGTAAGTGAATGTGAATCTCATTTATTGGAAGCACTTATTTAACAGTGCTAGTTTTCATACGTTGTTTTGTTTGTTATGTCTGTAAAGAAATTCTAGTCATACACTGGAATAAAATTGTTCACAAAATTAAATGGTTTATAAAATAATATTTTCATCAATTTCAAAAATGTGATACTTATACCTGTAACTTTGACAACTTATAGGTTTTTAAGGTAGATGCAGCTCTGTACCCGACTGTACAGTATGCAGAGTTCATTAAAAAGTAGTAAACACACAACCTAAATTGCCAGAAAAGTATGATATAAGTTGCAGATGAACAAATAAAGCATAAACAGGATGAGTATAAAAGAATACCCCAACTTTGAAGGTCTATAATATCAAAACCAAACAACCTACAACCTTGAAGTTTTTTACCATACCTCCATAAATGTTCAATGTGACCACCATTGGAATCGGATATGCACATTGCGTGCATTTATTCTGAGATTACTTCGCAATCCCCTAAGGGCGAATTTCACAAACATTTGCCTGTGGGGGATTAATTTTAATGCTATTTAATACACTTTCTTACACTTCATACCGATCCTAATTACACATATCTCCTTAGGGAAACCACAGGCACTCTGTTGGATCACTCAGTATCGGGTCACGACCCGTTCCCAAGTGAACGATGCGGACACGCATTGGGATGCATGATGTGCATGTTCCATGGGCCGCACTGGTGCAGCGACTGCGGGTCGATGACGTGGTGACGGTGGTCGTGCCAGACCATGCAGGAGTGGTCCACGTCCACCCCTCTCCCCCACTCCAAGCAGCCGTGCCACCTGATCCGCCCACCATGCATCACATGTGGTGGGGACACCCCCTGCCCACACATGCATGTCACGGGACGTCAGCCTTGCCAGGGTTAGCACCATGACCCCCCCAGCAGCAACCAGAGGCACAGGCCTTATGCACGGAGACCACACTGCAAGCTGAAGCCACCCACCGCCTGATGCGCCTAACAGCGTGATGGGACACGGCAGGAACTGCACAGTCAAGTGGTCACCAGAGGGGCACCAATAACACACAGCATTTTTTTTTAGAACATATCACAACTTAAATGCATTCAAATCTAGTCAGGGGTGGGTTTTCTTGTTTTAAGTGCCATCAATTGGCAACCCACACCCCTTTGCCCAGGTGGACTCGTCCATCTCTTCAGAAGATGGCCACCTGGTAACACTGTGGCAAGTGAAATACAAATACGTCACCGGAAATGGAATACAGAGATTTTTCTCAATAAAGCATAAAAGTGTATCCAATGTATAATTAGAAGAGGGTAATTGTGTTTTTATAAAGGGAGACTGTCTATAAAGGCCTCCATCAGCATAATATTTCATTTAGTGCAGTGACACTCCCCGTCAAATTCACATCATCAAGTTTAACAGACATTTGTTTATCAACGGGGGAGCCGCCAATGTGTTCACTTTAATTTGTATAATTTATCAGCAGGCGTCGACTCGACGCAGTTCTCACTCTCAGATAGAATAGATGACACACAAGGAGGGGTAATCAAGGGAGGGAAACGAGGGGAGGAAACAGGACGGGGAGCTGAGCCGGTCAAGGAGAAGGCAACCTTGCAAAAGAGAAATTCCAAAGACGAACGACACAGTGGCGCTAGCGTCACAGCTGGGATGTGTGTTTTTGACCTGCGATGGCGCCACAGCCACAAAAATCTCTACCCTCTCGCCTGGTGCAAAGTNCGATGGCGCCACAGCCACAAAAATCTCTACCCTCTCGCCTGGTGCAAAGTTCTATGTGGGTGGTCCAACTCAGAGGCAGCAGGATGTCTGCACATCAACAGGAATGAGAGGCATAGCAGCGACTGGAATAGTGTAGCTCAATCTAAGGGGGAGATGAATGCTCAGAGGGTTGAACGATATTTCCCATGGCATGTAACATTTTACATCTTCTCAGAAATAAGTGTATTATAATTAATGAACTGCATCACTGGTTATTTTTTCATAGAAACAACTTTCTTTTGGTCCAAAATGCATAAAATTGCACTAAGATAAATGACTGGCTCAGCCAAATGCATGTTATCCCAAACAGTTTAATTGGAATGGAAANTGCATAAAATTGCACTAAGATAAATGACTGGCTCAGCCAAATGCATGTTATCCCAAACAGTTTAATTGGAATGGAAATTTTAATGTGTCAATAAACAACACTATGAAGTATTATATCAGTTTACATTTTATTTATTTCTTATGAGAACAAAAAGTAAACACGTTTTTTTACAGGCAAACTGTTTTATGCCAGATACAAATGCACCTGTGCTGTTTAAAAAATGAGCACAAAATCAGAGAAAATTATTATTTTGTCTGTTACATGAAGCCATAGCAGAAANGCATAAAATTGCACTAAGATAAATGACTGGCTCAGCCAAATGCATGTTATCCCAAACAGTTTAATTGGAATGGAAAATTTAATGTGTCAATAAACAACACTATGAAGTATTATATCAGTTTACATTTTATTTATTTATTATGAGAACAAAAAGTAAACACGTTTTTTTACAGGCAAACTGTTTTATGCCAGATACTGCTGTGCTGTTTAAAAAATGAGCACAAAATCAGAGAAAATTATTATTTTGTCTGTTACATGAAGCCATAGCAGAAAANCTGTGCTGTTTAAAAAATGAGCACAAAATCAGAGAAAATTATTATTTTGTCTGTTACATGAAGCCATAGCAGAAAATCAAACTGTACGTCTGTATACTTACAACAAATATGTTGATGCGAGTAGGCCTAGGGACGTCACGTCGAAGTAGGGTGCTTTTATTTCCGCCCAAGTCAGTTGCGCAGGTAGGGGCCGGACTCTACTGTGGAGGTGTCTGTATTATGACTCTGCCTCGCACAGGTCCCTTATATAGTGACGGGCNGTATTATGACTCTGCCTCGCACAGGTCCCTTGTATAGTGACGGGCGCATCGAGCACCTACTGGGCACAAAGTCTGTGAGGGCGAGGTGCTCTCTCTCTCTGGGCGTTGGGCACACAGGGTTGGGTTGGTCTACCACTGGTGTCGCTTCCATTTGGCAGTTGCGGGCTCGGGTTTGGTGTCTTCGGCTCTGACTGGAACAGGTGCTGGTCTCTCATTGGTGGCCTGCTGGTCGAATGGGACCACTCTCAGGGGGAGGGGGAGAGAGTACCCCTGGCAGAGCGGGCAGCTTCGGGAACCCTGGTTGGGAGGTTGGCGAGGAGAGTAGCAGAGTGAGTCTCCACTAAGTGTTGGGCTGCTTGTGCTCTCCCCCATGGGGACTTGCAGCTGAGGGCTGGAGTAGGTTGTTTACTTAGGGTTAGAGATGCAAGGATAGCAGCTGTCCTCCGTGCGATCTTCCTGCCCCCTCGTCGGTGACCAAACGTCATGGACAGGAAAGGCACTACTGTTCATCCTGTAGAGTGCGGCAGGCAACAAACCCCTAACTAGATTGTACTCCAGAAGTTCCTGGGTCAAGCCTCGTCAGGCCTGGCACCACCTCCGGCGAGTTTATACGCTCTGGAGGGAATGGGTTAGCTGACTTAGTTGGCCCAGATGCTTCGTCATGTCTCTTTCTAGTGGTTGGGGCTCTACCATACGTGCGCGCCAGGTACCTTCACATACCTGGTCCATAGTAGTGGCCGTCATCTTTGTTGTGTATGCGACGTATGTGTAGTCCTGGTTAGGGGCTGCACGCAGTCCTACTCTACGTCGGGAACTGTTGCCAAGTCGTTGTCCCATGCTGCTCTCTTCGAGAGTGACGCTTACCAGGTTACAGAAAAGGCACACATTCACTTCAGAGCAAGGAAAGACAGAAGTTAGCTAGAATAAGTGTTTTATTCTCTTGAGAATAGAACACGGTGACCCGTACTACCTCCTACTTCTACACACACTAGGTGTTCAACGGACTTTGTACTAGAGAAGGACAGGTGAAGGGGCCTGTCGGCTTGAAGGCGGACAAGTAAGTAGTCGTGAATATAACAACCCTAATTGTGACTTGTGGTCTGAAGGGACCTAGGGCACCATGGGTGGTGTACATGTTAGGTGTGGCGACTCTTGACGGCAAGTGTCAGGGGTTAGCGACGTCTCTTCGGGATTCTCTGGTACAGACGGCGTAGATGAAGATGATCTGGTGGAACTCTGGAAGCTCTTGGGAGAGTCCTCAGGAAGACTGTGGCTATGTCGTAGAGAGCCTTAGTACGACCAGTGCCAAGGTGAGCTCCGTTAAGAACTGGCCATCCCCTCGGGTTTGGGCTGGGTGGCGACGCTGCTGCCATCTCTTGGCTGGGTGGATTGGGTAGCTGTGCGGGTGGTATCCGGAGCTTGCTTAGGGAAAACTCTTGCATTCCGACTGCGGCTTCTTTACAAGGGGGCGATGGCGTGACTTCCTATCATGTGGGTGCTGGCCTTGGAGGCGGCCAGCCGTGGTTCGACTCCCTTGGAGGCACGTGATAATGCGGAGTCNCTATCATGTGGGTGCTGGCCTTGGAGGCGGCCAGCCGTGGTTCGACTCCCTTGGAGGCACGTGATAATGCGGAGTCAACAATAATAATCTGTAGGAAACTTCACGCATCAATGTGGTGGAATTTAGTTAGCAGTATCTGTATGGCAGGAAAAGTTGTTGTTGTTCTGTTTTTTTTTAATGTCTTTATTTTAAATCTATTAAATATTTCTAATTTTAGCAATGTTTGACATTTGTTATGAAATTACAAGTGGCTTATTTGTTGGTTGTAGGTCTATGTGATGTAACAAGTTACATGTATTGATATACAAAGGTTAACAAGAAAAACTTAACCAATGTTTGATTAGCTACCATATACAACTGTCACATCATGTAATTTGTTTGGATTACCATAAAGCTGAACTTACAGGATACTGAAACCATGAAAGGAACCATAATACGAAGTTGCATCATATATTATTGCAAAATATGGTCACAAATTAATACTGATGTTGCATTGAACTTTATTAAAAGTGTTATAGCANAATCATATATTATTGCAAAATATGGTCACAAATTAATACTGATGTTGCATTGAACTTTATTAAAAGTGTTATAGCAGGACTTACTGTATACATATTATTTTGTAATCATATGCAACACATGTGAGAATTCACCACAGTTGTTCAAAATAGTTATACAGAACTAGTGGGTCTTGTCAGTTTTGTAAATGCTTTTATTTACTTGTACAGCTTGGAATTCTTTAAAACCAATGTAAATAAATAAAATAAATATTAAACTTATGATTTTCATGTGTTAATTTTACACACTTCTTTTAAATTTTCAAAAATACAAACTAATGTATACAACATTTTTTAATGAATGTGCATGCACTGTTCAGAAGTAACAGACAAAATTAAGCTAATTATGTATTAGTAAACTCTTGGAGCACATGGTTTTAGGGTAACTCTTAATCTATAGTACTGACTTTCCAATGTCACCTTACTACATCTACTCATTAAACAAAATAAACAAATACTGAACAGTAAAAAATAAAAAGGTACTTCTAAACTTGATGTAGCTAGAATACATTTTAAATTAATGTGAAAAGATAAATAATATGAACATAGTGAAGCCTCACATAACATAAATAGCCAATTTTTTCATTACAATGGTGGTGTACAGTAATAATTAAATTTTGTTATATATGTATATGTGTGTATGTGCATATGGGTGGGGAGGGTGTGCGCGAGTGTGCATACATGTANTTAAATTTTGTTATATATGTATATGTGTGTATGTGCATATGGGTGGGGAGGGTGTGCGCGAGTGTGCATACATGTACACGGGAAAGAGACAGGCTTGCATGATGCCACAGTTAGAAAAGCTTGACAGTGGTGGGAATAATAAAGAAGCACAACGATCCAGTCAACTAAAACACCATGCTGTGCAAGCTGCCTANAGCTTGACAGTGGTGGGAATAATAAAGAAGCACAACGATCCAGTCAACTAAAACACCATGCTGTGCAAGCTGCCTATGATATCAAGAGAGTTGCAGTCGAACAATCTAAGTGTTATTGTCGTACCAATGTTCCGTTCTCTAATAATGTACAGTATTTTAGCCATCAATAGCAATGTGGTTGAAATCTGACAAAATCTGCTAATCTCTCCACGCGCAAAATTCTTACTACTGTATTCCCACCACAGTTGTGAACATATTTCTTGCACAACTGAGCCTCGCCTGCAAAAGATTATTCCACTTCTCCAATGGTACATCCCATCACTTAATTTTCTGGAGTGACCATGCTCCGATGTGACTGACAAACACACAAGACTAGATTGTCACCTGTCCATTGTAGATTTATTTGCAGTAAGACTTGCAGGCGTACTCGGACACTGTGTAACCTTTGGAAGTGAAGTGTTCAGCATCCTCTCCAATGTTTAGGTCTTTCATCTAGCAAACACNTCGGACACTGTGTAACCTTTGGAAGTGAAGTGTTCAGCATCCTCTCCAATGTTTAGGTCTTTCATCTAGCAAACACATGAATGATTAACGTCCTGTCTGATGCTGTCATGGTGAGAGACAAACAAGCAAGGTCAGTGCTAAAACCGTGTTGGCGTTGCAAGTAAGACTCACTGCGTACTGACACTGCTGCTTGCAGATGATGTTATTATAGCAGATACTGAGAGGGAAGTCTGGAGCGGAGAACAGTTTGCTCTCGGTGTTGACGTCGGTGTCGAAGAAGNTCGGACACTGTGTAACCTTTGGAAGTGAAGTGTTCAGCATCCTCTCCAATGTTTAGGTCTTTCATCTAGCAAACACCGCAAACACATGAATGATTAACGTCCTGTCTGATGCTGTCATGGTGAGAGACAAACAAGCAAGGTCAGTGCTAAAACCGTGTTGGCGTTGCAAGTACGACTCACTGCGTACTGACACTGCTGCTTGCAGATGATGTTGTTATAGCAGATACTGAGAGGGAAGTCTGGAGCGGAGAACAGTTTGCTCTCGGTGTTGACGTCGGTGTCGAAGAAGNGTTATAGCAGATACTGAGAGGGAAGTCTGGAGCGGAGAACAGTTTGCTCTCGGTGTTGACGTCGGTGTCGAAGAAGACAGCGCCCACACTTTGAATCTAGTAGCAATATATGTATATTTAAAATATGTGTTCCTATAAAAGTGTTGTTCGTGATGGTCAAGATAAAACAAATGATTTGTGATCAGTTGCAACTAACCAGCTATTTTGGTGCATGTGCAAAAGGAATTCTACTTAATGCAAATTGTCTGTGAACACAGTATCATAAAAAAAGTACGTAGTAACTGGCCCTCGCAGCCTCTTCTGAAGCTCGACTCCAGCTGTTGCACAAACTAATTACCGAGTTACAACTAATGAGTGTTGCACATAACATTAACAGCCATTTATGTGCATACACCTCTACATGAACAGTTGCTGAGCGGTTAGCCTGCTCGCCTCCCACCAAGGCGAACAGAGTTCATCCCCGGCCGGGTCACTCCTGGATTTTCGCATGTGGGAATCGTGCCGGACAATGCTGCTGGTCGGCGGGTTTTCTTGAGGATCTCCTGTTTCCTCGCGCCTTCATTCCGGTGCTTCTCCATATTCACCTCAATCACCCTCATTGGCTCTTAAGACCTCGCTGTCAAGAGCCAAATCTATTCACATGGACAGTTCACAAAGTTAATAAAAATTCACTAATGACAATTATTGTTCCTTTTGTTTGAAATAAATTCATTGCTCTGCATAATTAAGTCAACTGTGTGCCAGAATTCCTTACCTACTCGCATATGTTGTGGCAAAACACATGACTGCAACAAAAACAGGCATCATGGTGAATGTATACATTCTCACTGGAAATAAAATTACATTTGTTAATTTATAGCTTCACATAGGAATCATACCNTCATGGTGAATGTATACATTCTCACTGGAAATAAAATTACATTTGTTAATTTATAGCTTCACATAGGAATCATACCTGTGTAACAAAATAAACTTTGTTTTACAATTTTCAAAGGAACAGNAAACTTTGTTTTACAATTTTCAAAGGAACAAGTATTTTGTAAAATTCAAGCAAGTGCAAAATGTATAAAATTAGAGCAGTATAATAATTTGTGACAAGGCTAGTAAATCTGCGTTTTCGTTCAATGAAAATTGAAATCTTTTTATTTTCCGTACTGAACTTTGCTACGAAAATTAATTGTGAATGTTAATTAAATGTGTCGTGGAATGGGGTGAAACAGTTTTGTATTTCAGGCATTCTTTTTGTTAGCAGTACCAGCATAAGATCCCTCTTAAAATATAAACCTTTGAGTTGCACGAGTGTTAAGTTAACTACATCCACAACCATAAGTTTTTTTGCTGTTGATTAGTAAGTGTCAGAATGACTGATAAGTTCACAGTACATATCGGACGCTTGCGGAAACAGTTATGGTCCATACGGTATAAGAAGGCCACTTTCTGACAGTCAGTGAGTGGCAACTTGACGTTTACGAAACAAACAAAGTGCCATTTACAAAATCCTGTATCAGCTGATACATGACCGAACAAAAGTTAAAATTACGTTGGCTATTCTGAGTGCCCTGCCGATGCACATCCCAAAAGCAGAAAATACGCGGATAAGAAAGAGTTCTTACATTTATTAATACATTTTATTTTACAAGGTCACAAAACAATGATTGTTAGTGTTAAAAACTAAACTTTGTGATAATGTAGTTATGTATAGGTGTTCAAAATGAAATGTGCAATAGAACGATACGAAGTGGAAAAGTTTTCTGAAGTTGTGCTAACTTCAGAAAGCTTTTTCACGTCATATCATCCCTCTCCAGCCTCGCTTTCAACACGTCCTTGATATTAATTCCAAAAGCATACAGAAAAATTGCATAATATTGTTGAATTATTTTTTCTAATAATTTGACGAAACGACACGAATTTGAAATATATTTCCAACCGTAATATAAGGACAATCAACTTAAAAAAATACGCTATCTGTTATCCAAAAACAGCGGCTCAAACTTCGCAGTGACGTGCTGTGCGCTCCATCTCTCGGGTATTATGCAAGGTATTACCAGCCAGAAATGAACCGCTTTCCTGCGCATTATATAACGAATTACNTCCATCTCTCGGGTATTATGCAAGGTATTACCAGCCAGAAATGAACCGCTTTCCTGCGCATTATATAACGAATTACATACACATGCCAATAGTTATATTTTTCCACGAGCTCTGCATAATTTTTAAAGTAACATGTATTTCATGTACAACGATTTGGAGTGCAAGTAATTTATATTCGGCCGGTAATCGTTCGTCTACGTAAATTATACGCCATATTGTTCTCTCGAAACCCATCTCCTCGTTTCCTTAGAAAGTTATGTAGACACGCGTGAATAGTTTTTAAGCAATTCTAATGTTATTCCATGTCACATATTTCCAACTCTAATATATTAGCTATAACGTCCAAAGTGTGATAATAGATACAATAGACCGTCTCGCAAATGTTAACCCAAATTCACTATCTCGGACAAATTAAAAAAGAGTTAGCAAATATTTTATATTTTTACTTTTATAACCTACTTATTTTTTTAGACAGATGTCAGTCTTAAAGTATCTTAAAATTTGTTTAGCATATAGTACAATTGCAATTGGATTAGTTGACAGCGTGTTGATAAAAAATACAGCCCCGACTTGACGGACCAGCTTGTATTATTCCGCCTCGTTACGCTAATATTTAGAATATTACAGCCTCACAGTTAGGCGGGCGCAATGTTGTTAACGTTCGGCACTTGTTACACTGCCGAATGTTTACGTTGCCACGGCTTGCCCTCGACTAGATCAGAGTACGAACCGTTCAGAGATAAATATACGAGTACAGACCAGCGCCACAGTGGTTTACCGTTTACTAATGCCTCAAAACTTGCATAAAAATAAATATATGCGGCTACCTCCCACACCGGCAGAGAAATAAAATAATAAAGTCTAGTGGCCGATGTGGGGGTTCACGTCACACACGACGCGACCTAGACTAGCATTGTACTATGACGACTACTGTTCCGACCTGCCCTCACGGGTGACTGCCCCGAAGTACCTTCTTCTGACGACCGACTGAAAAAAGACTGCTCTCAGGGCGACAGACAGACGCCCTTTTTTGTGCTGCCTATCACCCCCCTCTCCTGAGATAAGCGCCTGGCATCTGCTAACAGCGTCATCACAAACTGTGCTGTGTCCCGCGCTCAACACGTTATTGACTGCTGCGCCGTCAACAGAAACTAACCTCTCATACAACAAAAACTTGTTGACGTTGCCTGAAAATGCGCTGGAGGAACTAAAACTGTCGATGCATTCAACATCCAGATAANCAGCGTCATCACAAACTGTGCTGTGTCCCGCGCTCAACACGTTATTGACTGCTGCGCCGTCAACAGAAACTAACCTCTCATACAACAAAAACTTGTTGACGTTGCCTGAAAATGCGTTGGAGGAACTAAAACTGTCGATGCATTCAACATCCAGATAAACTAACCTCTCGTTTCGTATAAAATTTGTTGACTCATTAAAACTGCGCCGAAGGAACTAAAACTTGTCGACGTTGCCTGATCCACAGAAACTAACTAATCTAATTAATGTTGACGCTTCCCCAAAAAACCAAAGTTCGAAACTAATCTGTAACCGTCCTCCTGATAAAACGTAAACAGCAGACGTCCGCCCCATAATTTACAAAAGCAAAAGTCTGCCGGATAAACTAACACGGGAAACGAGCCACCGCGGCTTTAAACTTCAAACCAGATAAAATTATTACCAAGNTCATTAAAACTGCGCCGAAGGAACTAAAACTTGTCGACGTTGCCTGATCCACAGAAACTAACTAATCTAATTAATGTTGACGCTTCCCCAAAAAACCAAAGTTCGAAACTAATCTGTAACCGTCCTCCTGATAAAACGTAAACAGCAGACGTCCGCCCCATAATCTACAAAAGCAAAAGTCTGCCGGATAAACTAACACGGGAAACGAGCCACCGTGGCTTTAAACTTCAAACCAGATAAAATTATTACCAAGCTTTCCAAAGCTTCAATACACACGAAAGAATTTTACACCCGAGTCCCGAAAAATTACGAATATTGAGTCATTACAAGCTGATGGCGGAAGGATACATAGTCAGATGCAGTCAGACGTAAACAGTGGCGCTACTTTCGCAGACCTGTCAGAAAGTGGCCTTCTTATACAGTATGGACTATAGCAATAAGCAGGAAGCAGTAGTGTGAGTTATCGTTGAACAGTCCTGCAAAGGTCTCACTTGATCGCAGCAACAAATAAGTCAACTATAGCATCTCCAGTGTATAGAGGAGTATGCAGCGTAGCCTGCTGCAACATCCTTCTGCCAAGTACTCACGGCTCTGGTGATGGCTTTTGTCTCTCACGTTTGCTCGTTGCGCCATAAGTTGAAGTAAATACTGTGAACTCATCAAACTACATGCCAGAAAACCAAACCAACCAGTCCAAGGGCTTTGTTCAAGACTGCAGGCTGGGTTTTTGGCAGGATAAACATGGGAGGGTTAAGGGCGTGCTCATCAAGTACCCTAAGACTACCAAAAGCTAGGCACTGAAATTACCTACAGCCTTTCCCTCGAGCAGCACGAACTACACAACTTCAAGCAGTAAACTACAAACACAATTACAAAATTGTCGCATATGCGAGTGCAAACATTTCATTTTTGATGATGCAAAATGCTTCAAAGCAATGCTTTGCAGTACACAAAAATGTCTACATCATTACAGTCATTATACATTATTTTATAGATAATCTATTTCAAATATAATATGAATTAGTTTCTTTTACAATTGTGTTATTCCAACATGCTGCAGTGTAGAGCATGCTTATAGAGGCAAGATTATATGGTGAATAAAAATAAAAGCAAAATAACACAACATTTAAGTTAAAACGCTAAATAAAATGACATATAGCCAGAAAACACAGTTTACCTTAAAACAAAAATTAACACCTTAACTCTAAATTTTGTACTAATAAAATTAATTTGTGTGTGTGTATGCACGTGTGTGTGTGTGTGTATGTGCACGTGCATGTGTGTGTGTATGTATGTATGTATATATATATATATTTACAATCTAGGCTCTGACTGAATCACAGTCAGTGTATATGCAGCTAAAATGACATTCTGTTAAACAAGGGAAGCAAAATTGAAAAAGTAAATATTACAGTTTGGTTCAATCTATAAATTCATAATTCTAACTAGTCTTGCTAGGTGATAACCAAATGAAAATTCACTTTCTCTGGAAAATTCGACGTTGTGTCTGAAAAATACTAAACCGTATAATGTGATTTTTTTTGTTCATGTGCATAGATGCTCATTGCTGTTTATGTAGTTGTATAAATGTTAAGTATTACAAATGTTTGCATGAACACACGTGTTAGTATACACTACTGTTAACTGTACTCAGATTAAATAAAAATAAAAGCAATTACACCAAAATATTACATGTTTTAATTCAAATTGAACTAAAATCTTTTCCTTAATCACTTATTGTATGTAGTAACCCAAAGTCATCGCAGATGAATTTGGCAGGTACGTATTGAACAGTAAATCTTTTATGATGATAAAGATAAAACTACAATTTTTAATGAGGACATTTTTATTCAAATAAAACCATAAAATCTTGGCACTAGAAGAAAGGTGACCTAGTTATTCCTTTATAGTCTGTTAGTGTTTCTCCACTCTTTTTGAATCAAACATGTGAAAAATTACCCCATGCATGACACCTTTGGTTATTTTGTAAACATGTCATGTATCATAAACATTTTATATTTCTGTTAACATAAAAGTACCCCAAATTAACACCAAGTTCCACAATCAGTAATATCACCACCTCCAGGTGGTCTCATTCTTGCAATAGCCCACGTTGCAGCTCTTGTGCTACACAACACTCTTCCACCTCCTTCAACAGCAGGCTCACCACTCAGACTTATTCTATCCACGGCAGCTACAAGAGTGCAACAGAAAATCTTATCTACCTGCTACAGTACATGCACTGCAATACAGAGTACATTGACCACACCACTAACACTCTCACAAAATAAGTGTGCCTGCAATACCTAGTAAGAAATAGTTCTTATACAAAATATTATTGCACACAGCATGCACGAATGTGGTGTGTTGTCCTTTTAGTGTACTTTTCTACACTCAGATAAGCTTTGTTTGTACACTGAAGAGCCAAACAAACTGCTATAGTTGTGCGTATACAAATAACAGAGGTATGGAACCAATCAGAGTAACGCGATGCGGTCGGCAGCGCCTATATAAGACAACAAGCTTCTGGCAAAGTTGCTAGATCGGTTACTGCTGCTACAATGGCAGGTTATCAAGATGTCAGTGAGTTTGAACGTGGTGTTATAGTCGGCGCACGAGAGATGGGACACATCATCTCCGAGGTAGCGATAAAATTTGGATTTTCGCGTACGACCATTTCACGAGTGTACCGTGAATATCGGGAATCCGGTAAAACATCAAATCTTCGACATCGCTGCGGCCGGAAAAAGATCGTGAACGAACGGGACAAACGACGACTGACGAGAATCATTAAACGTGACAGACGTGCAACCCTTTCTCAAATTGGCGCAGATTTCAATGCTGGGGCATCAACAAGTGCCAGCGTGCAAACTATTCAACGGACCATCATTGATATGGGCTTTTGGAGCCGAAGGCCCACTCGTGTACCGTTGTTGACTGCACGACACAAAGCTTTACGCCTCGCCTGGGCCCGCCAACACCACCATTGGACTGTTGATGACTGGAAACACGTTGCCTGGTCTGACGAGTCTCGTTTCGAATTGTATTGGGCAGATGGACGTGTACGGGTATTGAGACATCCTCATGAATCCATGTATCCTACATGTTAACAGGGGACTTTTCAAGCTGGTGGAAGCTCTGTCATGGTATGGAGCGTGTGCAGTTGGCGTGAAATGGGACCCCTGATACGTCTAGATACAACTTTGACAGGTGACAGATACGTAAGCATCCTGTCCGATCACCTGCACCCATTCATGTCCATTGTGCATTCCGACGGACATGGACAATTCCAGCAGGACAATGCGATACCCCACACGTCGAGAGTTGCTACAGAGTGGCTCCAGGAACACTCTTCNTTTCACATAATTTACATCATTTTTATTCCCAACAAATTAAAGTAAAATAAAGACAGGAAAAACTATAATGTTCTATAGTTTTTACACACACACATCTCTAATTACAATTTTGTCTTTTGTCATTGTACAAGTAATAAAAACAAACTCTTAGAGATAAAAGATTACTATGAACATATTTAAATACATTTAGCCATAATGGCCACAAATATGAAATTATATATTCTTCCATCTCGCACACACTATAAACTCTGCATAACGCAGCATTACATTAATGATCTAATCTTGCCAGTAGTTGTCGGGCGAGTGTTGTGCTTAGCTGCACAACACTCGCCCAAGTGTTGTGCAGCTTGTATATAAATAGCAGTCACTGCTATTTATATAGTGACATGCAACCCCATCCTCTTCTAATGCTTTGTCATTCTTCATAAAGATATCCTGGCAGTTTTGAAAGGTTTCTCTTGACCATGAGATCACCAGAGTAATTGGCNTTTGTCATTCTTCATAAAGATATCCTGGCAGTTTTGAAAGGTTTCTCTTGACCATGAGATCACCAGAGTAATTGGCGGCAAATGAGGACGCTTGCTGATGAACATTTCAGTAGACATTTATAAATACAATTATTTTAGAGTTCTGTAGATAAATGCTATCATTAAACCAACATGAAAAACCGTACAGTTATTTATCATTCCCAGGATATGGCTTGTCAATTTGCATAGTGTATTGTCATGTGTAGTAAATATCTTCTCATAGATAGTATTTGCTTGAATTAATCATCACTTATCTATTCAGATAAGTTATTTGAGCTGCAGAACAAAATACAAGAAATATTAATCAATTGTAAGATTGACTTTTTACGATGCAAATAACTTGATATATTATTCAGTATGTGCTGCTAATATTATTTTAGAAAAACTGAAAATAAAAATCAAACTTAATCTTTTACTTTATTGAATAATTATGTGTATTAAAAACAAGAAGTAATTTATATAATTAACTAACATACTGTCCCTTTCATTGTTATTTTCAAGTATTATAGAGAGATCCACAGAAAGATGTATTTAAATGGTCAATGAATGTTAGTTAAAACTCAGCAGATGTTCTTTTGTACTGCAGATTTCTGAATGTAGGGTGCTATGAATTACAAGCAGTTTCTTACAAAAATGTACATCTGCAGACTGAATGTAGCAAAATCATACTCAAATAGTGTACTTTATGATATTGAGTAAAGGAAGGTAGTGAAATATACAAGTTNCTGAATGTAGCAAAATCATACTCAAATAGTGTACTTTATGATATTGAGTAAAGGAAGGTAGTGAAATATACAAGTTCATCGGAATCAGTTTTCAACGATTAAAAAATGTATGAATCAGATGTTGCATAAAATAGAAGTAATAACCAGTTATCCGTAACTTAGATTAAAGTTGATTTTTGTAAACACAGTATTGTAAACAATTTGTAAATACAAAATTTTCCATGAAACCAGTTAATGAGAAATAGTAAACTTTTCACTATAATTGATTATATCTANAATAGTAAACTTTTCACTATAATTGATTATATCTATGGCTCAAGTACAAATTATTCTGATTTTATAAGTATTTTCCGTGTGAACGCACAATGTGCTCTTTATGTGGAAAGTAACATGTCAATTTTTGAGAACAAGTGCTAAACAAAATTAATTTCCACTGATATAATGATAACAACTCTGAAATACAACATTTTGTACTAATGGTGTGGGGGGAAAGTGGTAACATTAAAATGTTGACTATACTTTAATGTGGTAAATAATTTTAATTATAAGTACATTTTTAATGCACAAAAGTCTTGCAGAAACTCAGAACTGTCCATGTTTTTGGTTTTATGAATATTGCAAGGGCCTCGGAGGGTGGAAAAGAGTGTTCAGGTCTGACTTTACTATTTCTCTCCCCCTCTGTAAAAAAAAACAATTTAGTAGTGTCTTTTTATGTTAGTAGTGTCTCTTTATGTTTAATTACTCAAGCAACATAAGAGTTTGTAATGCAGTGTAACTCATTTGGGTACTAGGATGAGAGAAAAAACTTAAAAAACATTTAAATGTTATTTATAAATTCAGAGACAAAAACATATACACAAATTACTAGGGATGTTACTTCAAATTCTTTGTTATAGATATTGTCAGCCGTATGTGCTTCTTATTTTTTAATTATACGGAGTAGAGAAAACAGTTTGTGCACATGTAACTGGAAAACTTCATAAAGATGTTGTATAACTTAGTGATATCAACAATTATGTGAATTTTTTTAAATTTATTTCAAAGATGGTAGTTGCATGATAACAGCAGAGTGATTATTTAGTGTGTTTATTTTTTGAACCCTATCTACATCTAGCCTGCAGTGACCGTGAAGGACATTTATCCAAAAACATTTTCTGAAGTCTAAAATAGCTTCCCATTACGGTTATGCCACAACAATTGAAGTAGTAATTATAAATTTAGCTAAATAATTGGGCAAAACTGTTACTGATGCAATCAAATTTTAACAGCTTTCTCTCAAAGCAGAAGGTATGAGTGGCATAAAATTGAACCACATAGTTGTGTCATACTTTTAAATGGAAACTGGTCCAAAATTGGCAGTTAGGGAAATGTTTTACAGCATGCAGAAGATCCTGATTTTTTCCAACAAATTCACAGAAGTCATTCATATGTTATCACAACAAGAAAATCTTTCAAAAAATATTTCAGTCATTTANTTTCCAACAAATTCACAGAAGTCATTCATATGTTATCACAACAAGAAAATCTTTCAAAAAATATTTCAGTCATTTACAGTTTGATAGTTTAATTGAAAAATGACAGTGGTGATAACATTTGGTTTGGAATTATTTAATATTGCAGGTACATGTATACAAAAACTTTTTACAGAGCAAATATATGATGCAGCTATTTTCTTTCCACAGAAAAATTGTTCAACAGAATGTATTTAATTTTTACGTCATCCTCGGTAATCGCGACACTATGCACTGATCTGTACCGGCTTGCACCGTACACTGCGACCACTCGGTAGCATCCTTCACTTTGTTCCCGAGAAGCTTCTTGCCGAAAACTAAACAACTCACTAGGCAACCACATGTAGCCAATCTTGCACTAATACATACATAACATGTTTAGTGAGAAAAAGTAAAACATAATTCTGCAGAAATATGAACATACAATTGCCAAATGATCTATTGGTATCGAAAAATGTGGATAATTGCAGAGGAAAAACCTTATCATCAAAGTACGTTTACTAGACAGTAACTAAAAGGTAGAAAACGAGCAACTAGGTTGTACTACTCGCACTGTGTGGCTTCACCTTCAACCAGGTGCTTGCTATAAATGCACATCTCGCACAAGATATGTAGGTGAAGGGGTATTGTAACAAGTGAGTACATATTTTCGAATTTAAATTTATTCTATACTGTAGTTTGAAGATGTGGAAGTTTCCCAAGCATGTCCACCCACCTTCATGNTTTTCGAATTTAAATTTATTCTATACTGTAGTTTGAAGATGTGGAAGTTTCCCAAGCATGTCCACCCACCTTCATGCACCTATCTTCCCTTCACTGGTCTACTGCTACAGACAGTTCTTCAATGTTTTATCTTTGTAGAGTAATATGGATCACAGAAATGAGTGGATCAAGCTACACACACAGGTATGAATGTGATCTCATAAACCTTCTTTCAAACGTAAGTACTGAAGAACCCTTTTTTACACCCCCTGATGTTACACAATATAGTACTTTCTTCAGTCCCATGTAATATTTTACAGCATCAATGTTCCTGTTTTTACGCTTTCCTACATTTTACAACACATTTTCTTGGGACTGTTAGTATACATCTGTTGCAGTTGTTATGATCTAACTTCTACTGGAATTGTAACAAAGAAGGGGATGCATAGCAGTCTTATAAAAAGTTAACACCAGAGAAGTTCATATTAGAAAGTAAATTAAGGTATTTGTGTAACAATTCTTACNTGTGTAACAATTCTTACAGAAGAAGTCAGTAATACAGGAGTAAGGCCAACAGAAAAAGGGAAGAAGGGTAAGGTTATATATGAAAGTGTAGTGAACATGAGAGAGTGAGTAACTCACCCGGCCTCGCACTCCGGACCCTCAGCCCAGGTGGAGGATCGCCACCAGCTCCTCGTCTGTTCAAGTCCCTGGACTCGCCCACTGCGACGATCTTCTCCCTCGCAGTCCAGTGCACACTCCACGTGTCTTTGTGATTTCTGATTGGCTCCACTTGTGCACTGGAGGCGGAGTCTGCTTATAGTTTGTTGAATCTAGACAGCTATGTGTTCTGATGGCTGCTGGACCCACATTGTCGGTTGTACTCTGCATTTTATTATTGATGTTTACAGATTCCATTCTAGCTTGCTGTTATGGTTATTTAGTTTTGTAGATGTGCCTGTGGCCTTCATAGATATTGTTGAAACAGGTTGTGTAAAACATGGCCATCTATAACAAAGTGGTCTAAAAAAAAAATATATATATATAAGTGGCATAACCTGTTGTCTCAGGTCTAGTAATTTTGTGTGCAATTTACAATATGTACAAGGAAATGGTGGTTGCATAATACTTTAGAACAGCACTTTCTATAAATGTACATTATCCAGTTTGTGTATCGACCAGACAACAAATTTTGCTCCGCAGTGTACAAGGAAAATAAATTTTTGTGAACTAGGGGAAAAGGTGCATGAAATCGGTGAGATAAAATGTTGCCATAAACATTTAAGGGTCAATTTACACGTACAAAAAATAAGTGTGGGTAGCAGCATGTACACTGTTGATACGCTGACAAAAACTTACGAGCTTTACTCTTTATGTAAGTGTACATAATATAAAACAACGTCTCTGGAACCCATTGTCCATGTAAATTTAGTCTTCTAATGGCCCGGAAGATGATGTACTTTTTTTAACATTTTAAGCTTGTTAGTACAATTTTATTTAAAAAAAACCGAAGTTAAGGTGAAATGCTGNTTTTCGAATTTAAATTTATTCTATACTGTAGTTTGAAGATGTGGAAGTTTCCCAAGCATGTCCACCCACCTTCATGTACCTATCTTTCCTTCACTGCTCTCCTGCTACAGGCAGTTCTTCAATGTTTTATCTTTGTAGAGTAATATGGATCACAGAAATGAGTGGATCAAGCTACACACACAGGTATGAATGTGATCTCGTAAACCTTCTTTCAAATGTAAGTACTGAAGAACCCTTTTTTACACCCCCTGATGTTACACAATATAGTACTTTTTTCAGTCCCATGTACTATTTTACAGCATCAATGTTCCTCTTTTTACACTTTCCTACATTTTACAACACATTTTCTTGGGACTGTTAGTATACATCTGTTGCAGTTGTTATGATCTAACTTCTACTGGAATTGTAACAAAGAAGGGGATGCATAGCAGTCTTATAAAAAGTTAACACCAGAGAAGAAGTTCATATTAGAAAGTAAATTAAGGTATTTGTGTAACAATTCTTACAGAAGAAGTCAGTAATACAGGAGTAAGGCCAACAGAAAAAGGGAAGAAGGGTAAGGTTATATATGAAAGTGTAGTGAACATGAGAGAGTGAGTAACTCACCCGGCCTCGCACTCCGGACCCTCAGCCCAGGTGGAGGATCGCCACCAGCTCCTCGTCTGTTCGCGTCCCTGGACTCGCCCACTGCGACGATCTTCTCCCTCGCAGTCCAGTGCACACTCCACGTGTCTTTGTGATTTCTGATTGGCTCCACTTGGGCACTGAAGGCGGAGTCTGCTTATAGTTTGTTGAATCTATGCAGCAATGTCCTGGTGGCGCTGGACCCACATTGTCAGTTGTACTCTGCATTTTATTATTGATGTTTAGAGATTCCATTCTAGCTTGCTGTTATGGTTATTTAGTTTTGTAGACGTGCCTGTGGCCTTCATAGATATTGTTGAAACAGGTTGTGTAAAATATGGCCATCTATAACAAAGTGGTCTAAAAAAAGAAAATAAATATAAGTGGCATAACCTGTTGTCTCAGGTCTAGTAATTTTGTGTGCAATTTACAATATGTACAAGGAAATGGTGGTTACATAATACTTTAGAACAGCACTTTCTATAAATGTACATTATCCAGTTTGTGTATCGACCAGGCAACAAATTTTGCTCCGCAGTGTACAAGGAAAATAAATTTTTGTGAACTAGGGGAAAAGGTGCATGAAATCAGAGAGATAAAATGTTGCGATAAACATTTGAGGGTCAATTTACACGTACAAAAAATAAGTGTGGGTAGCAGCATGTACACTGTTGATACGCTGACAAAAACTTACGAGCTTTACTCTTTATGTAAGTGTACATAATATAAAACAACGTCTCTGGAACTCATTGTCCATGTAAATTTAGTCTTCTAATGGCCCGGAAGATAATGTACTTTTTTTAACATTTTAAGCTTGTTAGTACAATTTTATTTAAAAAAAACCGAAGTTAAGGTGAAATGCTGNGATGTACTTTTTTTAACATTTTAAGCTTGTTAGTACAATTTTATTTAAAAAAAACCGAAGTTAAGGTGAAATGCTGTAAATGTATTGGTGCAGCGAGTACCAATGTGGGCGTGAGGGGGTGAAGAGGAATATAAACACGTCACCTTGTTCTCACGTCTATATCCAAGAGGACTTGTTTGTACGCCTCTGAATGTGGGTAAGTGACTAGACCCTTGTTTGTATTTACACTGTGATGCACAGTGAGGTGAGGGTTTTCCTAGACGATACCACACACGCGACCAGGGGATGCACTGCATGTCCTGCACTAGATGTCTGGATACTCACTGCGACTGCTTTGGTACACAGCTGGAGCTGGAAATGGTTAAGAAAGCTTCTGTGGCACTCCAACATGCCACCATGAGGGTCGTATTTATTCAGATGTCGTACACGCATCACACTGACGATGCAGCAAATCAACCCAGCATCAAGATACAAGAAGAGTGGTTTCCAATAGAACGCTCACTACGTCTAACTTTACAACATGCAAAACTCATTAGAAATCAGGACTCACACTAACAAAATTGTCAGAAAAGTACGATTTATGTTCCATATATAAAATAATTGCATATATTTTGTTACAATCCACTTATAGAAGTTAAAATGATATCTATTTTTAATTAAATTGTTGCAAAATATACAAATTCTTCTTTGATACAAGTTGTTCTTTTGTGTCAATGTTGCCAGTGTGTAATGAGCCATGCATGTTGTACCATTGGCTGCAGTGTTCCATCGGACGCCACTCTAATTATATAAGTTGAGCTATCAGCTCTTAAAGAAGTTATATAGCCAGTTGCCACAGTGCACTGTTTCCTCGCACAACACTATAGATATATTGAATTTCATTGTTTCAATTGGGTCAGAGAGATAAGATGGCAAGTATAAAATTAATAATGCCATTATGAACAACTATTGATGATCTTTTAAAATGTCAAACATTCTAGGTTTTTTCTATAGCACTGTTAGGGTATCAGATATACTAGATGGTAGTCTATGGATGTCACTTCTATGCCAAGTAATAACATGTATATAGAGTGAGTAAAATAAACACAACAGAGTGACATGTTAGCCGTTCCTAGAATAACCAGCAACTGCAGTATCCTTTATCTTTCCATTGCTTTGTGAAGAAATGGGTTAAAATGTGGGTGAGAATAAATTNAACCAGCAACTGCAGTATCCTTTATCTTTCCATTGCTTTGTGAAGAAATGGGTTAAAATGTGGGTGAGAATAAATTAAAATAAAGTGATATGGTCTTTGTTCATCCATCAGCAATGTCCAAATCACATCAGCCATCAGTATGCAAGGTGCATATTGTCACGTGTCTGAGAAGCCATGTCGTAAGCAGACAGCTACAACGACGAGATGGCAGCGGAAACAATGAGCAGGGCAGCGACAAGAAGAAAGAGTTCAGATACATGAGTCGCCACACCAAGCCAAGTATAGGCTATCCATTGTAAAGTGAGAATTTTTGAAAGCCCTCTCATTTGAAATAATAGTCAATAAATATATTTTATTGTGGCCTTAGACATTACTTTCCTAGTGCTGTGGAATATACACACTGGGTTTATTACTCACATGGCAATATTTATTAAAACAGTGGCAAAAGGATAAAAAATGGCTCAAAGTAAAAAGTAACTAGACCCTAAAAAGTGCTCACTTTACCATGAACAGCATATACTCAATATTACCAACTTACACTAACGTAAATTTAGAGAAAAGGTTAAGGTATTTTAGACTGCCCAGTACCTTCTAGTATGAACCANATTTTAGACTGCCCAGTACCTTCTAGTATGAACCAATCGTTGAAGGTAACTGATCATTTTGATGTATGTGAGGATGACGTACACAACTTCAGTGAAATGAATGGATATGTAATAAGGAAGGGAAATCTTGGTCTGGGGGGTGGAACAGCAAGAGATCTTCAAGGAAGTAAAGCAGATAATACCACCAGCTGTGTTGTTGCACCATCCAACCCAGGTTAACATTTCTTGTGGCACTGCTGCCAACATGAAAGGAGCAGTACAGTTTTATAGTGAGGTTGGGGGATTGCCCAGAAAGTAGGGTTGTGCAAATGTGACTTTTTTTCTCATGAAATGAAAACGAAAGATGAATGAATTTCATAACATTTTAGCAAGTTATATATTGCAACAAATTTGTTGCAAAAGCAAACCAAAAAATGTAGGGTATGTGTACTGTAACTAGGTTGTAGGTTAGGTTTACAGGGTGCTATCGTGTTTCCGAGGTATTTGTTCCGGCTGGTAACATATTCGTGTTGTATTCTCTTACGTTCCGGGGCATGTTACAACGAAAGTATGTGTGTTTACAAGTTGCATAGAGAACATGGTGTTGGCACAATTCCAAGTTGTTCCACCCAAAAATTTTAACTTCCGTACCCTAACAGAATGGAGCAAGTGGATCAAGCGGTTTGAAAGTTTTCACATCACATCGGAACTGGACAAAAAATCAGAAGATGGCCAAGTTAATATGCTGGTATATTGCATGGGGCTGGAGGCAGATGAAATGCTGGAATAGTTTGCCCTAACTGCAGAGGAGAGTAAAAAGTATTAAACAGTAATAAAAAAAAAATCCGACAAGTTTTTCAAGTGACGACAAATGGATGGCAAGTTGGCAGATACATTCATCAATGATGTCTTTAAGCTGGCAGAAACGTGTGAACTTCAAAGGAAACGTTGGAAGACAAACTAATTATCACGGTCCTCGTGATTGGAGTAACAAACGATGTGCTATCCAATAAGTTATAATTGGATCATGACTTGACATTGGAAAAAAAAATCATTCTGCAAATACATCCGGCCGAAACAGTGAAGCATCAGCAACAGACAGTGCGTAATACTGGGGAGTCCAGTGTCAAAGCAGTAACAGTGACTAAGAACGCCAGAACACCACTCATTCGCTACATAGGTGAGCCCTCCCAGAAAGAAGGCTACCAACCTAAACAGCACCAACAAGGTAGTTGCTCAAAATGTGGTAAGTCGCCAGAGCATCCCTGGTTGCGGTGTCCAGGAAACAAGGCTTCTTGCTACAAGTGTGGTCAAACAGGTCACTTTAGCAGGTGCTGCAAGAAATGGAAGAAGTAGAGTACTACATAGAGAAGTAGCAATGGAAATCTTGTGTGCAAAGGCCTGGATGGTGGCAGTGAAGATACAAGGTATAGGTGTTGTTTTTAAACTTGATACAGGGGCAGATGTGACCGTCATGAGGCAGGCAGTGAAAGTGTTGGGTACAGCACAAGAGACAATAACATACGAGGACAAACAAACGGTACAGGAAATATTTGTGGTCCAGGGCCAAGAGGTACCGTTACTAGGCAGACCAGCACTGAACATTGTTAGGCTAAACATTGTTGACAAAGTAATAGGCGCATCAAGTATCGTGGACTTCAAAGAGTATGGAAATGTGTTTNTAGAGAAGTAGCAATGGAAATCTTGTGTGCAAAGGCCTGGATGGTGGCAGTGAAGATACAAGGTATAGGTGTTGTTTTTAAACTTGATACAGGGGCAGATGTGACCGTCATGAGGCAGGCAGTGAAAGTGTTGGGTACAGCANAGGTGTTGTTTTTAAACTTGATACAGGGGCAGATGTGACCGTCATGAGGCAGGCAGTGAAAGTGTTGGGTACAGCACAAGAGACAATAACATACGAGGACAAACAAACGGTACAGGAAATATTTGTGGTCCAGGGCCAAGAGGTACCGTTACTAGGCAGACCAGCACTGAACATTGTTAGGCTAAACATTGTTGACAAAGTAATAGGCGCATCAAGTATCGTGGACTTCAAAGAGTATGGAAATGTGTTTAGAGGGCTGGGAAAATTAAATCACAAGTATGAAATCAAGTTGAAAGACAAGTGTACACGATAACTGCACCATGATGCTCCACGAAGTGTAGCGCTGCCCTTGAGGGACAAAGTGAAAACTTGACTAAACAAGATGATACATGATAAAGTTATTGCACCCATTGACACTTCAACAGAATGGTGTGCCCCCATGGTTGTAGTGCCCAAGAAGAACGGCTCTATAATAATCTGTGTGGACTATACAGAGTTGAACAAGAATGTCCTGCGAGATAGGCTCCAGTTACCTTCAGTGGAGGAATCGCTGTCCCATTGAAAGGTGCANAGTTGAACAAGAATGTCCTGCGAGATAGGCTCCAGTTACCTTCAGTGGAGGAATCGCTGTCCCATTGAAAGGTGCATAATTCTTTACAGTACTATATGTATCATAGGGATCTTGGCAGGTGCCTCTTGCAGAAACTAGTGCTCATTCAACAACACTTTTGACTCCATATAGACGTTACTATTTTCAGCGGTTGCCCTTTGGTATAAATTCAGAGCCAGAGTACTATCAAAGAAAAATGCAGAACACTGCAAGGAGCACCAGGGGTCATCAACCAAGTCGATGACATTTTAGTATTTGGCAGTACCAGAGACGAACACAATGAAAGAGTGAAAGAAATTCTCCATAGGCTGCAGAGAGCGGGAGTGACCCTCAACGAAGGGAAATGCAGATTCTGTGTGACTACGGTTACTTTTCTTGGCCATAAACTAAGTGAGGGTAAGGTACAGCCAGACGATAGGAAAGCTCAAGCCATAATGAAGCTGCCAAGACACTTAGGGCACAAAAGGCAGCATCTTTCCTAGAGTCGCCAGGAGATTCGCCCTTTAGACGATTTCCACAGGAAGGTCAGGTGCAGGTGTTCCAAGTACGGTGGGTTATAAAACCTGCAGCGGACGGAGGGACGTGNTTCCTAGAGTCGCCAGGAGATTCGCCCTTTAGACGATTTCCACAGGAAGGTCATGTGTAGGTGTTCCAAGTACGGTGGGTTATAAAACCTGCAGCGGACGGAGGGACGTGCCACTACGAAGACTCAATTTATATAAAGTGAACTTGTACAGACTTAAAAACCTGTGTGAATTATTAAGTGTTGAAGAAAAAGGAAATGTACTGTAGCTGGGTTTTAGGTTATGTTTACAGGCACATACTGTAGGTTAATTTTAGGTTATGGGTAGAAAAGACAGCAGTTGGCGCCAGTCTACCCGAGGGAGCCATGGCGGTAACTCAAGCATCTGTACTTACACTTGAAGTGCATAACACCACAGTATGAAGTATTTACCACAGGGGTCTCAACTACATAAAACAGAAATTTAAATATAGTAATTTCAATTATAAAATAAGGAAAACTAACAAGATGATTTACAGGCAAACGTTTTCTCTGCTAGTGCAATAAATGAACATTCATTTAACACCCAAAAATTTATCGAAATTGAGAATTTTTGTTTTGTGTCAACTTTCTGTAACAAAATTTCTTACAGAAACACAAATTAAAGTTGTCATTTTTCATTTTTGTTTTGGTACACCGAATATTCGCACAACCCTACCAGAAAGGAAACAACATATAATGCAGAAAATCATAGGAAAGTGGCCAGACTTGTTCACTGTTGGATGTTCAGAGAAAGAAATTAAACACAGGATGACGAAGGTAGTAAGGAAAAAAGGAGATGTAGAGTCAGTAGGCGCAAAAGAATAAATATAAAGTTAGGAAGGTTGCAAGGAGAATATAAAAAGATGAAGAGTGAAGATGGTGGTCATGAGATAGAAAACAAACACTTTTACAGGCCGTTTGATTTCACGTACAAGTAATTCCATGTCAAATCAACACACTTTTAACAAATATTTTATTTACCTCACCACCTCAGATTTTTATTAAATTTTGACACAGGTAACCTCCATATCAACTAATAAAAAATGTAAAATTTTATAAAGATAAGTTGACCCATTGTAAAAATACAAATATGTAAATTTAAAAAAAAAATTCCAAAATTGCATGACTAATTAAGCTAGAGAAGTGGGACAGGTGTTATTTTTCAGCATTTTGTATTGCCTTTCATATGATATACAACACAATAAAGTTTAGAGAAATAAAGTTTTTCAAAATTAAAATTTTTAATTTTGAATAAGTGCATTTTTAGTCAATTCTAGAAAATAGTTTATACTAATATTACATGATTTACAAAACTTAAAAGTGGAATGCTAATAGGTTTCTAGTCAAAATAATCGAAAACAAAAGTAGTTAAAAAACTTTTTACAGTTCTGTTTTAAAAACATTTACTAATATTAGTGTTAAATATTGATTTAGATAGTGGTAAATGTGAGTTTCAAGTCAGCCATTTTTATACTTTATTTTACATGTTATAAAATTGAGCAATTGTTTTTTATATTATTTTAATANGTTTCAAGTCAGCCATTTTTATACTTTATTTTACATGTTATAAAATTGAGCAATTGTTTTTTATATTATTTTAATATAATTGAAATTATAAAATTGATTCATATTCACTAACAACATAATAAAGAATCATTCTCTGGTAGTAAATAGTTCTAGTGCTACACTCTCTCTGCAAGCTCTAGGCAAGTTGCGAAAGGCATCCAGCAGCTGAGGATTCCCCTACATCTGTCAGTACTATGGTTTCCGCCAGTCTGCAAAAGGAGTCTGTGTTGTTCGGATGTAAATACTTGCTATGACACTGCATAGTTAGTAATGTGTTAATTTGAATAATACAGAGTACTTATTAGTACAAGTGTTAGTCCTACCTCAACAGTCAACATTTACTTTATATTATCAGTGGAGTTTCATGCACTCAGAATTGAGAACATTTATTGATATTTCTTTTTAGTGTGTTATGATGTGTTCATTACTTTGGATAAATATTTTCTATTCTAGTTGGTTTTGTTAGTGATTTAAAATCAATGAAAAGGGCATAATTTACGATAAAAATTGGCCCACAGTGAACAATTCTTGAAATTAAAGTGTTTCAATTCTTTGAAAACAAAATAATCACAATATTAGGAACTAATTGGATGTGCAGTTTGTTTTCTGGATTACCAAAAGGAGCAAAAATTTACAATAGTTCTAGAATATAAATTGCAACATAAAAAAATCAAAATACTGCTGCTTCTTTTACTCATCAGGATTAGGAATAAAGTTCACATTCCGATAGATTGCTGTTTTTCTGCATCCTCAGAGGTGATTGAGACACTTAACACTTCACTGCAAGGGCCAGGGGAATACCCTAGTGATAGAACTCTTTGTGTTTGCAGAACATTCCTTCAAAAATGACTGTGATTATCTAGAGGAATCAGTTTTGCAAAACCTTAAAGCTAATTTTTTGAGTTCTAGTAAGAGCAAGAAGCTAATGATATTAAGCTGTCTACCAGAACATGAAGAATAAGAAAAATCATGCGCGAGTTTAAAGCTCCAACCCCAAACCATAAGAACCTCTCAGAAAATGATGAAGTCAGTAGAGTGATGCCAGGTCTTAAATATTGCAAAGCAGTTATCAAACCAAATTCACACACGCATGCATATGCACGCACGTGCGTGCACACACACACACACACCACTCCTCTTCGCGGCACTGTTGGCCACACCGCACGCCTGGGTAGTTTCAAAAACAAGGAAAACACTGACACAGAGTGTGATAATGGACAGGACTTTATAAACTCAGTCCTCAAGGCACTACATAGACCTATGGTAAGTTTGGTTTGGTGTCCTAGTCAGCAACACTAGTCTCCGACACAGATAGTGAACAGCAATGCAATTAACGTAACACAGCCAACACTGTCCACCACGTGGTGTAGATATATTTACCCTCACAGCATTACAAATTACCTTTAAACGTCAAGCGGCAGTCGTGAAAACGCGCCCGAGATATAATTAAGTGTCAAGCTGTATATACTTTGAACTTCATGCAGCCGGTTTGCTAATTTCAGTAAGATGCTTCACTGATGATAATTTATATTTCCTTCACCAAAGGCACATCAAAAGACTTATTAAGGAGGGGACTACAGTGTATTGCGTTAAAACCACATACTTTCCAGTACACCTTAAGTTTTAAATATAAATAAATGACAGTACTTAAGTGGATAGACTACTAAATAAATGTTATAATTTCCTATTAGAATACTAAGTGCATGTATTAATACTGCAGTGGTAACACTGTACTTTAACCAAGGTAATATCTATCTACAAGGGAGGTGGTTGAGCCCCTTAGTCCTCCCCTAGGATCTGCCACAGTCCTTCATTAATTACTCTTGTACTAAACAAACGCTACATTAATGTGGAGAGGCTCACTGTATAAAGCTTTGCAATCTGAGACTTACTGTATTTTCAGATCATGTAGTAGTATTAACATGTAAAACAAAACACATTCTGTTGGCAATTGGTTTATTTTTCAATAGTACATGTATCAATTGCTAAAAACCGTACAAAAATAAACTTTTAAGAGCGTACACAATAATTGGAATGTGAAAGATATACGGGATGCGTCAATTTATGCGGAAAGTAACAGAGTTGTGGACGGTACACTTCAAAACAAAACATCCATATGAACATATGTTGTAGCTCTGACGGTTTCCAAGTGAACAGGCGTATGTCACTGTGTCCACAGCATGTGTTGCTACGTCCAGTTCACCGACGACATCCAACACACATTGGACACAAGTGCTACACATGCAGTATAGTGAGTCATCACAAGTCACTGTGATCGTAGAGGCTTATTCCAACTGCAAAGTGGTGGACATGCATCGAACGTGTAGACTTGCCGAGTGTAATGCAATGACAGCAATGGATGTATGTAAAACGCTTTCCAAACAGGACGCCTTTTCACAGAACAGATGAGTGGTTGAAAGGTTGTGGTTCATTCACCATACATAGTAACACAGTGCCTATCCACCCCTACTGTTGGAAGAGTGTGTCCGCACTCACATTGATAAGTTCCTTGCCGGGCAGCAGAAGGTGTTGGACAACAAATAGTTGGGAAGTTGTACACGAACAACTTCTTTGCCTGTATCACATTCAGACAGACAGTACTTGCTTTTACTGAAGCTGACTTCCCCCCCATAAGTGGAGTTTTGCACATGGTTGCAACGCATGTATGGTCATGATCTGCAGGTTACAGCATCTGTTTTGTTTACTGAAGCTGCCTTCACGAGGGATGATGTGTTGAAGTTCCACAACACCCATCACTGGGAAGGAATAGTTGGAGACATCTTAGTCGGGCCTTGCATGTTACCTGGATGCTTGACAGGCCAATCACATTGTAACAGTGATTACATACGCTACTCGAGGATGTCCCATTGGAACTGTTGGTATAGTTAGTTTTTGTCACATCAATTTTATTTTGTAAATTTGTTAAGAATATGTTATTATCTATGAGTAGAGACCTGAAAAATTTGCGGATTCATTTCAGGACAAGCTAGAATTTAAACACATATATCTTAGCGTTACTTTTGCAATTGGCTCACGACCTATTTGACACCTCTTACAGGACTGTGAGCCAATAGTAAACAGGCAACAAAATGCAGTCCCAATCATGACCTCTCACTGTGAAAGCAGGCAGCCAATGAGCAGTTGATATCTCCTTTAGTGTGCAAACAAATACGGAGTCTAGCCTAAAGGTCATTGAACTTGCGAATTTTTCCGGTCTCTATCTAGGAGTTTTTTGTAAGTAGGAATGGACGATTGATGTGTGCAGAAATAAAAATGTGTTAAAATTGGAGCTACTGAAAATTTACTTAGAGTTTAGTGGGTAAAAGCTTAATATCCAACAGGATATAGACCTAGACTAAAGGAAAATATTGCGTAAAATTACACAAAGTAGTCATTATGGCTGAAGATATTGAAATTAAGAGAATCACGTTGTTACAAGAAGAAGAAAATTATAATTTGTGGTCCATACGAACCAAGGCAGAACTAGTGAGCAGAAATTGTTGGAAAGCAGTTGAACCAGATTTCGGAGATGCAAATTTCACTGATTTGAACGATGAACAAGCACGAGTGAATAGAAAAGCACGTGCATGTATTATTTATGTAGTGAGAGACTCAATTCTAGAAGACATTGGTGATATTACACTGGCTAAGGAAATATGCGTTATGTTAAGAAATCTGTATAATACATTTACTGAGTTACATTGTGTCATAACCTTAAAAGAAATGATGAATGTGACAAAGATGCCAAAATTATCAATGAGTGATTATTTTGCTAAAGTACAAAGTCTAAAAAGGAAACTATTGAGAGGAGGAATTTAATTTTCAGATCAGTGTACAGCGATGATAATGTTGGCTGGACTGTCACTAGAGGAATATTATGGAGTAGTTCGAAACATGGAAGATAATGAGAGAGTGAACACTTTAGAAGTTAAAAGAAAATTGTTGACTGAAGAGAGAAGAAGGGCCATAATTTCAAGTACCAAGAGAGAAGATGAAGTGCAAGCCAACTTTGTCTGAAGGCTTTGTATGATCGAAGAGGAATGGAAAATGAAGAATCAAATCAAGAGAAATCATATCATTGTTTTAATGTAGAAAACAGGGACATGTGTCAAAATATTGCAGGAACAGAGTAAAGTGTCATAACTTTAGAGGATACCTGGTCACANAATGTGGAAAACAGGGACATGTGTCAAAATATTGCAGGAACAGAGTAAAGTGTCATAACTTTAGAGGATACCTGGTCACATAATGAGAGACTGTTGAGCCTCAGGAGAGAAATCCAACATCAACAATCTTCTTCAGAAAATGTGAGCGCAAGTGCATCGAAAGTAGAAGTGTCAGAAGTGGATGACTAAGTGATGTGCTTGAAATTAGTTTCAGGAGAAACCAAGAAAGAAAATTGGTATTTGGATTCATGTGCTTCTCATCACATAAGTCGATGCACATGTTTGTTTGTCAATATAGACGAGGAAGTACAAGGTGATGTATTAATTGGTGATGACGATCAACTAGAAACTCATGGGTCAGGAACAGTAGTTGTGCAGATGGAGAGAGGATGGGAAATACTATTTCAAAATGTATTGTATGTGCCCAATCTGGGAACAAACTTGGTTTCAGCGGGGAAATTAACCAACAATGGGTTCAAATTCAGAAAATAAAGCAAATGTATGGGACAGGAAGGGAGAGGAAATCTTGTTCACAGCTGTTAAAGCTAAGAATGATGTGTGTATGAGACATACTACAAACATAATAAATGAGGTTAGTGTTGAATGTAATATGGTTACTAATACAGAGGAAAGTTTTATACAGGGTATAAACTTAAAATGTGTTAGTAATATGCAGATATGGCACGAGAGATTTGGACATGTACATCAGGAATCATTGTTAAAAATGCCTGTGCTAAATTTGAAGAAAGAAGAAACTGTTGATTGTTCTGTTTGTGTACAAGGGAAACTATATTGCAAAGGTGCTCCTAAAACTTGCCAACGTAAAACAAACAAACCATTAGATTGTTGAAATGTGTATCAACCATGTCATTGGGTTCTTAACAAAATAAGTAGCTATTTTAAACGAGTTTCTTTGCAGAAGGTTCACAATACATTTCTGCAAGTATGTTCATTTAATCTCGATCATCAAAATAATTAAAGACAGGGACACCACGGCACCACTGTAATCACATTCTTCATAACTATCAGTACATATGTTGGGGCCACTACATTCGTCACCTTCATCAGTACTGTGTTCAGAGTCGTTTTGGTAATGAACGAGTTCGAGTAATTTCTTGTGTTGCCACATTAAGTTTTTTGTTTAAAGTTGGCTACATCCAAGCCTTGTTTTGTTTCTGATTATACTGTAGTTGTGGTTATGTAGTGTCAGGTGATTTGTTATTGTCCGTATGATGCGGATTCACATGGACGTTATTTAATGATACGCTGGTATTCAAGTTTTTTTATTTCTAACAGGTTATGGGCCCAGGAATTGCTAACAATGACCTTTGTGTTTTGGTTTTAAATTAAAACACATAAATAATGAATAAGTGCGTGTGATGTAACTGGGGCCATGTCGCAGATAGAAGATAATATGTTACCGTTGTTAAATACTGGCAATTATTTTCAGTGGTCAGAGCAAGTGTTGGCAGCACCCAAACAAAGTCTGTTGGGAAGCTGTTGAACCAGGGTATGATGAGGCCAATGTCAAGAAATTATCTGTTAAGAAAAGAAGGAAAAATTACAAAGCTTTAAATTGATTAACTTTGGTGATGAGTGATACCTATCTTGATGACATAGGAAAGTGTGAACTAGTGAGCGAAGCATGGTAAATCCTAGAAGTCATTCACACAAATTATGGTTGCTGCACATGATTATGATTCTGAAGGAAATTATGAACACTACAAAAACAGATGATGTCACAATGCAGGAATACGTATCTAAAATACAGAACCTAAACCAAAAACTAATTAAAGAGGGGCTGAATTTCTCAGATAAGTCGCTGGTAATGTTTTTCTTGATGGGACTCCCCATTAGAAAAATATGATGGGTTAGTGAGAGCAATGGAAAAGGAAGAGGATAACCTCACTCCAGCAGTTGTGAATGCCAATCTGCTCCTTGGGGAGAAGAGGATAAAGAGAGATAAGATCAGAAGGCGAACATGGAAGGGGGCTAAAGCCATGGCAGTAAAACAACAACTCCTTAAAAGGTTTCCCAATTTTGACACCAGGACAAAATTTGACTACAAATCAAAAGATCAAAGAAACATTATTTGTTTTGAAAGTAATGAGCCAGGACACATAGCCACTAGGTTTTGCACCAAGGTCGCCAGGCAGGATTATGCTACAAAAACTGGAGACCAGAAACAGGGGCCAGGGTATGGTGAGCAACGGTGTTAGCTAGGCAATGCACAGATTGTGCAGGATAATTTTAAAGCTTTATGTACTAGCAGCGTAAAAACACCAGACAGTAAGAACTGTTGGTTACTGAACACAGCAGCGTCACATCACATGAAACCAAACACGGATATTATGAGAAACTTCAAAAGTGATGTATACGGGGAAGTAGACGTGGCAAATGGACAAATGGCAAAAATAAAAGGTGTAGAGTCTGTGACAATGAAGTCAAAGGACAAGCATGGAGGGTGGACAATTAAACTAAGTGATGTCTTTCGTTTTCCAGATTTGTGTAATCTATACATATTATAAAACTCAACGTCTCTCTTCTGTCTGCCTGTTAGTGTGCTTATCACTCAAGAGTCACTTATCCAATTTATGTTTTTTTTTTTTTTTTAATTCATAGCTATGTTCTTTGGCCAGGTTTTGGTATATATTTTGTTACGTAAAGTAACATAAGGAATAAACAGTGAAAATAATAGTGAATCAAGTTGGAGAAAAGTTTGCAGCCAGCGCGCTCTCTTGCAATACACTGTCTAAACCGTTAAAGATGGAACAATATCATGTAGTAAAATATTGTGTATAATAAAACGACCTAAAAAAAACTCAGTGGTAGCATATATCTATCTATAACAGAAAAATAATAATAATAAGCATTTTTACCATTTAATTTCTCAATAAATAAATACGTAAAATTCAAGCTGTTGTTTTCCCATACAGTGTACAATTCCCGCCTATAATTTAAGAGATATCAAAAGTGTTGTGAAAAAAGTAATTTTTCACCATACACAGACGTGGAAAACCATTGGTGGGGGGGGGGGACGACTTTATTTTTAAAAAAACCTAGACAACAATTCTGTAGTCTACGCGAGCAGAGCCGCGGGCACAGCTAGTAACTTAATATCTGGGAAACTGTTGGATGCCAAGGGAATGGAAATTAGAGTTATACATGGGTGTGTGACAGTGTTGGATAATAATTTTGAAATCTTTGAGGCATTAAGTGGTAATGAACGTAATGTGTATATTGGTGAATGTGAGACATATGTAGCAGCTCAGGAGAAGGTACGTGCAACAGCAAAATTTACAGTAACATCTGAAGCTTGGCACAGAANGAGACATATGTAGCAGCTCAGGAGAAGGTACGTGCAACAGCAAAATTTACAGTAACATCTGAAGCTTGGCACAGAAGGTTTGGGTATGTACATACAGGTACGGCCACAAGTTAGTGGCCTTCAAGGGGCGTGTGCCTGAAAGGCAAAATGAAACGCCAAATATTTCAGAACAGCAGTAGTAGGGCATTGGAGCCATTAAATATTGTCCACTCAGATGTTGTGGGCGAAATTTCCCCAGCTTCACACGGAGGTGCTGAGCATTTTGTGACATTTGTTGATGATTACTTCAGGTATACTCATGTTGCTATAGTGAAAAAGAAAAGTGACACATTCAACGAGTTTTGCAAGTTCCAAAGTAGTGTCGCGAAACTGCAGGAAAGAAAATTTAAGGCATTGTAGACAGACAATGGAGGAGAGTTCATAAACACTGAGCTTAAGAAACATTTAGAAGANAAAGAAAATTTAAGGCATTGTAGACAGACAATGGAGGAGAGTTCATAAACACTGAGCTTAAGAAACATTTAGAAGAGAGTGGAGTTCTACACAGACTAACAACACCCTATACTCCACAACAGAATGGCAGCGCGGAAAGAGTCAACCAAACACTCGTGAGCATGGTTAGGTGCACGCTACTTNCTATACTCCACAACAGAATGGCAGCGCGGAAAGAGTCAACCAAACACTCGTGAGCATGGTTAGGTGCACGCTACTTCAGGCTGACCTTCCGTCGACATTTTGGGCAGAGGCTCTGTCAACAGCATNGTGAGCATGGTTAGGTGCACGCTACTTCAGGCTGACCTTCCGTCGACATTTTGGGCAGAGGCTCTGTCAACAGCATGTTGTTTAAAAAACAGGTGTCCATCAAAGGCCATTGGGGGACAAATTCCTTATGAAATATGGTTTACAGAAAAGTTAACAGAAAAAGAAGGTAAAAAAATTAAGGGTGTTTGGCTGTGAAGCTTGGGCAGCAACTTTGGCAAAGGACAAGCTACAACCTAGAGCAGAAGAATGCATCTCTCTTGGTTTCCAGTTCCAGGGAGGTCTGAAGGCTCATCGTCTTTGGGACTTGAANCTAGAGCAGAAGAATGCATCTCTCTTGGTTTCCAGTTCCAGGGAGGTCTGAAGGCTCATCGTCTTTGGGACTTGAAAAGGGAGAAGATAATTGTTTCAAGAGACGTGGTTATTAAAGACGACGTGTTCCCGTTTAAACAGCACTCCACGTGCAAAAGAAATGTATGAAGAACATTACATTCTGCATGTTAAGGCTGAAGATGGAATATTTATCATAGGGGAAGAAATACAGGAAGAATTGGGTGAGAAGAATCCAGACGACCTAACAAGAGCACGCTAGAAATGGAGTAAGGGAACTCTGTGTGNCAGGAAGAATTGGGTGAGAAGAATCCAGACGACCTAACAAGAGCACGCTAGAAATGGAGTAAGGGAACTCTGTGTGTAAACTGGAGAAGATAATATTTCACAAAGCGACATGAGTGACTCAGAGCATGCAGAAAAAAAAATAGAAGTTGGAAGATCAAATAGGAGTAGTATTTCAAAAACTTGTGGGTTTTACAATGCTGCAAAAGGTGCTGAGATTGAGAACCCACACAATGCAAGNCAGGAAGAATTGGGTGAGAAGAATCCAGACGACCTAACAAGAGCACGCTAGAAATGGAGTAAGGGAACTCTGTGTGGAAACTGGAGAAGATAATATTTCACAAAGCGACATGAGTGACTAAGAGCATGCAGAAAAAGAAATAGAAGTTGGAAGATCAAATAGGAGTAGTATTTCAAAAACTTGTGGGTTTTACAATGCTGCAAAAGGTGCTGAGATTGAGAACCCACACAATGCAAGGAGTGCGCTGTCAAGCCCAATTGCAGACAAATGGCTTGAAGCTATGAAATTGGAAATGGAAAGCTTGAAAGAAAGCAACAGTTGGAAATTATTCAAAAGGCCAAAGGAGAGAAATGTGATATGTTCCAAATGGGTTTTCACGGTGAAGAGGAATGAGGATGGAAAAGTAGAAAGATAAAAAGCTAGGCTGGTAGAACAGGGATTTGGGTACGTACCAGGAAAGGATTATGAAGAAACATGTAGTCTTGTTGTCAAAAAGGAGACCTTAAGGCTGTTGACGCAGGTGAGCCAACCTTTTCGAGCACATAGATATGAAAGCTACAGGAAGCCTCCTATACTTAGCAAATGGTACACGGCCAGATATTGCATACTCGGTTAGTAGGCAATGCCAATTTAACAGCAACGCAACACTTTAGCACCAGCAGGAGGTGAAACACATCTTCCTCTATCTCAAGGGTACAGAAGACCTTCGTATGGTATTTGAGAAGCAGGGGAAGACCATAGAAGTCTACGCAGATGCTGACTGGGCGAATAGTTGAGAAGACAGGAAGTCCTACAGTGGTTTTGTGATAATGCTGGCATGTGGAGCAGCAGGATGGCAAGCACTATCAACTGTGGAGGCAGAATACATCGCAGTAGCAGGAGCTGTGAAGGACGTGTTGTGGAACAAGAATTTGCTGGAGGAGATAGGGCAGAGTGACTTTGTAAGTGAACCATGTGAAACACAGGAGGATAATCAGGGAGCTATTTCTCTTGCAAACAACAGAATCACTTCCAAGCATATTGATGTGAGGCATCACTTCATTAGGGAAGAAATAGAGAAGGGGGTAATCAGTTTAAACTAACAAGAATGTAGCAGATGTGCTGACTAAACTACTGACCAGAAGGAAAACTGAGGAATGTGCAAACAAAATGGGACTTTAGAAAAATATCAATGTTTAAATGCCTTGTGTCTCTTTGTTATAGTAGTTTGTGTTTATGCTTTGTTTCTTTTTAT
>NQII01004698.1:166475-192523 GCA_002778355.1 Clitarchus hookeri | reverse complement strand
TGAAGTGTGTGTTATTTTTGTAAATTGCACATTGGACGCATATTAATAGTGTTACAAGACGCCAGGGGCGCATCCAAATTCGTGAGGGGTGGCGGTCTTAATAAAAATAAAAGAACTACATGTCATTTTTAATTGATTCATATAGCTATTATTTACAACATTAAAATACCTATCTCCACTATTACACTTGTTATTCTAAGTGAGCGCAATATTTAATGTCTATCTCAATTCTAATTAAAGTCCTTATCAATGTCTCTATATTGGTTAGTCACTTAATTCACACTCATTACTTACACACATTCATTATGTCTATTGCCATCATTCCAAATAACTGTCACTCACGCGTCGAGTTCAATAGTCCCGCCCGTCAGTCTCTCTCTCCACTGTACCGATGCTCACAGTCCACAGACTTCTCTCTCGCCGCCACTCGTCGCTTTGCTGTCTTCGTACACCTGGTGCTTAAGGTCGCACAATGCTCGGAGACCCGCCGCCGCTTAAATAATCACGCTGGCCTGATCTATAAGGTTCCCCGTACCACGAGTATCGTTGAGAGGGGTCGAGACGATGACCAGAACATTCTTGCAAAGATAACTCCAGAAACTCAATCCGCTCAAGGACAGGAGCAAGGTTTATCTGGCACAGACGGTGGCTCACCTTTGTAAATTGCCACGCACTTCTCTGATTACTACCCTGTCCTTTGCACACTGTTTTGCACGCTCAAGTGACATGGGGCAAGGGAAGCGATGCAGACCACATGTTTTGCCACATGTGAAAATCCGAATAGCCACACTGGGAATCGAACGTTGTTCACCTTGGTGGAAGGCGAGTAGTATACTACACCACCACAGCCGTGTGTTTCACCCAAGACTAGTGACAGTTTGCAACATGAGTAAGTCACATAAACAGTACGTAGGGCGCTGCTGCTTCTGGCAGTTTGCTATGTCTTCTTTGAAGTACAGTAACATCACTGTACTATTTTTTATTTCATTTTCTATGTTTACTATGGGCTAACACAAATAAAATAAAACATATGTGCATTTTACTCTGATGGCTTTTTTTAAACTATTTGCTAATATTTTAAGTCCACAAAGTGCTGTATGTAACGACTGGGGAATTTATATTTTTAAAAAAGTTTTGGTTAAGTGATGTTAGCACCTTCTAAATGCCCGCCTGAATACATTGTGTTCTTACAAGACATAGCATGCAAGCTTGCACGTCACTACCCATTAGGTTTGAATATGTCAGTCTTTTTATAAAGATTTATTTCAATTTAATGTGTACTGAAAGTAACAAACTAATGCCACCCAAAATACCTACCAAATGGTATGCTGCACTACAGATCACAAGTAACATTGTAAAACCCCACCGCAAACAATTCAACAGCTTTTAAATAACGACTGCGTTACTGAGCTTCTATACATGATTTGATTCCAGCCGTAGGCAGGCGGGCCTAATAATGTAATTATTTTTACACACAGATTAGTTTTTGTTATCTTGCATTCTTTGTGTGTAAGGGTGCGTCCAGATGTGTCAGCAGGTTCGCGGGCAGTGTGGACATGCTTGCAAGCCATATGCGTAACAGTATGTCCCATGACCACTCACCGGGTGGCAGATTAAAAGTAAAGCTTGTGTACACCACTAGTCAGTGTAGACAACATTGGTTGGGATGCAGTGCTTGTCGCGCCATCCTCGTGGTGTCCACGTTTTCTCCTCATATGTACTTCAACATAGATATCACTCGTTCCAAGGTTTCGGATGGCAGTTCACTCAGCATCATTGCAGAGTAAGCTTTTGTAAAAGTAAATGCACATACACACTTTACAAATATTTGACAAACAAATTTAGAAATATATTCCTTTTAATGTGCATCAAATGCAGGGAGATGAAATTTTTATTTTCACTTAGGATTTTATATGATATTAATAGAAAAAGAGGAGGAAATTTAAACACCAGGAGCTGGAACAGCTACTAGGTACTTGAGGCAAAATGGTTTTTATTAAATTTTTTATTTATAAAACATTTTTTTAATAGTCACTGGGAAAACAATCTATGCATGTCATATGCACCTCTACACAATCCACATATGCCTTCTGTACTGCTGGCTGACGAGCTAGGTTACGAGTTGGATTCCGAGTGGGTGGTTCATGCACCATGTGAGCACTGCGAATGCACCTCACACATTTGGACGCATCTTTACTAACAAGTGAAATTCTAATACCATTACTCATATGATGCTAATTCTTTACATTTTCCATAACACATTATAACATTATAAAAAAATAAAATTGAAAACATTTTAAAATATTTATTCAGCCATTGATTTACCAAAGCAATTTATTATAAAGTTTTAAAATACAGAATTTGTGTTTATTTTCTTGAATACGTTGTTTCACTTATGCATAGCATTTTACATAGATGCAGTTAAGTTTTATTACAGAAACAGCATAAAGGCTTATGATAAAACAAAATAATGGATCTGTCATACCTAAGATGACAGCTTGCATTACAACAAACAGGCATTGGTTACCAAATATTTGAGGCTGGTGACTAGAAAACAGAGTGAAACCTTGATTTGACGGACTGTAAAGGAGTGGTCTATCCGTTGTTGCCGATCGTCCAGTATTACTGAATGAAATGCACACAGTTGCTAGGTTAGTAGAAGTAAACTACACGTTTGCTGAAAAGTCTCAAGCATTTTTAATTTGTTTAACTTCTACACTACCCGTTTGAATTGTACGGGAAACTAAATCCTCTAAGTGTGGCAGTGCGAAATAAGAAACTCATTTCACCCCTAAAAATTCATATTGAACACTGCATTTCTGTTTTGACAGATTTGGAATCTAATTTTAGACCGAGCGAACAAGAGTTCTTGAACCAGGTATCCATTTCAGGAAAAATCAGGGATATGCCGCTGACAAACATTCAAAATGTGGAGCAAGATTTTCTAGGTATACAAGGAAACTTAATTAACAAAGCAAAGATATACAAGTACGAATTTCGAAAATGTAAAATCAAATGGCACAGAAGTGGAACATATGAAGACATTTCTGGAGGGACTGAAAAAATCAAGGTTTATAACCAGGGAAACTTACTGAAAGGGTTCAATTATGCGTCAACCCCCCCCCCTAAAAAAAACCCAAATGGTGAAAAATTTAAATTTAATACTGCACATTTGTTTTCATATATTTGTACACTAAAAGATTTAAATCTTCTATATTAAGCACTGTAATAATAATACAGTGTACATATCACACTTTTTTTGGTGTCAAAATAGGGGCATGTACAGAGCAGGGATATTTGTGTGCATGTTTGGAGTGCGGTCAGTAGCGACAGTGGTTATTCAGTTCAGGCTTCCAGAAGTTTGTGCTATGAAATGGAAGCTTGAAACTTAGTCTTTCAACTTGAAGAATTTAAAGATTTTAAACATACAAAATTTTATATTAAACATTGAGCTGAGTAAACACAGAATCTATGTCATGTCCACTACCAAAAAGGGACAAACGTTAATACAGTTATAACATGACCTAAAGCACTAACATGCTACTTCATGAATAAAGCTAAATTATTTTTAGCAATTAAATTCTAATTTAAAAAGTTTTTAAACTCTTCTGCAAACTTTAGAAAACTGGTAATTGACGTGAAGGTTTATCAGTAATGGATGTGACAATTTCCTAACAGTTTTGAAAGTTATGTAGTTATAATATTGAACATTCTCTTTGATAAAATAGGCCATGGCTGTTCCAAAATGATTCTTGATGGAAAAATCAAGATTAAAAAAGCAAGAAAACCCTGAAAAGTGGCAAAAACATTTGGAAAAAGACAGAAACAGAAAAAAGTAATCTCAAGCGAAGGAAAATAAGTTTTTATACCAAGATAAGAAAACAAATAGAGGCTAAAAGGTAAAAAAAGAAAGACTAAGACAGCAGAAGTGTAGACTAATGAAGAAAATGAAAGCACAAAATTCAGGTTCCCGATAAGTCACAAATAGGCACATTTAGATGTCCTCAAACACTCTGGAAAGCGGCCAAGAAGGCATTTCAGTCCTTGCCCAGAAGTCCAGGAAAACGAAGGCAAGTGGTTCCAGAAATAGTAAAGAATACCTAGAAACCCGAAATTTGTGAACATATTTCCAAAAAGGATATAAGGGAAAGAAGAGCCTCAAATGAAATTCTTGAGACTAGGGTGAAAGAATTTTACTCCCATTATGAAGTTAGCAGACCAACTCCTGGGAAGAGAGATGTGAAATCGATTAAAAATAAAGTTACAGGGTTGAAGGTACAAATACCAATTCGTCATATGTTGATAGATATTGGTGAAGCCAATGCGGAGTTCAGTGAGAAATATCCCAATATGGAGAATTCAAAAATCAAATTTTTCGTACTCAGGCCAGAGTATGTACTCCCGGTTACAAGATGCCTCATAACGTCCACATATGCAAGAAGCATTAAAATTTTTCCTTTTTGGTGGAGGCTGTTGCACACTTTGAAGATTTTCCAACTAGTTAGGCAAATCTATTAAATGTTGAGTGCTGCAAAATGAAAGAAATGAAGATTGCATATTTAATGAATATGACAGTTATGAATATGATTTAACAAAATTACTACCACCAGGCGTAGACTTAAATTTGAAAACTAAAAGTGGGAAAGTGTAGGATGATTTCTTCAAATAACACAGAAAGAACGTAGTGTAAAGGACTTAATATCAGAATTGAATCATCAGCTGCCGCTCTTCAAAACTCATTGTTTTGTAAAAGTAATATAATATGAATATTTTTAAGGGTGTAAAGAGAGGTAAAAAGAGAGATGCTGTGGTGGAAATTAATTCTGCTGCAAATGCAACACTTACTGTCCAAAATCAAATACAAAGTGCGCATTGGAAACAGAGACAAATGGCAGTGTTTACATGTTGTGTTTGACGCTCAAATGAAATGAAATCTTTTGCAATAGTTAATGATGATCTAAGTCATTCAAAATATTCAGTTTAGACCTTTCTTAAAGTCATTGAATATGCAGTGAAATGGGAATTTCCTAAAGTTGAACACTTAGTCATATTTTCTGATAATGCAGCATCGCAAGTTCGCAGTAAATACACCACGTCCAATTTATGCTACCTGGAAGATGAGTTAGGTTTTGCAGTAGAATGGAACACATTTGCTGCTTCCCATGGAAAAGGGGGTGTGGATGGTGTTGGAGGGGCCCTGAAAAACAAAATTTGGAGAATGGTGTGAACGGAAAACATAAATATTAATTCTGCTCATGAATATTACCAAAGAGCCGAAGAGGCAAGTAAAAATACTACAGTTTTTTACGTATCGAAGGATAACACTGAAGAAAACGGAAGGCTTCTGGATGAACGATGCTCAACTATTTTGAATGTGAAAGAGTTGCATTCATTCCATCACTTTAAACCATGTGCCGACCTCCTGTGGCGCAGTCAGTTGGTGTGCCGCCGGTCTGCGGTGCGGGAGATTCTGGGTTTGAAACTTAGGTAAGGCATGGATGTTAGTTTAAGTTAAGTCATAAGTTAGTTTGCAAGCCGTCCCCTGATAAGCCTTCTGGCACAACACCGGGGGATGTTAATAAGCCCTTTCCAATTACAAAATTTAAACCATGTGGCAATAATCACATTTTTTTTAGGGCCAACAGCAAAGTCTGAACATGTGAAAACTAAAGTTTTTGAAACTGTAGAACAAAAACTGCGAGTTAAAAATGTATTTAGCAAGTCAGAAGAAGAAATTCCACAAGCAAGTTCATCATAGATGATCTCAGATAATGACGTGACACCAGTGAACATTAATCTAAATGATAGGAAAAGAGTGCCATGCACTTACATAGGAGTTTGTCGAAGTAATGGGAGTGAAGACGACGGTGAAGTGCTTATAATGTTAATAACATGTATGGTTAATTTGGTTATTACCATTTTAGTCAAAAGAAACAATTAACTTGGAAGATTCAGTTATATTTTGTGTGTTGAAGATGAAGTAGGATTCATTTGGTTTTGTATCTAATACAGTGTAATATTCGCTATTATTAATTGTAGTTACAAAATTAGCTGGGAGCAAAAATTAATAAGTTATTCTTTGGAATGATAAGTTTATTTCATTTGATCTATATTAACGTATTTAACACTGTCCAAATGAAAAGAGGTAAAGCATACAAATGTATGGGTCACATCCATTACTCAGACAAAATTTGTAATAAATTATCTTCTGTGTTAATTGTACCAGCCACTTGCCTAAACCTTCAATCAATATTACAAGAAAAATCTGTCTTTCTAACCATAATACAATCACAGAGATGACCAATAAGTAATCCTAGATGAAAAGTTTCATCTGTGCAAGTCACGTCCGTAATTCAATATTGTGGCACAACTTATGGTGTTTATGTCTTCCAGTTTTAAGGGGTGTTTGAACTAAAAAAATGGGTATCAGATTTATATTTTGGTTTTTCAATATTTGTAGTATTTATGTAGGCAACTTTTCAAATGTTTACAGTGTTTGCTTGTGAAGTCCGTTACTTTGGAATGCCTGATGTGTACAAGGTGTAAAAATCAATAACTTATTAAGCAGGAAACTTCTTATGTAGGAAATATCTGTAAGAGGGTTTCACTTAAATATTATTGTTTATTTACATGCACATGTCGTTATCACTGACAGTTTCCTGTTTTTCACTAAAGGCACATCATTTGTAGCTTTAAGAAATGATCGGCTACCTCTGAGAGTTGCTGTTTCAAAGTATTACCATTGACTTAAACAGTGCACTGTCTTAAAATACACAGTTCAAATTCAGTTGGTGACCAAGATTCTTTGATTCGGAGATTGAGAATGGTATAATTTACAACTGGAACTGATATCTGCAAAATCTATGGCTTGTTAACAAATACTTCAAAATATCTTTATCATGGTGCTATCATGTTTTATTACCTCTATAAATAACGTATGTCAAAGTTGAAATATTGATGTGGTAAATTCCTTCAGTTGTCTGATTGTATATAATTTGAAGTCTGATTTCTAAATAATTTATGACATGCTACATGCACATGAGACTGGCTGATTTCTCACATTTTCTATTATACGTTGATTCTGACAATGTGATCACACACTTTGTTTCCACAGTTCACATTGATGCTACTCCCCATCTGTAGGATACAGGGTGGTTCATAGGGTCTGAGTTACCTTTCTGGCGCAGACTATGGGCGCCTTGAATGTTGAGTAGGGGTAGTAAACAATAACTGTAGTCACTTGGTGTTTCAATTTACTACTTGGTTATAGTGTCTCAAAAGAAATATACAGATACAATTCCGAGATGGTACCTTGCGAGTTGGGGGCCTTAAGGGCTAATTAACGTACTCGTGCTAACTGTTGCCGATGTCTTGGGGGATACTAGGCGTCGGGACATGTCCCTGAGCGACGATACTGGTACTTATCTGTATTGGTAGTTCTGAGTGTTCTGGCGGTAGGTTGAGGTCTGGTGAGTTGGTCGGCCCTTTCACAGGCCCTCGGTTGGATTGTTCTCATTGACGGCTCACCACGACTGGCTGACTCCACGATACGACTGGCTGACTCTTCTTTCGACTTGGTGTCCTTCGTTCAGGCTACCACTCGACTCCAGTTATCGGTATCGTACTCTGCGTCCCGATGTGGTGCTCCTGGCGAGCCCCCATCTGACCATCGCCATCCAGCACCATCTTCTTCCTCTCGGGGTGGTGCCCCTCGTTATGGGGGCGCCACTAGACTGTTCTATTCCCATCACATGACTGACTAATCTCGCATCTCGGCATGGTGCTCCTGTCTGACGCCTCTCAGCGCGGGTTACAACTGACTCTACGTCACTGACTCTGCCGGGGTCCCAACCCCGGTCTCGGTTGACTGACTCACCCGACTGCCTTGCGTCTCGGCGTGGTGATACGACTGATCTCGACGTGGGGCTCCGGCGAGCCCCCCACCCGACGTACGCCTCTCGGCGTGACGACTGACGACTCAACCCGACTGATCTGATTCAACTGATTTGGTTCAACTGACTAACGATGTGGGGCTCCGGCGAGCCCCTCACCCGTCTGCCAGCGCCTTCCAGCAACGCGTATTTCAACTGACTGACCCCCTCCTTGTCTCGCAAGTTGGCTTTTAACCTCTTTCGATCCCCCCAGATCCTTGCACGTGTATCCATTTGTTGCGGGGGAGGAGGAAAGGGGTGACCTGTGCCCTTACGGCAAAACACTGTCAGCTCTTCTTACTCGTCTAACTAGAGGTGCGTTGGCGCCAATCTAGCTTACTTCTGCATTTTCGCAGTGTGTGTTCATGTTCTCCTGCATTTTGCTAGGGGAGGGGAGAGACTCGTGGTACAACTGCTAAGCTGTCACCCCTTTTCTTGTGTATCTCAGGTGGTCGGGATTATATTCTAGCCACTGCCCTCCTTGGCACGTGTCTTAATTCCCTTGTGGGCGAAAATCGCTAGCCTACCTCGGCACGCGTTAATGATTTGTATGTCCTCTCGGGTCGACCTGACCTGGCCTCGCGTGTCCCGCGGCGTATGTCAACTGTAGGCACTCGAGGGGAGTAAGAAAGCGGGAGGGGGGGGTTGTCAGCGATGCTTCTACTTACAATATACACGTTACGCGTCAACATACACTGAGGCGACAGAAGTTATGGGATACCTCCTAATATTGTGTCGGATCTCCTTTTGCCTGGCGAAGTGCAGCAACTCGAAGTTGCATGGACTCAACAAGTCGTTGGAAGTCCCCGGCAGAAATATTGAGCCATGCTGCCTCTATAGACGTCCATAATTGCGAAAGTGTTGCCGGTGCAGGAGTTTGTGCACGAACTGACTTCTCGATTATGTCCCATAAATGTTCGATGGGATTCATGTCGGGCGATCTTGGTGGCCAAATCATTCACTAGAATTCTCCAGAATGTTCTTCAAACCAATCGCGAACAGTTGTGGCCTGGTGACATCGCGCATTGTCATCAATAAAAATTCCATCATTGTTTGGGTACATGAAGTCCATGAATGGCTGCAAGTGGTCTCCAAGTAGCTGAACAGAACCCTTCCCAGTCAATGATCGGTTCAGTTGGATCAGGGGACCCAGTCCATTGCATGTAAAAACAGCACACACAATTATGGAGCCACCACCAGCTTGCACAGTTCCTTGTTGACAACTTGGGTCCATGGATTCGTGGGGTCTGCGCCACACTCGAACCCTACCATCAGCTCTTACCAACTGAAATCGGGACTCATCTGACCAAGCCACGGTTTTCCAGTCGTCTAGGGTCCAACCGATATGGTCACGAGCCCAGGAGAGGCGCTGCAGGCGATGTCGTGCTGTTAGTAAAGGCACTCGAGTCGGTCTTCTGCTGGCATAGCCCAGTACAGCCAAAGTTCGCCGCACTGTCCTAACGGACACGTCCGTCGTACGTCCCACATTGATTCCTGCGGTTATTTCACGCAGTGTTGCTTGTCTGTTAACACTGACCATTCTGCGCACACGTCGTTGGTCTCGGTCATTAAGTGCAGGCGGTCGGCCACTGCGCTGTCCATGGTGGGAGGTTATGCCTGAAATTAGGAATTGTCGGCACACTCTTGACACTGTGGATCTCGGAATGTTGAATTCCCTAACCATTTCCGAAATGGAGTGTCCCATGCGTCTAGCTCCAAATACCATTCCGCGTTCGAAGTCTGTTAATTCCCGTCTTGCGGCCATAATCACATCAGAAACCTTTTCACATTAATCACTTAACTACAAATGAAAGTCCAACCAATGCACTGCCCATTTATACATTTTGTACGCGATACTGCTGCCATCTGTATATTTGCATATTGCTATCCCATGACTTTTGTCACCTCAGTGTAGTAGAACAAATTTACTGAGATACCTGAGAATTAATTAAGTTTAGTTACTAATTACCTCTCAATGTAAAAGCAAAAGTCCCAAAATAATTTTTTTTTAAAGAATGCATAAATATAATATGAAATGAAAACTAGAAAAATAGTGTAAACTCGCTTCAATGTGGGAAGTGCACAGCGCAGATATTAAACATAACCAAATCTGCAGAAATACTTATTTCCCATTTATTTATAGTGTTTTCTGCACCATCTAAACAGCTGACTCCTGAAATAATAGACACAAGTCACAAGGGCACATTTACATAAGTAACATAAATAGTACGTTCAATACACAGAAATGACTAGTATCACCCACAAATGTAGGGCCGAAGATCCCGACAGTGGCAGCAAAGTGTTAAAAAAGATCCGACATCCCTGTCCAGACTTCCTGATTCCGAGGATCTGTCAATGCAAGGCCCTTATCAACCACCGGAACCAGGGACGTAGCAATCAAAGTTTAATAATATACAATAGTATTGACTAAACTGACAAAACCTTTGATTGCCTGCTAAGGTTCTTTTGTCACTACACACACCCCATTACAGTAGAGGCACATTAACCATACACACACAGTATGTCTGAAAAGTTATAAGACTGATTTTTTGCTGGAGAGACAAGTGCTGCCATCTATTAGCCACTGGCAGAAATAGTTACTGTGAAGCCTCATATATATTGTGTGCATGTTTTGTTAGTATTCAACAAATACACGGCAAGAACAAATGCTTTTCATTTTGTGTGTCAGTGCTGTTCCAATTGGACAAGTTTTAAAATTTGCTGAAGGCATGGTAAAAATGCAACAGAAATGTATGGAAAGATAAAAATAGCAAACAAATGATACATGTCTGGCAAGATTGATGAACTCTGGGAAGTGATTGCTCGTTCATGATAATGCCCCTGCCCACCTGACGACAACCACCACACAATTGTTGGCTAAATGACTTGCTACAGTAATCCATCATCCCCTTTATTCACCTGACAATGACGGATGGTTTTTCGATGATAAAATCATTTTTAAGCTGCAGTTGATTGTGGAAGAGGAATTGCTTCATGTAGTGAATTAATTTCAAAATCTGTTGTCTCTCTCACCTTTACACAATTTCACAGATTGAGTTTAATTTTGAGTTACACACTAGTGAGCAATAATTTTTTCCATGACAATTTGGACCAAATTAAGTAATAACTGAGTATAATATTCTGTTGAGAAGGCAGTACAATTAATGGGTCCCATACTGCCACATTTAAAACTAGACAGCACCAACATGGTGATAAAGAACAGGTTAGTAGTATATAAAATGGGTGATCTAGACCATTTTTTATTATTAATATATTAATTTAAATTTTTTTTGAAACCATTTGTAATGACGCAGTAGTCTTAATTTTTGGGACACGTGTTTCAATTTCGTTCGTTTTTCTTAAGCTTTGCTAAGCTTCGTAATATTTTTATCAGGTTTGAAGTTTAAAGCCGTGGTGGCTCGTTTCCCCGTGATAGTTTGTTTATCCGGCAGACGGGTGCTATTTTACGTTTATCGGGCGGAAGTTTGCAGTTACGTTTCGAACATCGTAGTTTTCAGTTTTTGTGAAGCGTCAGCATTATTTAGAAACTTTCAGACTGCGTCAACAAGTTTTGTTGTGCGGAGAAGTTTCAATAACGAGTGGAGAGCGTGCGTGGCAGATGCCGGATGCCGTGCCCTTATCTCCGTGAGGGGGGTGCGAGGCAACAAAAAACGCGTGTGTCTGTCGTACTTCAAGTCAGTCGCCCTTGAGGGCAGAGCAGTCACTTCAGGTCGAGCAGTGCTTCAGGTCAGTCTCCACGCAAGAATGCTCGCCTAGGCCGCGTCGGGCGGGACATAACCCCCACATCGGCAACTAAACTTTGTTATTTTATTTCTCCGCCGGTGTGGGAGGTTGACGCGTTTCATATTTCCTGCGATGCAAGTTTCGAGACATGAATAATCTGTAAACGACGATGGCGCTGTTCTGCACTTGTATGGTTAACTGTGAACGTTCGCTACTCTGCATATTCTCAACTTCGACTGTGAACTGTGTCACTAAATGTTAAATAAACATATATATTAAATACTCTGGAACTTGAACTTCTTTCTTAATTAATTAGCGTCCATTTTACTGAGTCTCATGTTCTAACTTTTAGCTAGCAGTGGCAACATAACATCAGCTGTAACTGCACAGCGAACGTTACACATTTAATTAAAAAATGTTAATTACAAACATTTTTCAGTAGAGATTTTAAAAATTATATTTTTAATTTCAATTCAACAATACAAAAATTAAAATTTAAAAACAACCTGAATTTAAAATTTATATTTATATTTGATTTACTATATAAATTTCAAAAATAATAAATGTGCAACATTAAAAATTTAAAGACAACCGAATTTTAAACATCTGTAAATCACCACTTTGAATTTTTTAATTTAGGTTGCAAATCACATATAAATACAATTTCTACATTTAGGCTCTATTTAAATTTAAATTTTTGTATTGCGGTATTAAAATTGTAAATAAAATTTTTAAATTTAGATTGTGTTTAAATTTTAGAGGGTACCCAATGATTTTTAAAATAAGGGATTTAAATCAACTATAAAATATACAATTTTTAAATACAAGTTGTATTTAAATTAACTTTTCAAATTTAAAATTAAGTTGTATTTGAATTTAAATTTAAATTTTTGAGTTATTGAATTAATTTTTTTATACTACTATAACATTTTTAGTCTGATTTCTATATACACCATTATTAGGTTTTTTGAATTCATAGCTATTGTAATAAACCCAAAATCTTTATTCCAAAATACAGCACAAAATTCTTATCGTATTACATATCTTTATCAACAAAATCATTATAACTATGTTTTAAATGTGTATCATCTTGTCGAAATGGACATTAACAAATTCGTATTATCTCTTACTATAAGTTTGAGTTAAATAAAAACAATCAATGTTTGCCTCTAGCAAAATATTTATTTTCAAGATATCTTGATTATCTTAAATAACATTGTTGAATACAACAAAATTTATCTAAAAAAATTATTTTATCAAAATTGTTTTTAAAAAAATCTAATTTTTTTAAAGCATTAAATAATATTCTATTAAATGAAAATATTTTTCTTGATTTGAATATTTTAAACAAAAATGCCATTTATTAAAATTTAACCAACCATTTATATATAAAAATAATCACCAAATTAGTTTTTCCACAATTACTAGGTCCAAATATTATACCTTTATTATTATCTGGTAATAAATCACAATTTTTATTTTTTATTTTTTTTTTCAATAATAAAAATATTAAAAACCCATTAAATTTTCTTCATTTAATAAATTAATTTTTATCATATATACGAATACAATTGTTAAGTTAAAAAGTAATAAATCTATTTTAACAAAAAAATTTCATTATATTTTTTATGTAGGAACTTCTGTTGCTTTAATTAGATTTCATACAACATATTTAACACCAAATATAAATAATAATATTATCACAGTTTATCAAAAAGCAAAGAAATTATTATTCCGAAAGGTTAATATAATATTGAATCATTACAAAAAACTACAAATTAATTTGAACTTTATAAAAAGAATATTTTTTTAGAAACAAATAATATAACAAAAATGAATAAATGTCAATGGTAAACATAATCTTAAATTAAATAATCGATAATCAGATATTTTAAGTATTGAAAAAATAAAATTATAAAAAATTAATTTGGTAATAAACTATTTAATTTTAACTCATTTATAACTATAAATATTAATTGTAATTCAACTTATGGTATGATTATAAAATATTATGAATTAAATAATTTAGAAATAGATTTTATAGTGAGTTTTGAACCAAAAACATTTCATTTTCATGATTCAGTTGTTTGTAAGCCACCTTATCCATTATATTTAAAAATAAATAATGAAAGGTTTAATCATATAGTTTTACAAATAAGAGATGAAAATAATAATTTAATAAATGATGATGGTGCTAGTGTTGAAGTTATTTTAGAAACACAACAAATTTAAACATATATATACTGAATTTAATATTTAGAATTTAAATTTTAAATAAAAGCTTTATATACAAATGGAGGCAATCATCAAAATTTAAAAACTTTGTTTGTTGATTATAAAATTATGAAAAGTAAAACATTCCTTGATGATGGTGTTGTTCAGTTTAAAATTGTTTTGAAAATTAATACAAATGGTTACCTACTAAATTTACACATTTTAAAGAAGATATTTACGGTTTATTATGTTGTGATGGTTATGATTTTGAATATCATGAGTATAATTTTAATTATTCTTTATTTTTAGATTTTAAAAATTCTTATTGGCAGTTCATTTTCATTGAAAGTTAAATTTTGATATATCCTTATTGTAATGTGATTATATTATCAGTTAAAAATCTTTTATCATCATATGGTGATAATGCTATATTTTTCAATACAACTGTATATAACTAAGAGTCTTGTGAAACAATTCCATAAAAGTTTCTGTTATAGTATCATTATTCATTAAAAAAAGTTTTACATAGTTAAAATTAAATTTTTTTCTATATTACATATTTAAATTCCTTCACAAATTTTTTTTCTTTCGTATTATTTTTAAATGTATACATTTTTGATCTAAGACCAATAAATTATCTATTATTATTCCTAAATATTCATCTTTGAATAATCCTGGAACTTTTTTATTAGCTGTGAAATCCAATCAATTTCATAATCTGAAGAATCAAAATATTTAAAATTGTTTTTCATGTCTTCATAAGCATCTTCAGTTTAGAATTCAACAATTAAAAAATCGGCATCTGTTCCTAGTAATTTTATTTTATCATTATATTTTTGTTTCATTACATTAAAGTAAAATTTATACATCAATAATTTAATAATTCTAAAGCAATAAATCCACTATATATTGGTTTATTTAGATCAGAAACTTAATTGTTTTTATATAGCAAAATGTAATCTTCATTAATTATAATTCTAATTTCATAATATCTCTGTGTGTGTTAAATTTTTTTAATAGAATCAATTAATTTCACACAACATATATTTAGAACATTTTCCATCTCTTTTCCACAAACAGCATTGTTCATTAATATACAAAATTCTTTTCCAAAATAGTTATTTGGTTTTTGTCTTAATTTGGTATTGTATTTCAATACTGTATATGGTTTAACAAAGTTTTTTAATTTAAATTGAATATAATTTTTTTACTTATTTTCAAATATTAATCTTTACTAAGATTTAATTTACCATACCATCATTATTATGAACATTTTTTGATTTACAGGACCTCTTATTTAAGTATTTATGCATTGAACTGGTACTTTAAAAATGCTATCTATTTAGATTTTGAGTTTATAAGTTGACGACACCTGCTTCCCAGATTAAATTTACTTACTTTAATAGATTCGTCAATAGGAAGTTTCGACCATTTCTATAAAAATATCGGAAAGTTAAATTGGGGGGGGGGGGGATAATGAATAAAATGGCAGCTGTAGACACTTAATGAAAAACAATTTTGTGCAGAGAGAAGTTATTGAAATAATGAGTGTTTTGGGGTTTATAAATGGATTGTACCAGAAAATTATGTTCACTGTGAAACTGATAGTGAAGTTAACATAGCTTTGTCACTACCACCCCATCACCTCTCATTTTCAGATCCTGTGCATGGGCGTGTATGTATGTGTGTCTATATACAGGTTGTCCCATTTTTTATCTTGACCACCCACAATAACTCCATACCGGAGCTCCAAATGAAAGTGTTTCATACAAAAATTGTATAACTGGAAGGAGGAAATAATACTGCTGGGGAGTCAGCCTTATAGCATTGTTTATGAGTGAGATACAAGTACTAACATCAGTTTTTTAAATGGCACCATGTATCTATTGGTCAAACTTTCAATGAAGCTCAAGACCTATTTAATCATGCAGCACAATGTACACTTTCATAACATAACCATTTAATATTACACAGATAATAGGCACTTTACTGCCCATTTGTAGCACTATTCACATGGATACAGCGAGGGGTAGAACATTCACATTAGATGTCCAAAGTGGTGACCATTGGCAGCGATACCCAAGTTCAGTCGGGGGACGGAGCAGGCCACGCAACTGGTGCTTCTCTACCAATCCACCTACCAGGATATTTGTGGTTCAGAACACGACGTGCATACATACCATTATGTGCTGGGCATCCATCAGGCTGGTGCCATATTAATATTCTGTTCCTTAGAGGTATCTTCTCCAGAAGACCAGGAAGATTGTATGCATGAAGGTGGCATACTCCCTGCCATTATGGTTACCATTGACGAAATAAGGTCATATAACCTTATTGCAAACCATCCCACACCAGACATTAACTTTACATTGACACTGATGGACCACCTGTCGAAGCCATCATAGGTTCTCGACGACCCAATAATGCATGTTCCTCGTACTCACTTGGCCTGAGTTGGAGAATGACGATTTGTCTGTTAAAAGAACATCCAAAAAAATGTTCAGGTTGGCGATAATTTGATGCTGTGCCCATTGACAGAACTCTACATGATTCTGGAAATCATTCCCATGCAATTCATGGTGTAAGTGTACATGAAAGGGATGGAACGTATGACTCTTTAAGAATGCAATGTGCACTCGTTTTCGGAATGCCAATGTCTTCTTCAAGTTGGTGTGCGCTGACGTGCGAATTAACTGCTTCAGCAGCATGAACAGCTACCTCAGGAGCTTCATCTGTGTTGAGTTCTACGACGGTTGCGTTGCTGTGGGTTCAAATGACCTGTTACAAGTAGCTTCCCAACGAGACGGGAAAATATCCGTCTAGACAGTGGGGTCTTGTCAGGATATCGCTCTCTGTAGAGTTGGCATTACACGCCAACCTTCAACAGAATGAATGGCGTGAGAGCAAGCCGAGCTATTGATAATGGTAATAACAGAACTGTGTGTGTGTTTTTCAGTACAACTTACCTGAACGTACTGTAAAATAATACAAACACATTCATCTGCTAACTCACNTGTTTGTTATGAATATCTTAAGTTGCCACTCACTGACTGTCAGAATGTGGCCTTCTTATATGAAATGAACTATAACTCCATGCCGGAGTTCCAAATTAAAGTGTTTCATACAAAAATGGTATAACTGGAAGGAGGAAATAATACTGCTGGGGAGTCAGCCTTATAGCATTCTTTATTAGTGAGATACAAGTACTAACATCAGTTTTTTAAATGGCACCATGCATTGGTCAAACTTTCAATGAAGCTCAAGACCTATTTAATCATGTAGCACACTGCACACTTTCATAACATACGCATTTAATACGACACAGATAATAGGATCTTTACTGCCCATTTGTAGCACTATTCATATGGGTACAGCGAGGGGTAGAACATTCACATTAGATGTTCAAAGTGGTGACCATTGGCAACGATACCCAAGTTCAGTAACTGGATGACTGACAAACACTGATTCTTCCAATGTTATCTGCTGAAGAGCATTGCAAGCACGCACAATATGTTCCTGCATGTTCTCTGGGGTTGTTGGAATATCTCGATAGACAGCGCCTTTGAGGTAACCCCAAAGAAAAAAGTCCAGGGGGTTAAGGTCAGGAGACCGAGCAGGCCACGCAACTGGTGCTCCTCTACCAATCCACTACCAGGATAGTTGTGGTTCAGAACACGACGTGCATACATACCATTATGTGCTGGGCATCCATCATGCTGGTGCCACATTAATATTCTGTTCCTTAGAGGTATCTCCTCCAGAAGACCAGGAAGATTGTATGCATGAAGGTGGCATACTCCCTGCCATTGTGGTTACCATTGACGAAATAAGGTCCTATAACCTTATTGCAAACCATCCCACACCAGACATTAACTTTACATTGACACTGATGGACCACCTGTCGAAGCCATCATAGGTTCTCGACGACCCAATAATGCATGTTCCTCGTACTCACTTGGCCTGAGTTGGAGAATGACAATTCNCTCGTACTCACTTGGCCTGAGTTGGAGAATGACAATTCGTCTGTTAAAAGAACATCCAAAAAAATGTTCAGGTTGGCGATAATTTGATGCTGTGCCCATTGACAGAACTCTACACGATTCTGGAAATCATTCCCATGCAATTCATGGTGTAAGTGTATATGAAAGGGATGGAACGTATGATGCTTAAGAATGTGATGTGCACTCGTTTTCGGAATGCCAATGTCTACTTCAAGTTGGTGTGCGCTGACGTGCGAATTAACTGCTTCAGCAGCATGAACAGCTACCTCAGTAGCTTCATCTGTGCGAGTTCTACGGCGGTTGCGTTGCTGTTTGGTTCAAATGACCTGTTACAAGTAGCTTCCCAACGAGACGGGAAAATATCCGTCTAGACAGTGGGGTCTTGTCAGGATATCGCTCTCTGTAGAGTTGGCATTACACGCCAACCTTCAACAGAATGAATGACGTGAGAGCAAGCCGAGCTATTGATAATGGTAATAACAGAACTGTGTGTGTGTGTGTTTTTCAGTACAACTTACCTGAACGTACTGTAAAATAATACAAACACATTCATCTGCTAACTCACATTCTCCATAGATGAGCAGCATTTCTACGTTCTTGCTATTGGAGTACACGTTATTGTTGTTGGAGTACAACTTGCAGTGTACTGTATTCGACTGCACACGGATGACTGATTGAGTAGTCGTCACGTCATGTGTGTTCCTTTTGCGCCACCTCTGTAGAATGAGGTACGCAACTCTGGGTGCCTGCACTGTTTACATCACCGTTACATCAAATGCAGTGTGTCAACGTCATACTGTACTGTACCATGCAGCGCAATCTTGCTGCACGGCATCACATAACAGGTTTTCATGAACCCTGCAAGTCCAAATGTCTGTGGTGGTTTATAATTATCTGTGTATTCCACTGGTACATGGTGATACATTTTTTAATAGGTCTTCACGAGCTTCATTAAACTATTGATGAATAGATACATGGTGCTATTTAAAATACTAATGTTAGTACTCGTCTCTCACAAATAAATAATGCTATAAGGCAGACTCCTCAGGAGTGTTATTTCCCCTTTGTGTGAAACACTTTTTCGTTTGGAGCCCAGGTACAGAGTTATTGTGGGTGGTCAAGATAAATGGGGCATCCTGTGTGTGTGTGCAGGTGTGTGTGTGAGCGTGCACATGTGCACACACACGCGTGCATGTTATGTATATATATGGTTAAACGTAGCATTCTATCCAAAATTGTGTAACGTCCGGAATAGAATATTGTGTATACAAAGACTGTTATTTTCACATGATACAAGCAAGGATGATATGTATCATACTTCATCCGACAAGTCTGTGATGCTTCATAACNACTGTTATTTTCACATGATACAAGCAAGGATGATATGTATCATACTTCATCCGACAAGTCTGTGATGCTTCATAACAACATTTGAAAACTGATTATAGTGTTGAACCTGCCATGTGAAACTATTTTTGTGTTGACAATGAGTCCAGCGATAATTTACTTATTGCATAATACATAATGATTATTTGATTGAGTCTGTCAAAATATTTGTCCTGAAAATGTGTAGTGTGTCAAACAATATAAGACATGTTCTGAAAACATGAACCAATTTTAGGATGTCTAGTGCATGCTTTCAATGCCTAATGTGTAAGAACACCTGAAAAAAAATTCTGCACAACCTACAGTTCAATATCCATTCGTTATTGGATGTTTATCTTGATAAGAAAACATTTCTTACTAGACAAAGCCAATCATAATTAGGTTACTCTAGTACACATATATAATTCGCTGGCAGACGATAAAAACCAGCACCAGATAAAATCATCGAGTTATGAAAGAGAATCTAAGTTTAAATGTTTTGGAAATACAGCCAATCAGTATATATTATTTTGGTTACAAGCACGCGTCTCTGCTAATGGGTGAACGCTGCCATTGGGCTGATTAAACATTTCTGAAGCAATATACATACATACATACATACATACATACATACATACATACGTGAAACAGTGCTAAATTTCCTTTCACGCTTTGTTGCAATTGATTGTCTGTAAATATTTAATTCATAACATTTTACCACATAGAATATATATACATCCAAGGAGTTATTTGCAAATCTGAGCATCAACAATGTGGTATGAATCATAGACTAAAGACGAGGTAGACTGATCTCACTGGCTACGTTCAACCAGTCCCAGTGTCCCAACATTGAACTGCTTTTCTGCCAATGACTAGCAAAAAACGGCGTAGATTGGATTTGAGATTAGATTATAATACTGTTTCGTAAACAAGTGCTTTGTGTAGTGCAGTTTGATTAAATTCAAATTGTGACAGTTGTGTTGCTTTGGGATACGTCAGTGTTGGGTACATGCGGAAAAAGTGAATAATCAGTCTACCTCATCTTTGGTCTATGCGGTAGGCCTACAAATATAGAGTTAGAGGTTCCAATCACGACTCACATTTGTGATTTAGAATCCGCTTTGATATTATTTCAGGTTTTGAAGTAGTCTTGAAAACGCTAATGTGTACTTGAATTACAATATCACTAAACTAGATTTCGTAATTCATTCTGTGAAGGTTGTTTTGAGTATTGATCAGTGGCGTTGCCAGAAATTTCTGAAGGGAAGGGCTACACTGACTGATGGAAGGGAGGGAGGTTATACTGGCATTAGTGATGCTGGCGCGTGTGTCAAGACAAATATTAGAAGAAAATTACTTCACAATATATAAAATGCATCGTAGTTTACAGCAATAATGGTTTTATCAAACTTAAAGGCTTATTAATACTTTTAATTCTAATAGTGAACATCCTCATGGGCAAAAAAAAAGAGGGGAGGGAGAGGGATGTTTTCATTACCCATATACAACCACCCCTTTTTTTTTGTAACTACGCTGCTGGTATTTTTGTACAAATGTATGCAGTGTCAAATATATAATAGTATATTTTCTGTTTGTCATAATTTCAAAGCAATTCTGCTTTGCAGGATTTGTGCATCATACAAATACTGAATTCCGCAAGTCATAAAATATAAGTAGCAACATCTTTTGTGCAAATTCTGCCAGAATATTGTCACTTTAGAAAAGATAATTTACTGTTTCAAAAGAGCAGCATGACATTCGAGTTAACAGCATTAGTTTCTTTAAATAACAGAGAATTTCAATACCAAGTAGCAAATACAATTAATACTAAGAAGCAAATAAAAATATTAGCTATGCGTATCAGTGCTTCTTTTGTAAGTTGTTGCCAATACCTATAATTTTCTTCCATAAACAAGTTACAGAAACCACGAATGTTATCTAAAACCAATATTAGCTTACAGTTTTTAAACTAAGCTTGTTTTGAGCCATGCTTTAGTGATCAAGTGTTGCTTTTTTTATTATTCATAGTCACCTGTGAATAGTTGCGAGTCTGCTGATACGCATATTGCGAACTAAAATTAACGTTTTTTGCCTCAGAGTGTGTGAGAATACTACAGCATAACTAGTCGAGTGAAACACAAGACACGTACCATAACGTTAACATATCAGAGGCTGATGCCGTTAATGCCAATAACCTATCGCCCGAGGCTCGATGCCCATGGCAGTGGACACACTAAAGCGAGCTGGCAACGCTGTATCTGCTGGTTCGAATTACCATTACAACTACCAGCGCATGGAAGGGGGTGAAGCACTGTGTTTTCAATGACACTTGAGCACAGCCCTTGTAGTTCCGGCGTGTTGTGCAGAGCGCAGCAGTGAACAGAGTTAAAAATACGAACGCAGTAGCTATATCGTTGTTGGCGCAGTGTTTAATTGCACCTCTAAATGTTCTTTACCGGTCACGCAGATAAAGAATTTGTCAGCTGTTTTGTTTTCTAGAAACATGGCAGAATGCTACAACAGGGTCAATTTCTACTTATACGAAAATTAACACAAGAAACAACTCATTTGAATAATGTAGTCTTCTGCAAATTGAAAGCTGCTACATTTAGTGACTACTAAAATCATTTATGTAACTGTTACAACTTCCTACAAGTAAAACATTTGTTTCTTGGCAGAGTCTATATCTCGATGAACTCAAGAAATTTTTTCATTAAAGAATAGCCAGCAGTGTTGTGTATACAGATTTTTATAAAACAACTAAAAAACATATACTTTTCTTAAATATTAAAACATTTTTTTGTTTTTAATTTTCAAATGATTTTTACATGAAATAATTTGACCTTATCTGTAATATTATCAACATAAATCTACGAAAGTATAACTCGGCACATATCTAACACACTCCCTTAAGAGGCGCACCTTAGAAAGTGATGTGTATATTGCTCACTTTGGTACATAATAAAATAGGATATCTGATGTCCAGGTTTACTGAAAATAACCAAAATAAAGTGTTAAATGATTATAGAATTGCATTTTCATGTAAATTCACAGGTTGAGGAGGTTATAGCTATTTGTAGGTAGAAAGCATGATTATAGCATCTACATATATAGCTAAAACTATTTTCCATCACTACTCATTGCCATCAACTACCAAGAGATAATTTAAACTGTCATAAAAAAGGTCAAATAAGTTACTTTTCCCACAGTACCCAGAATGAGTTCTTATACCTAATTGCTCATCAAGTTAGGGATTATATTTTGAATGATATCAGATAAGAAAAATACTTTCCTATGATGTTTGTTTGAACACCTGATGTGAACCATTTGGAACAAATGTTTCAGATTATTTGGTATGTTAAAATAAGTAACTACGATTCTGAAATCTTTGAAAATTTTATTGATTTTTTGACTGTAAGAGAAAGTACTTGTTTTCCTCTAAGTGAATAAATTATTTAAAAGTTAGAAAGTAATGGTTGTGCTATTTAAAACTGCCAAGAGCGGTCATACGACAGTTGTGCAAACGTGACGAGCAAATATAAACGAGCTGAAGCACGAGAGCTTGAGGAAAATGAACAAGCTTACTTTTTACCATGTCCTGCCAATTCTCTCAAGTTAGTAGGAGTTAGCACTGCTAGTCATTTCACTGAGAGTTGAATTTTCTAGAACAATTCAGTCTTTATAAACTTTATCTGCAGCATCTACTTACAGATGGAAAATCTTAATAAGATATGTGACAATGAGTCTCAAGGCAGTAAGTAGTGCGAGATGGCCACCAAAGCTGGAATCTATAAGGGCAGTTGACTTGCAACAAAAAACATAGATGCTCTGAATTATCTCAACAACAGTTCTACCAATGAACAAAGAAACAAATTTAGAGGCTAACTTGCTTTTGTTGTACGTATGTAAAGCAGTTTAAATTTATCACTATGTCATGTTTCTTGCACAAGGTTTTAAGTCACATTGATAAGGTAAATAAGTTGATTTGAAAGGCATCACCAGTGATGCCTCTGTGAAAAATATTCATGGCTAATAAATATTTTGAAGAGTCCAAAAGGTCAAGCAATACTGCAAGTGTTGTACAGGAANGTGAAAAATATTCATGGCTAATAAATATTTTGAAGAGTCCAAAAGGTCAAGCAATACTGCAAGTGTTGTACAGGAAGCCCAAGATATTGCTCAAATATGTTGTGAATTTCATTGAGGTTAGGCGTTGATACAAGAATAGAACATGCGATGAATTCTGTGAAGATGAGGATGTGCTTCTGTCTGAACAGGACAAATTTCGAACCACTCTTTTTAAAGTAATGGACCAATACATTTCAATCTTATGAGATTTGAGGCAGTGGGAAATATTGATGGTAAATGCTGATCTCTACACTCAAGTCAGTTTAACTCTGTAACACCACATGCTGCAGAATTGGCCAGTATATGTACAGGTATAAGGAAGATCTGGATAAGGATGAAATACAGCAAGAAGTTGAAAGCTTTAAATATCATGCAATGAGTTTGGACTCGAAGACAACAAGTGCAACTCCAGTTGAACTTTTGAATTTTCTTTGCAAACATGGACTGCAGTAAGCCTTGCTCCAGCACTAANGACAAGTGCAACTCCAGTTGAACTTTTGAATTTTCTTTGCAAACATGGACTGCAGTAAGCCTTGCTCCAGCACTAAGAATACACTTCACCTTGCCAGCGACCGTTGCCACAAATGAAAGGAGTTTCAGCAAGCACACTCAATCTCCTTAAGAATTATTTGTGAAGTACAGTAGGACAAGAAAGGTGGACACATCTCACTATCGTAAGTTAGCTGCTAAAAGTTAATGTAAGGATGAAATTAAAACACTTTCAGCCAAGAAAGCTAGGAAAGTGCAATTGTGTATTGTGTCTATGATTATATATATATATATATATAATCATTATAATATATTTACGTGGTGCACAAATGTTTTCTCCTCTGCCCAAAAATTGATTTTTATAGTTTTGAAGCNCCCTGGGTGGAATTAGGCCTAGGTCTGACACTGTGTGCATGTGATGCGTAGGTAGCACACCAGACTTAAGAAGGAAAGAGGAATTGTCCTTGGAGTGAACCTCTGTGCAAACTGGAACCACAAGTTCATAACATCTCACATGTACGTCTGCATTACAGTAACACAATGTAGTAACAAAAATAAAAAAATTAATATGTATATATTATATGTTACAAGGAAATAGAAATAGTTNCAGTAACACAATGTAGTAACAAAAATAAAAAAATTAATATGTATATATTATATGTTACAAGGAAATAGAAATAGTTGACTTTTCTAAGATAATATCTCATTTATTAGTTTATTACAGAAAAAAGCTATAAGAAGCATAAAATCTTTACATGCACTATACAATTGTAATTATTTTTTTCAGTCTGTAGTTGCTTCAGTTTTACACATTCCAATTTGGCAACACTTTTGTTCTTATCTTTTATAACAATTTCTACAACAGAGTAAATGTTACTTTAATTAAATTTCTACAATTGAGCAAATGTTACCTTATTTATAATTTTTATAACCCAGAAAATGTTAAGGTAAACCTAAAAAAAATGATGTAAGTGTAAACAAGTGTTTAGCAGTTTCTGAACAATAAATTATGATGTTAATTTCCATAAGAAAAACATTTTAGCACTCCATTGTGGGGAACGCCATACTGCAGCGACTATATCACACGCCCTGACCCAGCACAACTGGCTGCAGACGGTGCAGTGAAGGAGGTGAGGATGACGAGAAGGAGCAGGTTTGTTATGCCTTCATGGCCACCTTCATCTGTGCTTGCTGCAGTGTCTGCTGGGCCTTGCTCGTCGTCTCACGCTGCGTATCCATCTTCTTGTCCATCGTCATCAGCAGGTCATCCAGCCGCTTCCTGCAACCACCAGTCACAAACTGTGTTCGCAACCTCATGGCATTCAACTACTTTTAATAAGCACCAGGGGCGGATAGGCCAAAGTTGGGAAGTTGGAGATCCCAACAAAGTCCTCGCAGCCACAGGCCCATTAGACCTGCTACNGGGCGGATAGGCCAAAGTTGGGAAGTTGGAGATCCCAACAAAGTCCTCGCAGCCACAGGCCCATTAGACCTGCTACAGATTTTCCACCAATAAAATGACAGGGTTACTGCTTCAAGTCCTACAGATACATGCAGCACTGCAAGAACACAGTATGTCAGAGACGACAAAGAAAAGTTGATTTCTCGTCCTTGCTGTACTGTATGCATTAGCACCTAGCACATACTGTTCTTGGAAAAAAACTGTTCTAGCAACCCCAGAATTTATTGAGAAAATTACCAAAATGTTGCCATAGGTGACTTATGAACAGTCAACAAATTTAATTTTTTTTTNCCAGAATTTATTGAGAAAATTACCAAAATGTTGCCATAGGTGACTTATGAACAGTCAACAAATTTAATTTTTTTTTTAATTGTTCCCTAAACCAAAAAAAATATTGCACAAACCAACATTTGTTCACATGTCTACAGAATGATAGAAGAAAAAATTATCCGATATAACCCTATAATTCCTGAGAAAATTTATAAAATGTTTTGATTGACGCTAGGCTGTGTACGCCCCACAGTTCGGAGCCGATTTAACTTGATGTATTTTGGCCCCACAGTTGTGCGCCAAATTAACTTGACGCTAGGCTGTGTACGCCCCACAGTTGGGAGCCAATTTAACTTGACGCTATACCGCCACTGTGGAAGACAGTGTGGCTTATAGTGTCATGGTTAATGCCCCCAGGCACAGACTATAATGTGCTTGGAGGTT